>NC_069491.1:20305406-20326352 GCF_026875155.1 Cherax quadricarinatus
AGACATTCCCCCCGACCAGAAAAACCAGCAGTTGAAGAGATAACAGAAGCATCCCAATGTTATGCTAAGCATCTTGGTTCAACCCGGCTAATCACCAGAAAGCCCAACAAGCTGTGAAGTTGTGTGGGACTCGTGGAACAACATTGGCAGACTTACCTCCAAACCTGGTCGTAAAGGTTTTTACCATATTTTTTGTTTGCAAACTGTCTTACTGTGCATATTACCTGTAAATATTTTACATAATTGCATTATTTTTTTGCGTGAAGGAAATCTGTTATTTACTCTTTGCTGTCTTTTGCTCATTCCTGTAATGTTTTATCGTGCTGGTACAGGCCAGCAGACATCACATGTGTTTGTAAGATGGGTGCCTGTCCAAGTTAGGTTGTCTGTGCATTGTCTCTGAGCCTGCCTGTGTTGTTGCGCTGCAAGTTTGCTAAGTTTGTTGCTAGCTTGTTACATATTGCAGTGAATGTATTGCAAAGATTAATATTTTGTTAGTACTTGTGGGTTATGCCACCGAATCGTGTTAGGTATTTGGTGACTGAATATTTATTGGGAAACGTTTCGCCACACAGTGGCTCATCAGTCCAATACAAAACAGAAAGGTGTAAGGAGAGGAGTAGAGGTAATCAGTCCCTCAGCCTGGAGTCGATGTGTTCAGTCCATTAACTGCTCCTTCTATTGCCCAAGAGTATCAACGCACTCTTACTACTGCACAACTTGAGTGTATCTGCAACATGTTAAGGTGTGACTCGTACAACATGGAGTTCCAAAATAATATTATATCTACGGGAACAGTTAATCGATTCTTACTCGTAATGGGGAGGGGGAGTGAGGAAAACTATTGAACAATCGGACACTGTCCACCTTTGGAAATGGGTGGTGAACCAAGTTTGTTCGTGGTGAGTCAGCTTCATTAGCACTTAAGTTATGTTCCAGACCATAGAGTTGAACATTCTCCAGGCTGAGGGACTCATCACTCAAATATTATTCTTCCAAGGTTGATAGACTGATAACTCTTTATTTCACTACTTCATCTGCTGCCTTTGTATTTGACTGAAGAAGCCTACTGTGAAGGGGAAACTTTTCAACAATTTACTTAATGTTGCACATGTGCCTTTATCATCGACATAACTGTCGGACACTGTAGCACAATGGTATCTTGGTACACAGGACAGCTTCCACACTTCATCGCTTAACTACTTGTAAGAAGGATGGACTCTGGAGGGACCTGACTTCTTACATGTACTAGCGAGTCTCGTCCTATAATATCTTCCACATATTCCACCACATTTTCAACAGTATTTTAAGACTCCATTCTCAATGCTTCACCTTCATATCGTTCCAAACTATGGAGGTGAACTCTTCTCCTGGCTAAGGACTGACCACCTTAAATACTATTTCTCCAAGGTTGGACTGATTACATCATCATTTTCACTACTACGCCTTTGTATCTGAGGCTAACCACTCCTTGTCTGAGCGGCCTTCAAACTTTTCTTCTCACCAGTTTGGTACAGATCGTCGTGGAGGGACTTCTGGATTTCTTTCAAAATTGGAAGTTGGAATTGAGACAACACCTGCTTCAAGACCAGAAAACTGTACGAGACAAGATTTCCGAGCTCCATAACATGTTACTACTGCCGTAAACTTGTCTACATTAAGGCCACTGAGATTCTAATCTCCCCACAACAGGTTATACCAATGAATCTCAGGTGTATCTTCCATAGTTTCATTTAATCTGACTTAACCTCGTTATACCTTTCACTAATTATATTCACTGCCTTTATCTAAGAACGTCTATGAAGTCTTGCTGCTAGTGGCAAGTCAACGTTACCATAACCTCTGGGGAAAATTACTACGCTAATATATGAAGCAAATCAGGAGATTATTGATGCCTGTATAGCACCTTTTTATAGTACTAGTCAAATCTCCCCTAAGGAGCAAGAGTGTCCTAATGAAGTAGCCACCTATAGGGATAACGGCCTTATTGCTCCCTCTTACAAGACAGTGCTTTAAGTTTCTGAGGAGACGTCTTTTAAACTTCTCAGTGTTGTTAGAACCTTATGATGGGAGTTGTGTTTTCAGTTCTTCTGCATAGAACTTTCATTAAAAGCCATTATTACACTGGTTATTTTATTCTAAGTACATGTAAATCTCAGGGATTCCCCATGAAAGATGATTTACTGTCGACTGGCAACAATATTCTTAATTCCAGATGGTTTTCCCGAACCTATTGTAACCACAGAAGACTTTTCTTTGGTTTTCGTAATAACTCGGGCAATGTCCAAGGGAAAGTTCTGAGGAGACTGCTGACCTAACCTTGGGGGACTCCGATCTCGGGCTAAAAAAAATTGATTTCATGAGGAAAACTGGCTAGAGCCTTGTAAATCTAGTGAAATGTCCCCGAGCAAGCCCTCTTACTCTGGGGGGAACAGGGTTGCCAAACGTTCCTGTTTCATGCTCAAGGATGGTCGGGAGAAGATGCCAGGAAAACGCTCTACGATCTTACATCAAGACTGCATGTGGCATGTCAACTGGCTAAGTCCAACCTAAAAATAGCTTACATGACATGAACAGGAATGGCAAAACTCCTAAATTTGCTCCTTTGACCCAGGAGACAAGGTGTTGGTTTTAGGAACCTGTGGCTGGTCAGTCACAGAGTTGTCAGGAAGTGGAATAGTCTAGCAAGTGATGTAGTGGAGGCTGGAACAATACATAGCTTGAAGACGAGGTATGATAAATCTCATGGAGCAGGAGAGAGAGGACCTAGTGAAGAGGCGGAGCCAGGAGCCGAGTCTCGACCCCTGCAAACACAAACAGGTGAGTACATTAAAAGGGAGACTTATGGGCCAATGTAGGTGGTAAAAAGAAATCTGGCCTAAACAACGTGGTAGCGCCTCTGGGTAAACCAAGCTTGGGTAAAGTCTAGCACATTAATCAGATTAAAGAATTCTTTGAGTCACTAAGGTTCCTGTAATGACTTTGTCCTCCGTACCAGACTGTTGCCGGCCCTAAATCCCTGTACATAGTTTTGAAGATTTGAATAAATACTCGTAACTCGGCCATCTTCAAGTATCCTCGCCCTGTTATGTCGGGATTTGCAGAAGACCAAGTAATATCACTCACTCCTCTTCTGCAGACCTATTCCGATATATTTTCGGATGTTCTGAAAATGTGCAACCTGGGTTGTTATGATGTGGACGTGGGAACTGTTACACCTATTAAACTCTCTTCTCGACTTGACTCACGAAATCGTAATGACACGATTGCAAACAAACCATACCACGGGCGGGATTAGAACCCGCAGAGTCTCAAAACTCCAGACCGACGCGTTAGCCACTGGATCAGCTAGCTACAGTAAGATTTATCCAACTCTTCTGCAGAGCTAGTTCTGAAAAAACAGAAATTACTTCAGCAGAAAGTAACGTTTCTGCTAGCACATGGACTGGTGGACGAGGAGTCTAGCCCGTGAGCTTCGCCGCGCATCTTGTTAAAAGCCTGATAGAAGATTTTGGATGTGTTCCGACTACCGCAGAGTGAATGAGGTCAGAGTACCGGATGCTTACCCTCTTCTATGTTGGGTGATGCCTGGTGAGGATTTTGGGGGTCAACGCCCCCGTGGGCTGTTCTGTGACCAGGCTCGCAGTGGATCAGGAACTGATCAACCAGGCTGTTACTGTTGGCCGCACGCAACCAAGGTACGAACCATAGCCCGGATGGTTTAGGTGCCTGTCCATCACCTTGAGGACAGCCAGGAGGCAATTGTTAATCCCCTTATGTATGCTGGAAAGGCAGTTGACCAGTCTTGGGCCCTGATTCTTATTGTGTTTGTATCTTGTATTGTGTTGTATCTTGTATTGTGTTGTATCTTGTATTGTGTTGTATCTTGTATTGTGTTGTATCTTGTATTGTGTTGTATCTTGTATTGTGTTGTATCTTGTATTGTGTTGTATCTTGTATTGTGTTGTATCTTGTATTGTGTTGTATCTTGTATTGTGTTGTATCTTGTATTGTGTTGTATCTTGTATTGTGTTGTATCTTGTATTGTGTTGTATCTTGTATTGTATCTTGTATTGTGTTGTATCTTGTATTCTTGGTCATTTGCTTTAGTAGGGAGTGATTTTGGTGAGCAAATTTGGTACTAATCTCTCTAGGATTTTCGAAATATATATTATCGTGTATGTTCTCGCCTGCATTCTAGAGAATATAAGTCAAGGAACTTCAACCGTTCCAAGTAATTTAAGTGCTTTATCGTACTTTATCGTGGCTTGGTGGGTAAGGTCTTGTTTGTTTCTAAATTAGATCTTAAATGTTACTACCAGGTACCTTATATGCACAATACCATAGGTGGAGCAATACACAAATAACCCGTAAATAGGATGAGATGAGCTTACGACAAAGTTTCGGTTCGTCATGGACCATTTACAAAGTCACCTAACAGAAAGAGAGGAAGCCAGTATATACAGGAGAGGGAAAAGAGATGGGAACAATAGAAGGGACGAGGAAGCAGTGGTAATGGTAGGTAAGTAGTGGAAATAGATAAAATAGTGTTAGTAGAAAGTGGGGAGAGCAGGGGGGAAAGTAGATACCTTTAACAATAAAGCGAAGGAAATTTCTACCTACGTAATTTATTATTATTATTTATTATTATTATAAATTTGTGCACACATACAGAGGTACAAAAAATACAGATAAGAGCAGTATGCCAAAGCCACTTATACTATGCATAGCATTACGGGCTGGCTTAAAATTAACTTAAGATTAATTAAGCAATGATGAAGTCAGTGATAAAACATTAATGTAAACAGATTACTATAAAGCACAAGTGAGTATACAAAGACAGGTCATATGAAGGATTCTGTTAGGTAGTGTATTTAAAAAATAATAAAGTTAGATTGGGTTTTAGTTTACATTTATTGATATTGTGAGAAACATTTAAGATATACAATTTATAAGGTCAGTTTCAGTATTTATTTGTTTTGGGTGAAGAAGTGATTTTGGTGAGACTTGAATTTATAAAAGGAAGTGTTTCTTTTATATTTACAGTATGATTCCAGTTTTAGGGCCTTTTTGTGCATGAGTTTTGCATAGTGTGAGAGAACCGTTGGAATATAAAAGAGTGATCTGTGCTTGTGTTATGGTCATGTGTTCTGTTGAGGTTGGCAGAGATGTTTGGGGGAGGGTATCAGAGTTTAAGTGTTCATTGTATGTTATTATTTTATTATATTATAATCAAGGGAAGCGTAAACGGAGGATTATACAGCGCCGGGGGGGGAGGGGGATGTGGAGGCATTCAGGCTTAATTCGGGGAACTGGAGAAAGATCCAATTCCTAATCAAGAGCCCTCACCACATCAAGGAACCTTCCTTGAGGGGTTCTGTATGTAATAGGTGCAGTATAAGTATGGATTGTTTTGTATGGTGAGTAGGTTTAGTGTATTGAATATTGGTGGAGGTGCTGCCTGTAGTGAGAATTTGTTATCATTCTAACTGCAGCCTTTTGTTGGGTAATTAGTGGTCTGAGATGGTTAACTGTTGTTGAGCCCATGCACAAATTCCATAGGTGAGATAGGGGTAAATAAGAGAGTGATATAGGGCCAGGAGGGCTGACTGTGAAACATAGTACCGTATCTTCGATAGTATGCCTACAGTCTTGGAAATTTTCTTAGAAATTTGTTGTATATGTGTATGAAATTTGAGTCTATTATCAAGGTGGATTCTAAGAATTTTCCTCTGTTAGCTTTGTGATAGGTGATCCGTTTATCATTATGTTAAGAGGGACATCTGTAGCTGTTACCAAACTGAATGAAGTAGGTTTTGTCAATGTTTAGTGTAAGTTTGTTAGTCCTCATCCAGGTAGATATTTTCTGTAATTCGGTATTTACAGTATTGGCTAGTGTGACTGGGCTCGGGTGAGAGAAGACGTATGTAGTGTCATCTGCAAATAGTGTGGGTTTGAGTAATTGCGAGCATTTGGAAGGTCATTTATGTATAGGAGAAAGAGAAGAGGGCCAAGGACACTTCCCTGTGGGACACCAACTGTAATTGGTTGCGCAGAAGAGTTTGCCCATTTGCGTACACATATTGGCTTCTGTTGCTGAGGTATGACTTGAGGTAATTGAGGGAGTGCCCTCTTATACCATAGTGTGACAATTTTACGTGGAGCAAGTCATGGTCAACTGTATCAAAAGCTTTACGTAAGTCAATGAAGATCCCCAGTGGGACTTCTTTTTTCTCTATTGCAGTGTATATATGTTCTAGCATGTGTATAATAGCATCATTAGTATTTTTATTAGGCCTGAATCCAAATTGGCAGGGTTGAGTATGTTCTGGAGATAAAGGTAGGAGTAGATTCGTTTATGAATTAGTTTTTCAAAGATTTTTGATGAGAGGGTTGTAAGTTGGATATTGGCATATAGTTATTCAACTCTGTTTGGTCTCCTCCTTTGTGGATCGGGGTGACCCTTGCTATTTTGAGTACTGTAGGGGAAGGTGGAGGATTCAATGGATTTGTTAAAGAGTGTTGCAATGATTGAGATAGCACTTGTGACACTTTTTTTATATATAAAGGGTGGTAAGGTACTTAAATCTCCTGCCTTGTTTTTTAGTGCATTGATAATAAGGGAGACTTCGTATGGGTTAGTCGGAAGCTAGGAACAGTGTGTTCGGGTAGTTGCCGGTGAGGTAGTTATTTGGTGGGGTATCTGAGCTTGGGATTTTATGGGCAAGGTTTTGTCCTATAGTGGAGAAGAATCATTGAGTCTGTTTGCTGTTTCTGTTGGTGGGAGTTGGGGTTCATCTGATTTTGCTAATTTTATTTCGCTATTTCGTGATATCTTTTTTGTTCCCAGAATTTCAGATAGTGTTTTCCAGGTCTTTTTTATATCACCTCGTAAGTTGGATAATCTGTTCTCATAATACAATTTTTTTGCCCTTCTTATCAGGCTGGTTTAGGATTGACGAGTAACGTTTTGTTTGGTCTCTGGTTATGTGACCCATTTCTGTACTGTTTTTCATATTGGTGTTTTGTATTTATGGATTTGAGAATGCTGGGTGTTAGCCAGGGACTGTTTAGTCTCTTTGCTGTCATCTGTTTAGTTTTTTTAGGGCAGTGCTTGTTATAGAGGTATTGGGTCTTTTTAGAAAATTATTAATACATTCGTCAATATCTGTATAGATTTCTAGCTCAGTGTGCCAATCAATGTTTGCTAATGCTGTTGCGAAGTTATTAATGGCTGCCTCATTGTGAAGTCTGAAGGTGACTTTAGTAGTGTCTTGGGTAGTTTACCAAGAGTTGTTATGAGGAAAGTAGGGTAGTGGTCTGTGGTATTATCTGTAATTATGCCTGATTTTAAAGGGGATATGGTGTGGTCCAGATGTGGTCAAGTAGGGAAACACTAGTTCTGTAACTCTTGTAGGTTTTGTTACTGTTGGTAGTAACATACAGTTATCATTGTGTTTGTGAATTCAGTAACGTGTGGGTCCTGGTCTTGCAGGAGATTTATATTGAAGTCACCTGAGAGTAGTAAGTGATCTTTGTTCATGCGTGCATCAGTTATATACTTCCTAGATTTTGACTAAATTGGCTAATGTTTGACTGTGGAAACTCTGTAGATGTTTATCAATGTGAGAGGTTTTTGTAGGTATTTGGATTTGAATTTAGCTATTATATATTCCCCATGTCATCCCTTGTGCAAGTATTAGTGATACATTCTAGTTGGTCTGAGTAGTATATGGCTGTGCCACCCCTTGTTGGTCTGGCCTACAGTTGTGTATGGCTGTGTAACAGGAATGGCATAGACATCTGTACTATCAGGCTTTTAGCCAGGTTTTCAGTTAGTGTAATGATGGACATATTGGCATGTAAGGAATTTAGTAATGCTATGAGGTCATCGTAATGCTTGCTTAATGATCTGATATTGTAGTTAAAGATAGTTATGTTGTTGTTGGCACTGAGAAGTGCCTTTGATTGTTCTGCAGTGTAGTAATTACAGTAACTGTTTGATTCATTTAAGTCATTAAATAAGAGGTTGGTATCAGGATCAATGCTTGTAATCATAAGATTTGTAGTGAATCTATAGTTAGAATTAAGTATAAAACAAAGTAAATAGTCTTAAGCTAAAAAATAGCACCTGAATTATTTAACAAATGTAAAATAATGAGCTAAGGGACTAATACAAATAAAGTGATGATCATATAATAGTGCTTGGGAATATAGTAGGTAGTACTATAAAGGTATTTTTTTAAAGTTATAATTATAGTTTAAAATTATAATAAAAAGGGACTAATATAGGTTGTGAATAAATGAGCTTTGGAATATAATGGCAAGATTGTGAGCTTATTCTACTTTAGCACCTGAGAATAGCACCTTGATTATTTTAACAGTTGTGGATATATAAACTAGGATAGTTATATAAAGCTAAAATAAAGGAGAAAATATAAAAGGGACTAAAATTAAGTAATGGTAAGCAAAGTTAAATGGACAGATGGTAGGAATTATAATATAAACTTATAATATAAAAATACAATTTGAAATGGTACTTGCAATTGCACTAGAGTCTGGTATGGGTTGTTGACAAGATCAAGGTTATAACTATAGATTTAAATTGACAAAATAAAATTCACAATTAAAGTACAAAAGAATAATAGTAAAAATCACAATGGTAATGTCTTGGTTATAATATGATAGTAAGATGGTAGACAGGTACCCAGGTACACAGGTACAAAGGATAATACAAGGTTGGGGTTGAATATAAAAACTTGAAAATTTGGCAACAAAATGTTATGGGAAGTATAAAATAATGTTTAATGTACAAAAGTAAAATTGACTGGTAGTAAATATGGTGTTTAATAAATTTTAGTAAGTAATAATGATTACAAAAAAGTGAAATAGTAATGTTTATTTCATTCAATATTGCACTGGTAGTTTATACTTGAGGTTATATGGCAGTACAAAGGTAATTAAGAGTAATCTAGGATAGTAAATGTGGTTATTAAAACAGGTAAAGGTAATTAGTCAAGTAATGGTTATTAAATGTCAAAAATGTTAAGAGTAAATTGAAATTTTAGTAAAAATGATATTTATTAATTTTAGTAAGTAATATCAATTGTAGTATTTAAAAAAAATATGAGGTAGTAATATGGACAGAGAAAGTATCAATTCAGCTAATGTTCAAGCGAACAATAGTAAATAAGAAATCACATAAGGTGATTTATGCTTACTAGTAAAATCACAAATATGAGGTAGTTGATTATTTAAATACTAAGAGATTGTACAATGAAATTTGAACAATAATGGAGCAAAAATACACTACACTACGTAGACTTTTAAGTTGGACATTGTTTAGTTATTCTCTGTAAGATTAGTATCCCTGAGAAATCGTGATAGATCATTCTCGTTCGTGATTGTGTACAGTTGACCTACATTTGTTTTCCTAACTAGAATTTTCCATCCCGTGTGAAGCATTGGTGTATTGTGTCATTATTCTCCCGCTTAAGTTTTCTGACTCTATACAGGAGTTCGACGTTTTTTTGGTAAGACACTCGTTTATGTAACCTCTTTCTTTACTTTAATAGATGCAATAATTAAGTCTTTTTTCCTATCATGTGAGTTGAATCTAAGCATAACACTTTTTCTACCATGGATCCTAGTAATCTGGCTTCTTTTATTTCAGACTCTGGTACAATAACACTTGTTTGTGTCCTTTATGATCTGCAGAGTAATTCTTTACTGTTTGTTTGGTTCATATCACTGGGAAAAAGTGGACTGTTAACTATTACTGCGTCCGATAGTTTTTCTTGCTCAGTTTTTATCTTCTTGAGAGCAAAGTAATCACTGAACTGTTATCTAAGTTGTTCTTCCATTGTTTTACTGCTTCTTCAACCTTTGTATTAAGAGATATTATTTGTTGGGTATGGCTATCTATGACTGTTTGGATGGTCTTGTCACAGTTAGTCATTCCAGGTGTTGATAACTTTTGTTCAAGACTGAGGATTTTGTTCTCGAGTTGTGTCATCCTGGTGTCTTGTTTTGTTAGCGTCTCTCGAAGATTCATATTTCAATAACTAAGTTGGAGATGCATGACTTTAGGGTATCTGGATCGTTGGTCATACCTGAGAGACTACTAGGTAGGTTGAATCCGGGGAAGAGAGGGGAGGATGGGCTGGTGGCAGCCATGTTTGTTGTTATTGTTGTGGTGTCGCCTTGATGGTGGTGAGTGGGGTGGTTGCTGGGCCGGCGTCCTCCTGGCTACACTTGTTGAATAGTTGATTTTTCGGTGTTTTCTTGCTGGCCTTGGTGTTGTTTCCTCTTAGATTGCGCCTCATAATACTACAGGAATTGTTGTTGTTAAGAAGAAGTTGTAGTATACAAAGCTTAGGGTTACGTTGTTCGGCTGGCAGCGGGGTGTTGCTTTCGGTTTGTGTGCAGTCTTCCTTTGATCTCTCTTTTTTTCGATTTGTAGGTTTCACTGTTGGTAATCTTTTGTCATTCTGGGTGCTACGTTGGGTAGTGCAGTTTTGCTTGTAACTAGGTCATCATAGGAGCATTTGTAGCTCTGGTAGTTGGAGAAAAATACGGAGCTTGGAAGTCGCTGCTGCCGCTGCCGCTGCCGTGGCCTGTCAATATACTGTGATTCCCTTTGGAATGAGGAACTCGGAACTCTCCTGCCTCTTTCCAAAAGCTAATCCAGCAGGCTATTAAAGGACTTTAAGGCACGGCGGCCTACCTAAATGATCTAGTTATAGTTGCTGATACATGAGATTAACATGTGTCCTGTCTCAAAAATCTCTTAGAGAGGTTCAAGACATTCAAGCTAATTGTTAATATTAGTAAATCATCATTCACGAAATCGTAATAACCACGTACAGGTGGAGATCGAAATCGCGGCAAGTGAGTAGTAAAACTCCTGGCCAGTGCGTAAGCCACTGGGCCAGTGGCTACAATAAGATAAATCCATCTACATTTTCGAGAGTCATGATGACGGTTTTGAGGAGACTTGAGCTAGAGTTCATCGTGTCCATGCTAGCTGGAGATTCACCTGTGAAAACTTGCACTTGTAGTCACAGTGGGACCCATGCTAACCTTCCTATGGAGTATAAATATACCTAGCTGGGTGAATCTTATTGTAGCCAGCTGACCAGTGGCTCACGCGCTGGTCTGGAGTTTAGCGACTCACTTGCCGTGAGAATGAAAGCGTTTTAAAATAGGTTCTGCCGGAATTTTACAGATGTAGTCTCTCTAACCTCTCTTACCAGTAACAGTTAGGTTTACCTAGTCCTCTAGCTGTCAAGAGGCCAATGACTGTGTCAAGCGTCTTATGCGCTGCTACCATACAATTGTCTCCAGATTATAAATGCCATTTTTGTTACAGGATGATGCCTGTGAGGGAGTCCTTCGTCCAGTGGCCTGCCTCTCGAGAAAATTTAAAGCCCATCAGCAGGCTTACTCCTTTTATAGAGAAGGAAGACCTGGCATTTGTCCTTGCTTATGAACACTTCGACGTGCTCATATCTTCATTTCAGCATGTGACAAGTGTATAGTGACCACAATCCAGTGACCTACCACATCTCCATCAGGAACAAGAACACACGTCTCATGCACTAGGAATGCGCCTGCTAAGCCCAGCGCACATCACCGTGGAGGATAACCTCACTGCAGGCTCTTCCAGAGCTTGATTTGTTAGGATGTATACTGTTATTAGGGAAAATGGTCGTAAACGCTTTTATATCTTTTTGGGTTTTAAAGAATATATAGCGAGTAAAAATTTGGCCATAACTTTTTTTTAGTGAAAGGGACACGTTGCTCCATTCGCTAGTGTCTTGGACCTAAAAATAGCTCAACTGTCTGTTGTCTCACTCTGAAGTTCATGCTTGATATTAAAATCCAAAATCCCCAGTTTGGGTTGAGCACTGCCTGAGTTGGATGGTTTGTCATGCTGGCAAACTTCCCGTTGGGTGGCGGTTGGAGGGAGGTCCTGGCATACGAAGAGTAAGTTACATTTACTCGATGTATGTAAACACGCCCAAATAGCTACTCCCTCCCGACCAGCAAACCAGCAGTTTAAGAGTATAACAGGCGGATTCCCACTTTTATGCTAAACAGCTTGGTTCAATCCAACCAATCACGAGAAAGCCCACCAAAGCTGTGAAGTTGTCTGGGACTCGTGGAACACTGGCAAACTTGTTTCTTGACTTCAAATTGTCTTACTGTACATATTCTCTGTAAATATTCTACATAATTGCATCCATTTTTTTGTGAAGAAAATTGATTAAGTTTTTACTTAGTTATAAACAGGTGCACAGGCTACCAGTACGAAATTTAAGGAGGTATTTTCAGATGAGAGAGAAAAGCTTCCAGCAAACCAAGGCAGTAGAGTAAAGCAGCAAGTGCTGGATACAATAAACAACCTAGGAAGAGGTGAAGAAGCTGCTAATGAGTAATTGAATACCTCGAAGGCTGTGGGCCAAATAACATCTCTCCATGGGTTTCCCAGAAAGGAAGCAGAGGAAGGACAGAGAAGACTACAAAATGAGTACAGGATAGGGGAAGCCAAAGACCCCAAATCTCACTCAGGAAAAGAATCTTGGGGTGACTATAACACCGAGCACATCTCCTGAGGAGCACATTAGCCAAATGACTGCTGCAGCATATGGGCATCTGGTAAAACTTAGGAATAGAGTTTCGACATCTAAGGAGTCATTCACGATACTACACCATACTGGAGCATGCAACACATGTAGAGAACCCACACTAGGTCAAGCACGTCATAAAATTAGAGTAAGTGCAAATGTTTTTCATCAAGACTAGTCCCGCAGCTAAGGGGAATGTCCTATGAGGAGGAAATAAGGGAACTCAACCTAATGAGTTTGGTGGACAGAGAGGATAGGGGTGATTTAACGACGTAAAAAATACTGAGAGTAACTGGCAAGGTGAACAGGGAAAAAAATGTTTCAGAGATGGGATACAGGAACAAGATGACACAACTGGAAGTTGAGAACTCAGATGAATCATATGGATATTAGGAAGCATTTCTTTAGCCTAAGAGTTTTCAGAAAGTGGAAACACTCTGGAGACTGAAAATAGAAACAGGATCCATAACAAAGCTTTAAGAAGGTTCTTGGGCCGGGAAAGGGTGGACTTGGTAGTGTCAAGGGAACGCCTTCCATTTGATCAAAAATATGGAAAAAATAATAAAAATTGATAAGGGGCTAATTAAAAATTATTTAAATAAGGCCGCCGTGGTTCAAGTGAGATTGAGAAACGGGACTTTTCTTAGTCCAGTAGGTCTTCTTAAGTTGCTTTGCAGATGTGATATTAGTTACCCTAAGTAGGGGATGTTAATTCGATGTTCAGTGGCTCCTGTCTATGCTGGTTAGTAAATATCTCACTCCACATGTCAAAAGGAGAGGTGAGGAGTCACTATGTCCTACAGGTAACTAGGTTAGAAAGCAAAAGAAATTAAATAATATTCCTGGAAGATCACCTTACCTGATCAGGAGAAGAGTGCAAACAAAGTGATTTCCCAAACTTCAACCCACACCAGGTATACAGTCCTAGCTGACATCAGTGATATACTACTATAAAGAAAGCCGCTTGTTATGCTGAGCATTTCCCGCAAATTAGGTCAGTGTCCCCGGATGTGACCCACACCAGTCGACTAGCCAGGTACCCATTTCACTGATGGGTGAACATAGACAATAGGTGTAAAGAAACACGAATAATGTTTTTACCCTGGCTGGGAATCGAACCCAGACATTCGCCGTGTGAAGCTAGAGCTTGAGCCACCAGACCACCCGCTGTGTCGTCACCCGCAGTGCGGGTGACGACACAGCGGATGGCTGAACTACCATAAGCCCATTTGAAGATTTTTCCCCTCACAGCAGTGACCAGAAATGAGGTTAGGCCAGGAGCTATGACTCGACCCCTACAACCCATATACGTGAGTACATAATACATGCATTACATACATACATACATACATACATACTTGCATACAAACAAACCAACACACGATCCCTCTCCCACCTAACCAGACTAACTTAAACCATATCCCGCTTTCCCCTCCCCCAGTCCTTGTGCTCCCTGGGCAACTAAGTACCCTACTCACAACTACCCTCCCAGACCCAATATTTCACTATACCTCAAACTTCCTTGTTCACTCTAATCCACATGCTCGATTCTGTTCCCTTTTTGCACGAAAACTGACCCGCCTGTGACCCCCAACCCACATGAACGCCTCACCCCCTCCTGAACGAAGTGCAAGGACCAGGAAATTCTGGAACCCAAGAACTGTAGCACACTAATGAAGAATATTGGTGATGAATGGAGAGACAGAATTGCCTAGGCACCCCAGACATTCTGGTACTCAGAGACAGAGATCATGAAGATAACAGACGCGATCTTAACACCTGCATATGAGATTATATGGAAAGACCAAAGAAAACAGAAGTGGAGACAAAGCACTATTCACAAGAAACCCGGGGGAAAAGAAATGACAGAGGGGAGGCAGATGACTACATAGTAGACTGGGGTTCCCAAGGTGGTGACAGCAGTAATGTACTTTCCTTCTTTAAACAAGAGACCAAGATAAGAATTTAACAAGAACAATGGTGGGTATATTAGCTGATGTGGCTGAAAGAGCCCCTTCAAGCTGCCGCTCATGGGTGATTTTAACATCAAGGAGTGAGGCAGCAGAATCTAGAAATACACGGGGAACCAGAAACGGGGAGGGATGAGAATTTGGAGCGGGTAATGGAAAACTTCATGCATCAATACATTAGGAAATTACCATGAATAGGAGAAGATAAAACCATCATAGACCTTGTATTCATCCTTGGATACCATGTGAAAGCAGCACAAGAACATGAGAAGACAAACTTCAAGAGAGGGAAACACAGGCATGTCGATATTCCTTAATGAGGTGCAGTGTCAAAGAGGACTAGAGAGGAAGACAGTAAACGAGATGATAGACTACGTGGCCGGAAAGTGCTGGAAAACAGAAGAGACATTCAACCCAGGAAAAGAAAAAAAATGCGTTAAAACAGATTAATCTAATTGTTCACCCACAGAGTCAGAAAAAATATGGAGGCTCAACGAAAAACTGAGAATGACATGACATAGCATCAAAAGCTAAACCCAAGCCGCTTAATTGGACTAAACGAAGAAGAAATGGCCTGAAAGTTTGTTTGGAGCTCAGCAAGAAATTTAGGAAGGTATTCTCAGAGGAAACATGAAGGATAGCAGCGAACTGAAGCAGTAGACTTCTCCAGCGAACACTGGACACAATACATACAGTTAAGGAGAGGTGAAGAAACTGTTGCATAATCTAGGTACCTCGAAAGCAGTGGAACCAGATAGTATAACTCCGTGGGTCACAAGAGAGGAAGCAGAGGTACTGTGTTTGCCACTAGCAACAATTTTCAGTAAGTCATTTAAAACAGGGCAAAATCCTGAAGCGAGAAAGACATAAAATGTAGTCCATTCCAGTGTCACTGACGTGCAATGTATGCAAGTTTATGGAGATTATTAAGAGTAGTGGAACACCTGGAGTGTAGTGGTTCATACCTTCCACCCAGTTAAGTCTTTAGTAATGGTAAATCCTGTCTCACAAACATACTGGAGATCTTCGACAAGGTAACAAAAGAAAGGCAGAAAAAAGAGGGTAGATTTAATTTTCCTGGATTGTACGGAACCTTTGACATAGTACACACAATAGAATTGGATAAAATATAGAGTCGCAGGCATAACTAACAGAAAGGAAATAACGACTGTTTATCTGAGAAGAGGTGTCGGAATCGGTACATGTGGCGAGTGGCGTTCCACAAGGATCAGTACTAGGACCAGTATAATTTTCTTGTATCGTGAATAGCATTAGTCAGAGGTACCCATGCTGACAATTGATGTGAAAATATCAAGAAGAATAATAAGAGATGGACGACGAGGAAAACCTACAAATGGATCTGGACTGCCTGCAGGCTACAAAAACTCGCTCAAGAAGTACCCTGGGATGAGTATTTTAACCAAGCATGTTGCTGAAGCGCACATCAAACGAATAACTGTTGTAGCAAATGCGCGACTGGCAGATCTATGACTGGCTTTCAGAAACTCGATAGAGTCATTCACGACACCGTATACGGCTGAGTACGGAGCTAGAGCAAATAAGTATGGGCGCCTAGTCGGAACTAGACGATGTTTCCGCATACCCCTGGGTACTAGGCTTATTTTCATAGTTATTTCATCAAATCCTGCCACACGCAGTGGACAACGAAAGAGATTTGAAATGCTTAAGAATTCGCCAACAGGCGAAATTATTTATAAACATTGTTTCTACGACCATAGCAGGACTCGAACCTGCAAACTCTGTCTAGCTCCGGCTAGGCAGGTTCGAGTCCTGATGTGGACGTACAGACAATGATTGTAAATAATTTCGCCTGTTTGTGATTGTTAAGTATTTCAAATCTCTTTCGTCGTCCACTGCCCAGAGGTATAGGGAAACATCGTCTAGTTCCGACTAGGCGCCCATACGTAGACAATGAGTGTAAATAATTTCGACTGTCTGCAAATTGTATGTATGTATACACATACATACATACATTACCGTATTGAATAAGTAAAACTTGCAATTTGGCTTCAATAGCAACAAACTTCTTGCGAATAGGGCAAGCGAAAAATTTGAGTATGCAATTTCGCAAAAAAATCTTTCTGAACCTAACTAAAAAAATATATTTCATTGTGTATGTTTATTATTAAATTATTATAAACTTACATAAAATATATTTAGTTGGATTAGGCTAAATTAAATTGCTCTTGTTATAATAAGGTCAGGTAAGTTTTCTAAGGTTCTTTTGGTACAAAATTATTAATTTTTATATTAATATAAATGAAAAAATATATCTTTAAATGTATAAGAGAAAAATTTAAATGAGTTCATGCTAACTAATCAGTTCTTTACCTATTCGGTAAAGAATAGTGTGTGTGTGTGTGTGTGTGTGTGTGTGTGTGTGTGTGTGTGTGTGTGTGTGTGTGTGTGTGTGTGTGTAGGTGTGTAGGTGTGTGTGGTAGGTATTGTAGGTGTGTGTGTAGGTGTGTGTGTGTGTGTGTGTGTGTGTGTAGGTGTGTTTGTGTGTTGGGCAGAGGGGGAAGGAGAGGGGAATGGAGAAGGGGGAGGGGGAGATGGTGGCGACGGGGGAGAGAGACAGAGGGGAATAAGAGTAGAGAGGGGGAATAAGGGAAAAGAGAGAGAGGGGGAAATGAAAGAGAGGCGCGAAGGGAGGGAGGAAGAGAAAAGAGGAGGAGAGAAAGGGAGAGAATTGAAGAGAGAGAAAGAGGAGAAAGAGAGAGAAAGAGAGAGAGAAAAAGAGAGAAAGAGAGAAAAAAGAGAAGAGAGAGAGAGAGAGAGAGAGAGAGAGAGAGAGAAGGGGGGGGAAGCATTGGAGGGAGAGAGAGGGGGAGAGTGAGGGGGGGAGAGGCGAGTGTGGGGGGTCTATATGTGTTGGAGGTCTATATGTGTGTGGGGGGGTCTATATGTGTGTTGGGGTCTATGTGTGTGTTGGGGTCTATATGTGTGTTGGAGATCTATGTTGTGTGGGGGGGTCTATATGTGTGTGGTGTAAATGTGTGTGGGGGTCTATGTGAATGTGGGATTATGTGAGTGCTTGAAAGTAGTGGGTGACTGTGTGTTTGGATGATAGGGTGTATGAGTGTATGTGAGTGGGTTAGGGTGAGTGAGTGCATGTGAATGTGTGTTTATGTGTTATGGTGTATGTGTGTGTTTGGGTGTTATTGTGAGTGTATGTTTGGATGTTAGGGTGTGTGAATTATGTGAGGTGTGTTTGGTTTAGGTGTTAGGGTGTATGAGTGTGGGTTTGTGAGTGTATGTTTGGGTGTTAGGGTGTACGAGTGTGAGTGTATGTTTGGGTGTTAGGGTTGTACGAGTATGTGTGTTTGGGTGTTAGGGAGTGTGAGTGTATGTTTGGGTGTTAGGGTGTAACGAGTGTGTGTGTATGTTTGGGTGTTAGGGAGTGTGAGCGTATGTTTGGGTGTTAGGGTGTACGAGTGTGTGTGTTTGTTTGGGTGTTAGGGAGTGTGAGTGTAGTTTGGGTGTTAGGGTGTACGAGTGTGTGTGTATGTTTGGGTGTTAGGGAGTGTGAGTGTATGTTTGGGTGTTAGGGTGTACGAGTGTGAGTGTATGTTTGGGTGTTAGTGTGCATGAGTGTATGCGAGTGTGTCTGGGTGTGTGGGGTGTTAGGTGTGGTGAGTGTATGTTTGGGTGTTAGGGTGGGTAAGTGTATGTGAGCGTGCGCGCGCGGTTCAAGCGTTACACGTGCAGTGCTCCTCTGACTTGACATACCCAACAACCACCCACTAGTTTGAACCCTCTCTGCTTTTCCTTCTTCCTAGAGGCTCTAATCATAGGCACTTGTCTTCTTTGCTCTGGCTTCTGTTTTAAATTACCAGTTACTGCTCGTTACCGAGTACTTATTAATCCATTCCTTTTCATACTAAGAGAGTGACCGTTCGCAAAAGAGTTTGTGGTTACTGCAATCACACCTGACTCCTCCAAAACCATGCATAGGTGAATATACTTGCGTAGCCTGTAAAGTATCCAACTCGATGTGATGTCCTGGCGTAGTATCTCCAACTCTGTTTCTTCCCTATATATAATTTAATCCTATTTACTGTGCTGCTTTCACTGGACACATGTGGCAACACGCCTTTACCACACTTGGCTTGCCGTTCCTGACTTGCCTCCACTAATATCACTCTCAATATCACTTACAAAATCGAGGCTCTCACCAGCTTATCTGACACAGGGTAACTTGTAAATCACTTCAGGGATTGTTCACTGACCCTGACAAACTTAGTCACTCCTGCAGTACCCTCGGGAGGTCCACAAAACGTCTTAGGTTCACAAGAGAACTATTGTTCTGTGACTATGCGCGCGGGTGCGTGCGATGTGTGTACTCACCTAGTTGAACTGACCTAATTGTACTCACCTAATTGTGGTTGCAGGGGTCGGACTCAGCTCCTGGCACCGCCTCTTCACTGGTCTCTCTCTCTCTCTCTCTGCTCCCTGAGCTTTGTCATACCTCGTCTTAAAGCTATGTTATAGTTCCTGCCTCCTCTACATCACTTGCTGGACTATTCCACTTCTGACAACTCTATGACCGATGAAATACTTCCTAACATCCCTGTGACTCATCTGAGTCTTCAGCTTCCAATTGTGACCCTTTGTTTCTGTGTCCCTCTCTGGAACATCCTGTCTCTGTCCTCATCTATTCCACGCAGCATTTTGTATGTCGTTTATCACGTCTCCCCTGATCCTCTTGTCTTCCTCTTTCCTCAACCTTTCTTCGAAGGACATTCCCATTAGCTCTGGAACTAGAAATATAAACACATATGCAGTATAATGTAATACTTTATTGACTACGTTTCGCCCACACAGTGGGCTTTTTCAAGTCACAAACAGATCTACCTGGGGTGGAAGGGACGCGAGTATATTCCATTGTGTCGGTATTTTATACCATTTATTTCCAGCTTGGAACTAACTTTGTAGCTAACCTTTGCACTTTCTCTAATTTCTTGATGTGCTTGACCAGGTGTAGGTTCCGAACTGGTGCTGCATACTCCAGTATGGGCTGACGTACACAGTATACAGTGTCTTGAACGATTCTTACTAAGGTATCGGAATACTATTCACAGGATTGCAGGCGCCCACATGCTGCAGCAATTATCTGGTTGATGTGTACTGACCTAGTTGTGGTTGCAGGGTCGATTTATTGCTTCTGGCCCCTCCTCTTCACTGGTCGCTACTGGGTCACTCTTCCTGCTCCAAGAGCTTTATCATACCTCTTCTTAAAGCTATGTATGGATCCTGCCTCCACTTCATCACTTCCCAGACTTTTCCACTTCCTGACAACTCTGAAGAAATACTTCCTAACGTCCCTATGATTCATCTGAGTCTTCACCTTCCAACTGTGACCCCTTGCTGCGTGGTCCCCATCTCTGGAACAACCTGTGTCTCTGTCCACCTTGTCGATTCCTCTAAGTATGTTATATGTCGTTATCACATACCCCTTATCTCTCCTGTCCTCCAGCGTCGACAGGTTGATTTCTCTTAATCTCTCTTCGTAGAGCATGCCCCTTAGCTCCGGGACTAGTCTTGTTGCACGTAGTTTCCTTACGTGCTTGGCTAGGTGCAGGTACCAAACTGGTGCTGCATACACCAATATAGGCCTAACGTACACAGTGTAAAGGGTCCTGAACTACTCCTTATTAAGATGCCGAAATGCTGTTCTTAGGTTTGCTAGGCGCCAATATGCTGCAGCAGTTATTTGGTTGATGTGCGCCTCAGGAGATGTGTCTGGTGTTATCTATTAATGTTGATGTAAAAATTTATAATTTTGCACCAAAAGAATCTTAGAAAACTTACCTAACCTTATTATAACAAGAGCAATTTATTTTAGCTTAACCCAACTAAATATATTTTAGATTTGTTAATAATAATTTAATACTAAACAAAACACAGCGAAATATATTTTTTTCTTTAGGCTCAGAATGATTTTGGCGACATTATTTCACACACAAATTTTCACCTGTCCTATATGGCAAGATGAGCGTTGCTACTTAAGCCAAGATCGCAAATTCTGCCTATTAGGCACGACATGTATATATATATATATATATATATATATATATATATATATGTATATATATATATATATATAATATATATACACATCACGAAACTTATATTCTACACATTTCACATATTAACAAAAACATTCACTGGTATACTGCTATTAGTTAATTAAAGTTAGGACACATGAAATACATATTCACAGCAGTGGGTCACCCTAACCAACAAAGGTCCCCACCATAAAACCAGGACTTGGACCAGTGCCAGGGCCAACTTAGGAGTAAAAATTTTCACCAAAAACAACCTAT
>NC_069491.1:20326852-20349352 GCF_026875155.1 Cherax quadricarinatus
GGGGGGCGTGGGGTGGGGGATTGACTTGTTTTTTTTTTGGTTGGGTGTGGGGTGGGAGTTGAGGGAAGTTTGGGTGGGTCTGTGTGTAGTTGTGTTTGTTGTTCCCTCCGAGGATGCATTCCCCTGTTCGATGGTGCCTACTCTGTACCCTCGTCGTGTCTCTGGCACATTCTTACTCTCTTTCACTGTTGTTCCCTTTCTTCAACAGTGGCTTCTGCTGCAGGATTTTGTTTCATATCATTTCTGAATTACATGTCAATTTGATTAGGCGGTTCTTTGCCCTCGAGAATCACCCAAGTCTCTGAAAATTTACCAGTTGTCTTCTCCTGTTACCGCAATGATGCTTTCAGTCTCTTTAATATCCCCCTGCCTTCTTTCATCATATCTCTCCCCTTCTGCCTCAAGAAGCCAATGAATAATGATAGTCCTCTCACTTTCCTCATCCCATTTCGTTTCCCTCCGTATCTCTGGCTCCAATTTAAGTATCTACTTGATTGTCTCTACCATCTCCCAGATTTTCCGGTGGCCTGGTATCGTTACCCTGAGGGACTTGTTTGCTCTTTCCCTTCCTTCTATGCCTTTCACTGTCCTTTCTGTGCCACAAGCTGACTCAGTTATTTCCAGGTGACTGGTGCATCATCACCACCAACCATCACCAGTCCAGTGTTGACCCAGTTATTTCCAGGTGACTGGTGCATCTCACCACCACCCATCACCCAGTCCAGTGTGACTCCCGTTATTTCCAGGTGACTGGTGCATCATCACCACCAACCATCACCAGTCCAGTGTTGACTCAGTTATTTCCAGGTGACTGGTGCATCATCACCACCAACCATCACCAGTCCAGTGTTGACTCAGTTATTTCCAGGTGACTGGTGCATCATCACCACCAACCATCACCAGTCCAGTGTTGACTCAGTTATTTCCAGGTGACTGGTGCATCATCACCACCAACCATCACCAGTCCAGTGTTGACTCAGTTATTTCCAGGTGACTGGTGCATCATCACCACCAACCATCACCAGTCCAGTGTTGACTCAGTTATTTCCAGGTGACTGGTGCATCATCACCACCAACGATCACCAGTCCAGTGTTGACTCAGTTATTTCCAGGTGACTGGTGCATCACCACCACCAACCATCAACAGTCCAGTGTTGATTCAGTTATTTCCAGGTGACTGGTGCATCATCACCACCAACATCACCAGTCCAGTGTTGACTCAGTTATTTCCAGGTGACTGGTGCCCTCATCACCACCAACCATCACCCGTCCCGTGTTGACTCAGTTATTTCCAGGTGACTGGTGCATCATCACCACCAGCCATCACCAGTCCAGTGTTGACTCAGTTATTTCCAGGTGACTGGTGCATCATCCCCACCAACCATCACCAGTCCAGTGTTGACTCAGTTATTTCCAGGTGACTGGTGCATCATCACCACCAACCATCACCAGTCCAGTGTTGACTCAGTTATTTCCAGGTGACTGGTGCATCATCACCACCAACCATCACCAGTCCAGTGTTGACTCAGTTATTTCCAGGTGACTGGTGCATCATCACCACCAACCATCACCAGCCCAGTGTTGACTCAGTTATTTCCAGGTGACTGGTGCATCATCACCACCAACCATCACCAGTCCAGTGTTGACTCAGTTATTTCCAGGTGACTGGTGCATCATCACCACCAACCATCACCAGTCCAGTGACTCTCCTGTTTACACACTGTCATCCCAAAACGTCTACTCTAGATCAAGAGCCCTACTTCACCTCCCACCCGTCCATCTCATGGGTCTTTAATCAAGAGTTATTTCCCCGACCCACAACCATAACCAGGGCCGTAGTAATGCCAGATGATGCTCTTAGCACAGCCCAGTAATGGTGCCACCTCGGCGCTCCCGTTCCTAAGCTGGCAAGACATTAAGAGTCAATAAAGTTAAAGGAGAAATACGACAATAAAAAGTTTTCAAGGTCATCATACTCCACGCCAGAACACACAACTATATTATATATAAAAAAATTTATTATATTTATTTAACACTATTTATTTAGCTAGTGCAACAGGAAAAATTAAAAATTTCCATCATTTTTTATGCAATTCCTAATAAAACTTATCACGGAAAAAATTCAAATGCAAACTTTTATTGCACACAGTTTTTAAGCATCCTCAATATGATTATAAGACAAAATACGATCTGATATTAGCTCTTCACACACACACACACACACACACACACACACACACACACACACACACACACACACACACACACACACACAAAATACTCACACACGAACACACACATACACACACATACACACACGCACGCACGCACACACATACACACACACACGCACGCACACACACACGCACACACACACACATGGGGCCAAAACAAAGACAGGGAGCACTCTAGGACAGAAAGAGAGGTTGGAAGACATCGAAGGAACTAGGACATGTGCAAGGACCTTACCAGATACCTGTGGGGGCCAGGAGCAGGTGAGCAGGAAGGATAAACCAAGAAGCATAGGGGCCATAACGAGGGAAGGGACTGAAGGAAGGAACACTACACGGGAAGGAACTAAAACACATCAGAGGATGCAATGGGAGTCACAGTGGGAGGTGGAAAGGGAGAGATCCGTGTTTGTCTATGGGCTAGACGAAGCTAAAGGGGAAACTTATGATGAAGAAAGCAGGAGGAGGAAAAAAGCGACTGAAGACATCATGAAGGTGATAGGCGAGGGGGACATGACCCAGGTGGCAAATTTTCGGAGAATTGGGTGGTTCACAAAGAAAAGGAATCGGCCTCTCAAAGTAATTTTCAAGGCAGAATCAACCCGAACCATGATCCTGCAGGAGAAAGCACGGCTGACAGGCAAGCAGGAGTTCCGGAGTGTGTACCTCGACCGAGACAGAACACAGGACGAAAGGAAGACAATGAAAGAGAAGAGTTCAAAAACGAAAGGAGAAATGGGAGGAAAATGAAAAAGGAGAGCAGAATAACCCAGGATCAAATGGAAGGACAAGCGCACCCCCCATGAAACACCTGCAGAAGGACTCCAGCCACGACACCCCCAAGGCAACTGAACAATCCAAACCAACCATCACACACCGATCCCTCTGTTTCAACCCCCCGCACCACAGTTACAGTATTAGAACAGAAGTTGAAGGTTTGGTACACAAATGCAGATGGATTAACGAATAAACATGAGGAATGGCAAGAAAGAATCAATGAGAAGTCCCCAGACAATCATAGCAGTTACAGAAACAAAAACTCATGGAGACAATAACAGATGCAATCTTCCCACCAGGATACCAGATCATGAGGAAAGATAGAAGGGGCAGGGGGGAGGTGGGGTTGCTCTGCTCGTAAAAAACAGATGGAAATTCGAGAAAATGGAAGGAATAGATGAGACGGGAGAAAGAGACTACATAGCAGGTACACTTCAGTCGGGGGAACACAAAGTGGTCATTGCAGTGATGGATAATCCACCACAGAACTGCTGGAGGCCAAGAGAGGAATATGAAGAAAGCAACAGAGCAATGGTGGACACACTTGCTGAGGTGGCAAGAAGAGCTCACTCCAGCAGAGCAAAGTTGCTGGTTATGGGGGATTTCAACCACAGGGAGATTTGACTGGGAAAACCTGGAGCCACATGGGGGTCCGAAACATGGAGAGCCAGGATGTTGGACGTGGTGCTGGAAAACCTCATGCACCAACATGTTAAGGACACTACCAGAGTGAGAGGGGAGGATGAACCAGCAAGATTGGACCTTGTGTTCACCCTGGGCAGCTCAGACAATGAGGACATCAAGTATGAGAGTCCCCTAGGAGCTAGCGACCACGTGGTTCTGTGCTTTGAATACTAGTAGAGCTGCAGTAGAGAGAATAACAGGAGTAGAATGGGAAAAATCTGACTATAAAAGAGGGGACTACATAGGGTTGAAGAACTTCCTGCGAGAGGTCCAGTGGGACAGAACTGGCAGGAAAGCCAGTAAATGAAATGATGGAATATGTAGCAACAAAATGCAAGGAGGCAGTGGAAAGGTTCATTCCCAAGGGCAACAGTAAAACGGGAAGACCAGAACAAGCCCCTGGTTCACCCGACGTGTAAGGAGGCAAAAACAAAGTGCAATAGAGAATGGAAAAAGTACAGAAGGCAGAGAACACACGAAAATAGGGAGATCAGTCGCAGAGCCAGGAATGAGTACGCACAGGTAAGGAGGGAGGCCCAGCGACAGTATGAAAATGACATAGCATCGAGAATCAAGATGACCCGAAACTGTTGTATAGCCACATCAGGGAGGAAGACAACAGTCAAAGACAGGTGATCAGATTAAGGACAGAAGGTGGAGAACTCACAAGAAATGATCAGGAGGTATGTGAGGAGCTGAACAGGAGATTTAAGGAAGTTTTTACAGTAGAGACAGGAAGGGCTGTGGGAAGACAGAACAGAAGGGAACATCAAGAGGAATATACCAACAAGTGTTGGATGACATACGAACAACTGAGGAGGAGGTGGAAGAAGCTTCTTAAGTGACCTTGACACCCTAAAGGCGATGGGACCGGATAACATCTCCCCATGGGTCCTTAGAGAAGGAGCAGAGATGCTGTGTGTGCCTCTAACCACAATCTTCAACACATCCCTTGAAACTGGGCAACTACCTGAGAAATGGAAGACAGCTAATGTAGTCCCCATATTTAAGAAAGGAAACAGAAACGAGGCACTAAACTACAGACCTGTGTCTCTGACATGTATCGTGTGCAAAGTCATGGAGAAGATTATCAGGAGGAGAGTGGTCGAACACCTGGAAAGGAACAAGATCATAAATGAAAACCAGCATGGGTTCATGGAAGGCAAATCTTGTATCACAAACCTCCTGGAGTTTTATGACAATGTAACAGAAATAAGACACGAGAGAGAGGGTTGGGTAGATTGCGTTTTCCTAGACTGCAGGAAGGCCTTTGACATAGTTCCCCACAAGAGATTAGTGCAGAAGCTGGAGGATCAGGCACACGTAAAAGGAAGGGCACTGCAATGGATAAGGGAATACCTGACAGGGAGGCAGCAACGAGTCATGGTACGTGAAGAGGTATCACAGTGGGCGCCTGTTACGAGCGGGGTCCCACAGGGGTCAGTTCTAGGAGCAGTGCTATTTTTGATATATGTGAAACGACATGATGGAGGAATAGACTCTGAAGTGTCCCTGTTCGCAGATGACGTGAAGTTGATGAGAAGAATTAAATCGGACGAGGATGAGGCAGGACTGCAAAGAGACCTGGAGAGGCTGGACATGTGGTCAGTAACGGGCTTCTCGAATTCAATCCAGCCAAATGCAAAGTCATAAAGATTGGGGGGGGGGGCAAAAGAAGACCGCAGACAGGTTAGGCTAGGTGGACAAAGACTCAGCCCTCCCCGGGGAGAAAGACCTTGGGGTGACCATAACACCGAGCACATCCCCCGGGAGGCACACATAACCAAAAAAACGTGCAGCAACGGGCCCCTGGCAAACCTGGAAAGGTTCCAAAACCTTAATAAGAATCGTTAAAGACCTGTACATGTGTAGTTGGGGCCCATACGGGAGTATCGACCAGTCTGGAACCCACACCGGTCAAGCCGTCAAAAAAGTTAGAGAAAGTAAAAAGGGTTTGCAAAAAGGCTAGTCCCCAGAGCTAAAGGGGAATGTCCGGGGGAAAAGGGGAAAGGGAAATGGGCTGACGACACTGGGGACAAAAGGGGTCGGGGGAGACATGATAACACATAAAGATACTGGGGGGGATGGGGGAGGTGGACAAGATAGGAGTTCCAGAGAGGGGACACAGGACAAGGGGTCACAACGGAAAACTGAAGACTCAGACGAGTCACAGGGGCTTGAAGTTTTCTTTAGGGTTAAATTGTAGCAAATGAATGCCCAGCAATGAATAGTGGAGGCAGGAACCTACATAGTTTTAAGAAGAGGTATGACAAAATCAGGAAGGGGGAGGAAGAGGACCCCTAGGATAGTGAAAGGGGGCCCAAACCCCCCCAAAACCCCCAACCACAAAAAATAAACCCCCCAAAACACACACACACACACCAACCCCAAAACACAACACAAACACCAAAACACTACCAGAAAAAAACACAAACCCCCAAAAATTAAAAAGGGAAACAAAACAAGCCAAACTACAGACGGCCGAGAAGGGGCAAACAAAAAAATCAAAGGGGGAACACCAACAAAAAAAAAAAAAACCAAACAAATTTTTAAAGGGAAGGGCCCAAAATTTACACAAAAACCCCATTTTTAAAAAAACAAAAAACACAGAAGGGGGGGTTTAAAATCCCTTTTTTCGCAGGAACCAAAAACCCCCCCCCACAAAAAAATGCAAACTAACAGGGCCCCAAAAAAAAGGATGGGAAGGGGGAAAGGGAAATACAGGGAGGCAGGAAGAGTCGGACGGAAGAGGCACAGGGGGCCCTTTTGAAGGGGGAACCCACATCCCTTCAGGAAGTGAAATTTTTTAAAATGAAAAATTTAAAAAATGGGGCCGAATTCCCTTTCGGGTTCTGAGGGAAAGAATTTTCGGCAAAACCCAAAGCGGGGGAACCCGGCACCCCGGGAAGGGCATAAATTCTTTTTAAAAAACCCGAAAGCAAAATATAAGATTGGGGAGGGCCAAAAGAAAGAACAGAGAAGTGGTGGGCAAAAAACCCGACCCAAAAGGGAAAAGCCCGGGGGACCCTAAACCCAGCACACCCGGAGGAAAAAAAAATAACCCGGCCCCCAGAAGGGGGGTGGCAAACCTGGAAGAGCTTCCACCTTATAAGAATTTCAAGAACCCGACAAAAGGATTTAGCCCCCCAAGGGATGCAAATCGGGAAAAAACAGGGGAACACGTCAGGAATTAGAAAAGGGCAAAGGGGCCCCAGGTTGTCCCAGACCAGGGAAATTTTTAGAAAAAAGGTTAAGGGAAAAACCGAGCCTGGTGGAAAAGGGTTAGGGAGACTGATAAGACAACAAGAAGGGGGGGAAGAGGGCTGGGGGGAAAGGGGTTCCAAAGGGGGAAAAGGGCAAAGGGGGAAAGGACGAAGCCAGCGAGTCAAAGGGGGAGGAAAACTCATCAAAGGGAGCTTGGGTAGTTTCAATGAAAATTGGGCGGAACCCAAAAATTTTTTTAAAAGGGAGCAAAGCCGGAACGGGGAAAGGCCCCTTCGAACTTTGGGGAAGGTAAATTTTTGGGGGAATCACACACCCAAAACACACACAAAAAACACACCCCACAACACACCACACACCACACACACCACCACACACACACAAAAAAAAAAAACTCACACAAAAAAGCATGCAACACTCACGCACGCACGCACACACACATATACACACACACACACCACACACTACACACGCACGCCCCTCAAGATCCCAACCAGCCGCACGCACAACACAACACACACACACACACACCACACAAACAACCCACAGGTGGAGAACTCACAAAAAAACGAAAAGAGGTATGTGAGGAGTCAACACAAGATTTAAGGGAAGTTTTTACAGTAGGACAGGAAGGACTCGGGGGGGGAAGACCGATGGGGACCCAGCAAGGAAAACACCAACAAGTTTTGGGGCCCAAATAATACAGATGAGGGGGGGAAAAAAAACTGTAAGGGACATCGATACCTCAAAGGCAATGGGACCGGACAACATCTCCCCGTGGGCCCCTTAGAGAGGGAGCAGATATGTTGTGCGTGCCACTTACCACAATCTTCAACACGTCCCTGGAAACTGGGCAACTACCTGAGGTATGGAAGACGGCAAATGTAGTTCCCATTTTTAAAAAAGGAGACAGAAAAGAGGCACTAAACTATAGACCTGTGTAATTGACGTGTATAGTATGCAAAATTATGGAGAAGATTATCAGGAGGAGAGTGGTGGAGCACCTGGAACGGAACAAGAGTATAAATGCCAACCAGTACGGATTCACTGAAGGCAAATCTTGTGTCACAAACCTTCTGGAGTTTTATGATAAAATAACAGAAGACACGAGAGAGAGGGGTGGGTTGATTGAAATCTTCTTGGACTGCAAGAAGGCCTTTGACACAGTTCCTTACAAGAGATTAGTGCAGAAGCTAGAGCATCAGGCGCATATAACAAGAAGGGCACTGCAAAGGATCAGAGAATACCTGACAGGGAGGCAACAACGAGTCATGGTACGTAATGAGTATCACAGTGGGCACCTGTGACGAGCGGGGTCCCACAGGGGTCGGTCCTAAGACCGTGCTATTTTTGGTATATGTGAACGACATGATGGAAGGGTTAGACTCAGAAGTGTCCCTGTTTGCAGATGATGTGAAGTTAATGAGGAGAATTAATCTGATGGGGGACCAGGCAGGACTTCAAAGAGACCTGGACAGACTGGACACCTGGTCCAGCAAATGGCTTCTCGAATTTAATCCTGCCAAATGCAAAGTCATGAAGATAGGGGAAGGGCACAGAAGACCACAGACAGAGTATAGGCTAGGTGGCCAAAGACTGCAAACCTCACTCAAGGAGAAAGATCTTGGGGTGAGTATAACACCGAGCATGTCTCCGGAAGCACACATCAATCAGATAACTGCTGCAGCATATGGGCGCCTGGCAAACCTGAGAACAGCATTCCGATACCTTAGTAAGGAATCATTCAAGACACTGTACACCGTGTATGTCAGGCCCATACTGGATGATGCAGCACCTGTTTGGAACCCGCACTTGATAAAGCACGTCAAGAAACTAGAGAAAGTACAAAGGTTTGCGACAAGGTTAGTTCCAGAGCTAAGGGGAATGTCCTATGAAGAAAGATTAAGGGAAATCGGCCTGGAGGGCCGAGACATGATAACGACATATAAAATACTGCGTGGAATAGACAAGGTGGACAAAGACAGGATGTTCCAGGGAGGGGACACAGAAACAAGAAGCCACAATTGGAAGTTGAAGACACAAATGAGTCAGAGAGATGTTAGGAAGTATTTCTTCAGTCATAGAGTTATCAGACAGTTGAATAGCCTAGAAAATGACGTAGTGGAGGCAGGAACCATACACAGTTTTAAGACGAGGTTTGATAAAGCTCATGGAGCGTGGAGAGAGAGGGCCCAGTAGCACCCGGTGAAGAGGCGGGGCCAGGAGCTAAGACTCGACCCCTGCAACCACAAATAGGTGAGTACAAATAGGTGAGTGCACACACACACACACACACACACACACACACACACTCAGACACACTCACACACATACACACACACACACACACACACATACACACACACACACACACAGTGGAGTGGCAGGAAAGAGTCAAAGAAGCATCACCGGACATCATAGCTCTCACAGAAACCAAGCTTACAGGTATGATAACAGATGCCATCTTTCCAACGGGATACCAAATCCTGAGGAAAGACAGAGGGAACAGGGGGGGTGGAGGAGTGGCATTGCTGATCAAAAATCGCTGGAATTTTGATGAGCTGGAGAGAGGAGACAGCGGAGAAGAAAGTGATTACATAGTGGGAACACTTCACTCTGGAGGTCCCAAGGTGGTAATAGCAGTGATGTATAACCCACCACAGAACAGCAGGAGGCCAAGGCAAGAGTACGACGAGAGCAATAGAGCGATGGTTGACACACTGGCTAGAGTGGCCAGAAGAGCTCATGCATGCAGGGCAAAGCTCCTGATCATGGGTGACTTTAACCACAAGAAGATCGATTGGGAGAACTTGGACCCACATGGGGGCCAAGATACATGGATGGCTAAGATGATGGAGGTGGTACTGGAAAACTTCATGTGCCAACACGTAAGGGACACTACAAGAGAGGAGAGGAGAGGATGAACCAGCAAGGCTGGACTTAGTATTCACCTTGAGTAGTGCAGATATCGAGGACATCACATATGAAAGACCCCTTGGGGCCAGTGACCATGTGGTTTTAAGCTTCGAATACACAGTAGAGCTACAAGTGGAGGGAGAAGCAGGAAGGCCAGGACGAATGAAGCCAAACTACAAGAAAGGGGACTACACAGGAATGAGGAACTACCTGAACGGGGTTCAGTGGGACAGAGAACTGGCAGGGAAGCCACTTAATGAGATGATGGAATATGTAGCAACAAAATGCAAGGAGGCTGAGGAGAGGTTTTGTACCCAAGGGTAACAGGATTAATGAAAAAGCCAGGATGAGCCCATGGTTTACCCAAAGGTGCAGGGAGGCAAAAACCAAGTGTGCTAGGGAATGGAAGAAATATAGAAGGCAAAGGACCCAGGAGAATAAGGAGAACAGTCGTAGAGCCAGAAACGAATATGCACAGATAAGAAGGGAGGCCCAAAGACAATATGAAAATGACATAGCAGCGAAAGCCAAATCTGACCCGAAACTGTTGTACAGCCACATCAGGAGGAAAACAACAGTCAAGGACCAGGTAATCAGGCTAAGGAAGGAAGGAGGAGAGACAACAAGAAATGACCGTGAAGTATGTGAAGAAGTCAACAAGAGATTCAAAGAAGTGTTCACAGAGGAGACAGAAGGGACTCCAGAAAGACGGAGAGGTGGGGCACACCACCAAGTGCTGGACACAGTGCACACAACCGAGGAAGAAGTGAAGGGGCTTCTGAGTGAGCTAGATACCTCAAAGGCAATGGGGCCAGATAACATCTCCCCATGGGTATTGAGAGAGGGAGCAGAGGCGCTATGTGTACCCCTAACAACAATATTCAATACATCTATCGAAACAGGGAGATTGCCTGAGGCATGGAAGACAGCAAATGTAGTCCCAATCTTTAAAAAAGTAGACAGACATGAAGCATTAAACTACAGACCAGTGTCACTGACATGTATATTATGCAAAATCATGGAGAAGATTATCAGGAGAAGAGTGGTGGAACACCTAGAAAGGAACGATCTCATCAACAGCAGCCAACATGGTTTCAGGGACGGGAAATCCTGTGTCACAAACCTACTGGAGTTCTATGACATGGTGACAGCAGTAAGACAAGAGAGAGAGGGGTGGGTGGATTGCATTTTCTTGGACTGCAAGAAGGCGTTTGACACAGTTCCACACAAGAGATTGGTGCAAAAACTGGAGGACCAAGCAGGGATAACAGGGAAGGCACTACAATGGATCAGGGAATACTTGTCAGGAAGACAGCAGCGAGTCATGGTACGTGGCGAGGTGTCAGAGGGGCACCTGTGACCAGCGGGGTCCCGCAGGGTCAGTCCTAGGACCAGTGCTGTTTCTGGTATTTGTGAACGACATGACGGAAGGAATAGACTCTGAGGTGTCCCTGTTTGCAGATGACGTGAAGTTGATGAGAAGAATTCACTCGATCGAAGACCAGGCAGAACTACAAAGGGATCTGGACAGGCTGCAGACCTGGTCCAGCAATTGGCTCCTGGAGTTCAATCCCACCAAGTGCAAAGTCATGAAGATTGGGGAAGGGCAAAGAAGCCGCAGACGGAGTACAGTCTAGGGGGTCAGAGACTACAAACCTCACTCAAGGAAAAAGATCTTCGGGTGAGTATAACACCAGGCACATCTCCTGAAGCGCACATCAACCAAATAACTGCTGCAGCATATGGGCGCCTAGCAAACCTCAGAACAGCATTCCGACATCTTAATAAGGAATCATTCAGGACCCTGTACACAGTGTATGTTAGGCCCATATTGGAGTATGCGGCACCAGTTTGGAACCCACACCTAGCCAAGCACGTAAAGAAACTAGAGAAAGTGCAAAGGTTTGCAACAAGACTAGTCCCAGAACTAAGAGGTATGTCCTACGAGGAGAGGTTAAGGGAAATCAACCTGACGACACTGGAGGACAGGAGAGATAGGGGGGACATGATAACGACATACAAAATACTGAGAGGAATTGACAAAGACAGGAATGGACAAAGACAGGATGTTCCAGAGATTGGACACAGTAACAAGGGGACACAGTTGGAAGTTGAAGACACAGATGAATCACAGGGATGTTAGGAAGTATTTCTTCAGCCACAGAGTAGTCAGTAAGTGGAATAGTTTGGGAAGCGATGTAGTGGAGGCAGGATCCATACATAGCTTTAAGCAGAGGTATGATAAAGCTCACGGCTCAGGGAGAGTGACCTAGTAGCGATCAGTGAAGAGGCGGGACCAGGAGCTCGGACTCGACCCCCGCAGCCTCAACTAGGTGAGTACAACTAGGTGAGTACACACACACACACACACACACACACACACACACACACACACACACACACACACACACAAAGGGCTTCAGAATAACCTTTTATAATTAATTACATCACTAGAATATTTAGAAAGGTAATAATTTTTATCTCCATAATAAGAGGTGTTAGATATTTCATACTTGCTCGCGCGCGCGTGTGCATTTGTGTGTGTGTGTGTGTATGTCTGCATTTGTTTGTGTGTGTGTGTGTTTGACCGTATGTGTGTGTGTGTGTGTGTGTGTGTGTGTTGTGTGTGTGTATGCGCGCGTGTGTGTGTGTGTGTGTGTGTGTGTGCTTGTGTGTGTGTGTGTGTGTGTGTGTGTGTGTGTGTGTGTGCTTTGTGTGTGTGTGTGTGTGTGTGTGTGTATTTGACTGTGGGTATGTGAGCGTTTGACTGTGTATTTGTGTGTATGTGTGTATTTGTGTGTATTTGTGTGTGTGTGTGCGTGTATTTGTTTATGTTTGATTTTATTGTGTGCTTGTTTGAATGCATGTGTGTGTATGTGTATGTGTGTACTCATCTTATTGTGGTTGCAGGGGTCGAGTCATAGCTCCTGGTTCTTCCTCTTCACTGGTCGCTACTAGGTCCACACTTTCCCTGCTCGATAAACCTTATCATACTTCTTCTTAAAACTATATATGGATCCTGCCTCCACTGCATCGCTCTCCAAACTATTCCACGTCCTCACAACTCTGTGACTGAAGAAATACTTCCTAACATCCCTGTGATTCGTCTGAGTCTTCAGCTTCCAATTGTGACCCCTATTTGCTTTGTCCTATCTCTGGAACATCCTGTCTCTCTCCACCTTGTCAATTCCTCTCAGTATTGTATGTCATTATCATATCCCAGCTATCTCTTCTGTCCTCCAGTGTCGTCAGGTCGATTTTTCATTTACCTCTCCTCATAGGACAAGTCTTGTTGTCCTATGAGGGACTAGTCTTGTTGCAAACCTTTGCACGTTCTCTAATTTCCTTACGTACTTGGCTAGGTGTGGGTTCCACAATTGGCGCTGCATACTAGAATACAGGCCTGATATACACGGTGTACAGGGTCCTGAACGATTCTTTGTTGAGATGTCGGAATGTTATTCTGAGGTTTGCTAGGTGCCCATATGCTGCAGCAGTCATGTGGTTGATGTGCGCCTCAGAAGTGCCCGGTATTATACTCACCCCAAAATCCTTTTTCTTGAGTGAGGTTTGTAGCATCTTGCCCCCCAGACTGTACTCCGTCTGCGGTCTTCTTTGCCCTTCCCCAATCTTCATGACTTTGCACTTGGTGGGGGTAAACTCCAGGAGCCAGTTTCTGGACCAGATCTACAGCCTGGTCCTCGTCCGATTCAATTCTCAACAACTTCTGCAAACAGGGACACTTCTGAGTCTATTCCTTCTGTCATGTCGCTCACATATACCAGAAACAGCACCGGTCCTAGGACTGACCCCTGTAGAAGCCTGCTTATCAGAGGCGCCCATTCAGACACTTCCTCACGTAGCATGACTCGCTCATATTTTCCCAATAAGTTTCCCTGAACCATATCTGCGCCTTCCGTGTTATACCTACCTGGTCCTCCAGCTTACGCACTAATATCTTGTGTGGAACTGTGTCAAAAGCCTACTTACAGTCCAAGAAAACACAGTCTACCAACCTCCACTCTCTTGTCTTACTGCTGTTACCTTGTCATAGAACTCCAGTAGGTTTGTGACACAGGGTTTCCCGTCACTGAAACCGTGCTCGTCATCGTTGATAAGCTCATTCCTTTCTAGGTGCTTTACCACTCTTCTCCTGATAATCATCTCCATGACTTTCCATACTATACATGTCAGTGACATTAGTCTCTAGTATAATGCTTCGTGTCTGTCTCCTTTCTTAAAAAATTTGACTGCTGTCTCTAATTCTTCAGGTAGTCGCCATGTCTCGATAGATGTGTTGAAGATTGTTAGTGGCATACACAGCACCTCTGCTCCCTCTCTCAGGACCCATGGAGAGATGTTATCTGGCCTCATCGCCTTGGAGGTATCTAGCTCGCTTAGCACCCTCTTCACCTCCTCCTCGATTGTATGTACTGTGACATCCTATTTCTTCTTCTCTGCCTCCATCCTCTTCATTTCCAGAGAAAGCTCACTTAGTTTGTTCTCTCACTCTTGTTCCATCCTTTTCCATTGCTCTTCCATTCATTCTTCTTTACCAGGAACATCTTCCTCTGATTGCATGAGCCTTCAACTTTCCCTCTAAGCCACCATTTTTTTTATATATAATGGGTTAGGTTTTGTAATGCGTGTGTGTGTGTGTGTGTGTGTGTGTGTGTGTGTGTGTGTGTGTGTGTGTGTGTGTGTGTGTGTGAGAGAGAGAGAGAGAGAGAGAGAGAGAGAGAGAGAGCGAGACAGGTTGGAAGAGAGTGGCAGAGAGGAAGAAAGGTGGAGAGAAAGAGGTATAGAGGAAGAGAGAGGTAGAGAGACAGTGAGAGAGGGAGAGGAAGATGGGGAGAGGTAGAAAGAGATGCTTGGTTTGAGCTTTATAGAGGAGTGCGTGAGGAAGACCTAGGAGAGGGATAGTGTGTGCTGGAGAGAGAAAGAGAGAGAGAGGTGGAGAGTAATAGAGAGAGAGAGAGAGAGAGAGGTGAAGAGTAATAGAGAGAGAGAGGTGGAGAGCAATAGAGAGAGAGAGGTGGAGAGTAATATATATATATATATATATATATATATATATATATATATATATATATATATATATATATATATATATATATATATATATATATATATATATAGAGAGAGAGAGAGAGAGAGAGAGAGAGAGTCACTGTGTTTCCTTAACAAATATTCGCATATGTTACATAAGTGTCTCAATCTTCCAACTGTCGGTTTTCAGATTCATTTATCTCATCTGGAATGAACTTGTGGTAACATTTTGAAACGGGGTATTATTTAGTTGAGTGGAAATTCTTTCGTAAATGCGTGAATCTTTCTTTAACTCACACCAGCTAAAATAACCCTCTGAGTTTCAAGCCGATCAGAAGAGGCATTCTTAAATTATTACAGTGATTGCAGCGATTCCCAGTTTTCATTACAAGAGATTTAGTGCTCTAATAAATTTTCCAGCACACAAATTAAACTTAATATATATTATCTTGGCCATAATGTTTATCAACCTTAAAATATTGAAAATATATGGAAGAGGAAAACTCAAATATATATAACGTAATAAAACGGAAATAGAAATTTCATTATTTGCACTTGAATTTTACCCTCCTTCATAATGATCAATAATGATCATTAATGATCAATAAAGTTTCCTTCATAATGATCAATAATGATCATTAATGATCAATAAAGTTTCCTTCATAATGATCAATAATGATCATTAATGATCAATAAAGTTTCCTTCATAATGATCAATAATGATCATTAATGATCAATAAAGTTTCCTTCATAATGATCAATAATGATAAATAAAGTTTCCTTCATAATGATCAATAATGATCAATAAAGTTTCCTTCATAATGATCAATTAAGTTTCCTTCATAATGATCAATAATGATCATTAATGATCAATAAAGTTTCCTTCATAATGATCAATTAAGTTTCCTTCATAATGATCAATAATGATCATTAATGATCAATAAAGTTTCCTTCATAATGATCAATAATGATCATTAATGATCAATAAAGTTTCCTTCATAATGATCAATAATGATAAATAAAGTTTCCTTCATAATGATCAATAATGATCAATAAAGTTTCCTTCATAATGATCAATTAAGTTTCCTTCATAATGATCAATAATGATCATTAATGATCAATAAAGTTTCCTTCATAATGATCAATTAAGTTTCCTTCATAATGATCAATAATGATCATTAATGATCAATAAAGTTTCCTTCATAATGATCAATTAAGTTTCCTTCATAATGATCAATAATGATCAATAAAGTTTCCTTCATAATCAATTAAGTTTCCTTCATAATGATCAATAATGATCATTAATGATCAATAAAGTTTCCTTCATAATGATCAATTAAGTTTCCTTCATAATGATCAATATTGATCATTAATGATCAATAAAGTTTCCTTCATAATGATCAATAATGATCATTAATGATCAATAAAGTTTCCTTCATAATGATCAATAATGATAAATAAAGTTTCCTTCATAATGATCAATAATGATCAATAAAGTTTCCTTCATAATGATCAATTAAGTTTCCTTCATAATGATCAATAATGATCATTAATGATCAATAAAGTTTCCTTCATAATGATCAATTAAGTTTCCTTCATAATGATCAATAATGATCATTAATGATCAATAAAGTTTCCTTCATAATGATCAATTAAGTTTCCTTCATAATGATCAATAATGATCAATAATGATCAATAAAGTTTCCTTCATAATGATCAATTAAGTTTCCTTCATAATGATCAATTAAGTTTCCTTCATAATGATCAATAAAGTTTCCTTCATAATGATCAATAATGATCAATAAAGTTTCCTTCATAATGATCAATAATGATCAATAAAGTTTCCTTCATAATGATCAATAATGATCATTAATGATCAACAAAGTTTCCTTCATAATGATCAACAAAGTTTCCTTCATAATGATCAACAAAGTTTCCTTCATAATGATCAATAATGATCAACAAAGTTTCCTTCATAATGATCAATAAAGTTTCCTTCATAATGATCAATAAAGTTTCCTTCATAATGATCAACAAAGTTTCCTTCATAATGATCAACAAAGTTGTTTTTGTTGTGGGAGTTGACTACTCTTTCGCAGTGGTTGTTTTACACACATATATATATATATATATATAATATATTATATATATATATATATATATATATATATATATATATATATATATATATAATATATATATATATAAACATTGATCAGTATTTGTGTATATTTCGCATGCTCTCGCGAATTCCTTGCATTGTTCAAATCTCTAGTAAGGCTGATGCATGCAGGGGATGAGATGAAAAGCTGTAAGCCTATTCCCTGAAAGCTGGCTGCCTTGGATCAAACGTCTAGCGCAAGCTGGACGCCAAGGTATTGGTCCAGTGTGGTGAGAATGGTAAGGCACTGCATACCTTGTCCCAAGGTTCGTAGGTTCGAGTCTCCTTCGGCCAGAGATCAGTGTTTATATATATAATATATATATAATATATATAATTATTATATATATATATATATAATATATAATTATATATTATATATATATGTGGATTAAAGTAATGGTTGGATGCGAGAAGTGGGTCATAATAAGCGTGTATGCACCTGGAGAAGAGAGGAATGCAGAGGAGAGAGAGAGATTTTGGGAGATGTTAAGTGAATGTATAGGAGCCTTTGAACCAAGTGAGAGAGTAATTGTGGTAGGGGACTTGAATGCTAAAGTAGGAGAAACTTTTAGAGAGGGTGTGGTAGGTAAGTTTGGGGTGCCAGGTGTAAATGATAATGGGAGCCCTTTGATTGAACTTTGTATAGAAAGGGGTTTAGTTATAGGTAATACAATTTTAAGAAAAAAGAGGATAAATAAGTATACACGATATGATGTAGGGCGAAATGACAGTAGTTTGTTGGATTATGTATTGGTAGATAAAAGACTGTTGAGTAGACTTCAGGATGTACATGTTTATAGAGGGGCCACAGATATATCAGATCACTTTCTAGTTGTAGCTACACTGAGAGTAAAAGGTAGATGGGATACAAGGAGAATAGAAGCATCAGGGAAGAGAGAGGTGAAGGTTTATAAACTAAAAGAGGAGGCAGTTAGGGTAAGATATAAACAGCTATTGGAGGATAGATGGGCTAATGAGAGCATAGGCAATGGGGTCGAAGAGGTATGGGGTAGGTTTAAAAATGTAGTGTTAGAGTGTTCAGCAGAAGTTTGTGGTTACAGGAAAGTGGGTGCAGGAGGGAAGAGGAGCGATTGGTGGAATGATGATGTAAGGAGAAAAAGTTAGCATATGAGAAGTTTTTACAAAGTAGAAGTGATGCAAGGAGGGAAGAGTATATGGAGAAAAAGAGAGAGGTTAAGAGAGTGGTGAAGCAATGTAAAAAGAGAGCAAATGAGAGAGTGGTGAGATGTTATCAACAAATTTTGTTGAAAATAAGAAAAAGTTTTGGAGTGAGATTAACAAGTTAAGAAAGCCTAGAGAACAAATGGATTTGTCAGTTAAAAATAGGAGAGGAGAGTTATTAAAGGGAGAGTTAGAGGTATTGGGAAGATGGAGGGAATATTTTGAGGAATTGTTAAATGTTGATGAAGATAGGGAAGCTGTGATTTCGTGTATAGGGCAAGGAGGAATAACATCTTGTAGGAGTGAGGAAGAGCCAGTTGTGAGTGTGGGGGAAGTTCGTGAGGCAGTAGGTAAAATGAAAGGGGGTAAGGCAGCCGGGATTGATGGGATAAAGATAGAAATGTTAAAAGCAGGTGGGGATATAGTTTTGGAGTGGTTGGTGCAATTATTTAATAAATGTATGGAAGAGGGTAAGGTACCTAGGGATTGGGAGAGAGCATGCATAGTTCCTTTGTATAAAGGCAAAGGGGATAAAAGAGAGTGCAAAAATTATAGGGGGATAAGTCTGTTGAGTGTACCTGGTAAAGTGTATGGTAGAGTTATAATTGAAAGAATTAAGAGTAAGACGGAGAATAGGATAGCAGATGAACAAGGAGGCTTTAGGAAAGGTAGGGGGTGTGTGGACCAGGTGTTTACAGTGAAACATATAAGTGAACAGTATTTAGATAAGGCTAAAGAGGTCTTTGTGGCATTTATGGATTTGGAAAAGGCGTATGACAGGGTGGATAGGGGGGCAATGTGGCAGATGTTGCAAGTGTATGGTGTAGGAGGTAGGTTACTGAAAGCAGTGAAGAGTTTTTACGAGGATAGTGAGGCTCAAGTTAGAGTATGTAGGAAAGACGGAAATTTTTTCCCAGTAAAAGTAGGCCTTAGACAAGGATGTGTGATGTCACCGTGGTTGTTTAATATATTTATAGATGGGGTTGTAAGAGAAGTAAATGCGAGGGTCTTGGCAAGGGGCGTGGAGTTAAAAGATAAAGAATCACACACAAAGTGGGAGTTGTCACAGCTGCTCTTTGCTGATGACACTGTGCTCTTGGGAGATTCTGAAGAGAAGTTGCAGAGATTGTGGATGAATTTGGTAGGGTGTGCAAAAGAAAAAAATTAAAGGTGAATACAGGAAAGAGTAAGGTTATGAGGATAACAAAAAGATTAGGTGATGAAAGATTGAATATCAGATTGGAGGGAGAGAGTATGGAGGAGGTGAACGTATTCAGATATTTGGGAGTGGACGTGTCAGCGGATGGGTCTATGAAAGATGAGGTGAATCATAGAATTGATGAGGGAAAAAGAGTGAGTGGTTGCACTTAGGAGTCTGTGGAGACAAAGAACTTTGTCCTTGGAGGCAAAGGGGGGAATGTATGAGAGTATAGTTTACCAACGCTCTTATATGGGTGTGAAGCGTGGTGATGAATGTTGCAGCGAGGAGAAGGCTGGAGGCAGTGGAGATGTCATGTCTGAGGGCAATGTGTGGTGTGAATATAATGCAGAGAATTCGTAGTTTGGAAGTTAGGAGGAGGTGCGGGATTACCAAAACTGTTGTCCAGAGGGCTGAGGAAGGGTTGTTGAGGTGGTTCGGACATGTAGAGAGAATGGAGCGAAACAGAATGACTTCAAGAGTGTATCAGTCTGTAGTGGAAGGAAGGCGGGGTAGGGGTCGGCCTAGGAAGGGTTGGAGGGAGGGGGTAAAGGAGGTTTTGTGTGCGAGGGGCTTGGACTTCCAGCAGGCATGCGTGAGCGTGTTTGATAGGAGTGAATGGAGACAAATGGTTTTTAATACTTGACGTGCTGTTGGAGTGTGAGCAAAGTAACATTTATGAAGGGATTCAGGGAAACCGGCGGGCCGGACTTGAGTCCTGGAGATGGGAAGTACAGTGCCTGCACTCTGAAGGAGGGTGTTAATGTTGCAGTTTAAAAACTGTAGTGTAAAGCACCCTTCTGGCAAGACAGTGATGGAGTGAATGATGGTGAAAGTTTTTCTTTTTCGGGCCACCCTGCCTTGGTGGGAATCGGCCAGTGTGATAAAAAAAAAAAAAAAATATATATATATATATATATAATATATATATATAATATATATATATATATATATATATATATATATATATAGTAGGTTGGTAGACAGCAACCACCCAGGGAAGTACTACCGTCCTGCCAGATGAGTGTGAAACAAAAACCTGTAACTGTTTTGCATGATGGTAGGATTGCTGGTTTCTATTTCTATCTCATAAACACCCTAGATAACAGGGATATCTTGCTACTCCTACTTACACTTTGGTCACACTTCACAGACACGCACATGCATATATATATATACATACATCTAGGTTTTTCTCCTTTTTCTAAATAGCTCTTGTTCCTCTTTTTTTCTTCTATTGTCCATGGGGAAGTGGAAAAGAATGTTTCCTCCGTAAGCCATGCGTGTCGTATGAGGCGACTAAAATTCCGGGAGCAATGGGCTAGTAACCTCTTCTCCTGTAGACATTTACTAAAAAAGAGAAGAAGAAAAACTTTATATAACTGGGATGCTAAAATGTGCGTGGATGTAGTGCGGATGACAAGAAAGGGGTGATTCCCGATTTTATGAATGAAAAGAAGTTGGTTTCCCCTGGCCCTAAGCAAAACAAAGCAAAGGGGGGTGGGGGATTTTCGGGGGGGGGAAAATAATGGGATTAAATCTGGATTCTAAAGGGGTTAGAGCAAAGAAGGGGTACAGTAATTTGAATGACATTTAAAAAGGAAAAAGAGAAAAATGGTAAATCAAGAATTATTGATTAAAGAAAAGGTTTGACGAGAAGTGGCCCTAATAACGGTATGCACCTGGAAAAGAGAGGAATGAAAGGGGAGAGAGAAAATTTTTTGGGAGATTAAATGAATGTATAACCTTTTAAACCAATGAGAGTTAATTGGGGTGGGGAAACTGAAGCTAAAGTAAAAAAACTTTTGAGGGGGTGGGTAGTAATTTTGGGGTCCAGGTGTAAAGAAATGGGACCCTTTGATTGAATTTTGTTAAAAAGGGTTTTATTTATAGGAATAATTTTTTAAGAAAAAAGGATAAAAAATAACAAAATAATTAGGGCAAATGACAGTATTTTGTTGTTTATTATTGGTAGATAAAAACTTTGATAACCCCCAGGATGTACGTTTAAAAGGGGGCCACAGATTATCAATCACTTTCTGTTGTACGCACTGAGATAAAAAAGGAGAGGGGTACAAAAAAGAAATCCCGGGGAAAAGGGGGATGAAGGTTTATAAACAAAAGAGGGCAGTTGGGAAATATAAACAGCTATTGGAGGTGATGGGGTAATAAAGCATAGGCAAGGGCCCCGAAGAGGATGGGGGAGGGTTTAAAAATTAGTGTTAAGTGTTTTTAGCAAAGTTTGTGGTTACGAAAATGGGTGCGGGAGGAAAGGACGATTGGTGGAATGAGATGTTAAAAGTATAAGGGAGAAAAATTTTGCAATGAGAAGTTTTTACAAATTAAGTGATGCAAAAAGGAAAGAATGGGGAAAAAAAGAGGGTTTGAGAGTGGTGAAGCAATGTAAAAAAGGCAAAAGAGAGTGGGGGAATGTTACAAAAAATTTTGCTGAAAAAAAGAAAAAGTTTTTTAGTGAGATTAACAATTAAAAAGCCTAGAGAACAAATGGGTTTTCAGTTTTAAAAAAAGAGAGAAGTTATTTTAAATGGAGTAAGAGGTATTGGGAAATGGAGGAATATTTTGGGAATTGTTAAATGTTGATGAAGATAGGGAAGCGTGATTTCGGGATAGGGGAAGGGGAACAACATCTTGAGGAGAGAGGAAAAGCCAGTTTTTGGTGTGGGGAATTCGTGAGGGGAGAGGGAAAACGAAAGGGGTAAGGCAGCCGGGGGTTTATGGGGTAAAGATAGAAATTTTAAAAGCATGTAGGGATATATTTTGGAGTGGTTGGTGCAATTATTTAATAAATGTAGGGGAAGAGGATAAGGTACCTGGGGATTGGTAGAGAGCATGCATATTTCCTTTGTATAAAGGCAAAGGGGATAAAAGAGTGCAAAAATTATAGGATAAGTCTGTTGGTTATACCGGGAAAGTGTATGGTAGGGGTTATATTGAAAGAATTATGAGTAAGAGGGGAGAATGGGGATAGCAGATGAACAAGGAGCTTAGGGAAAGGTAGGGGGGTGTGTGGACCAGGTGTTTACAGTGAAACATGTAAGTGAACAGTATTTAGATAA
>NC_069491.1:20354352-20520085 GCF_026875155.1 Cherax quadricarinatus
CAACTCTGCAGGCGTATTTATGCTCCGTTTAACATGTGTTCAAATCTCTGGCTATGTCACCTATGGATAAAAGCTCGCATCAACATGGCAGGCTGTAAATATCCACTGTAAATGTGTTCCTAAATTCCTAAATACGCCAAGTGATGAGGACTGCAACGTACATACTGGAAGTCTGGAACTGAGGGGTGGTGAACCACGCTATTCTTCTTGTTAGTAGAATTAATAAGTAATCATTTGTAGTGTTGTCTCTCTTGGATTAGTAAATGATCATGAGATTCGTTTCCACAAGAGAAGATAACGAGTTACGGAAACTAAAGAAGGCGCCATAAAGGAATTTTTGTCAAGTTGGTGGTCACTTTTACTGATTAAGAGTAAAAAGTCACAATATCATAACTGGAATAATACGCAAATAACCCCACGTAGGAGACTGCCAAAAACTTCAAGACACTCGTGACTTAGACTGATCTCTTTTTCCCCCCTTACCTCTTTTCCTTTGCTTTTCCTTTATTATGGCTGGATGGGTCCTCTCCAACGAGTTTTCCTCACCCTTGTAGGCCATTGCCTCTCTTGTAGTGCTCCTTTTTGTTCTTTTTATCGCTTTTCAGCCTACATCTACTACTGTTAGTACAGCATCGTTAACTCTCCACTCTGTAACTCTTGTGTCAATACCGCTTCTCCATTCTCATTGTCATTTCTGCCACTATGGCACTACTCTTACTACCACTACCTTAGCAACTACCACCACTGCTTCTACCATTTTTCTACCCCCTCCTCTCGTTCTACTCCTGGCCCCGCCACCTGCCTCCCTCTCGTGTATATACTGGCTCCCTTTCGGGCTTCAACGTGTCTAGTCAATAATGTATGTCGGATCGAAAGGGCGTCATAACACTGAATCGTGTATGTTCGGGTTATGTGTCTATTTTTACAGATTCTCAGACCATCACAATAATAATTTATAACTTTCTGCACACGTTAACAACACCTTCCTTCCAAAGCTCTTGTTACGAACTATTTATTTCTGTTTTGTGTGTGTGTACTCACCTATTTATGGTTGCAGGGGTCGATTCATGCCTCCTGTGTGTGTGTGTGTGTGTGTGTGTGTGTGTGTGTGTGTGTGTGTGTGTGTGTGTGTGTGTGTGTGTGTGTGTGTATGGACTCACCTAATTGTGGTTGCAGGGTCAAGTCATAGCTCCTCGCCCCGCATCTTCTCTGGTCGCTACTAGTTCACTCTCTCCCCTCTTCAAGAGGCTTACCATACCTCATCTTCAAGCTTTATAAGGATCCTGCCTCCATTACTTCACTTTCCAGATTGTTCCACTTGTTGACAACTCTAAGGCTAAAGAAATACTTCCTAACATCCCTAAAACTCAGCTTTCAACTTACAGTTGTGCCCCCATATCCTGTTTCTCATCTCCGAAATACTCTAGACCTGTCCACCTTGTCAATTCCTTTCAGTATTTTATACATCGTTATTATGTCCTCCCTATCCCTCCTATTCTTTAGTGTCATCAGGTTGAGTTCCCTTACACCGGCTTCATATGACATACCCCTTAACTCCAGAACCAGTTTTGTTGCAAACTTTTCCACTTTCTCCAATTTCTTGAGGCATTTGACCAGATGTGGGTTCCGTACTTGTGCTGCTTACTCCAATATGGGCCTGACGTACGCAGTGTTCAGTGTTATGAATGACTCTTACTTAGATGTCGAAAAGCTATTCTCAAGTTTGCTAGTTGTCCATATGCTCCAGTGGTTATATGGTGGTGTACACCTCATAGGACGTGCTTGGAATAATGCTCCCCCTAAGATCCTTTTCCTTAAGTGAGGTTTGCATCCATTGATCCCTTAGCCCGCATTCCGGCTGCGGTCTTCTTTGTCTTCCACCAAACTTCATGACTTTGCACTTGGTGTAGTTAAACTCCTCTTTCGCTTGTATTCTCCTCATTATTTTCATATCATTAACGAACAGGGACACCTCTGAATCTATTCCTTCAATTATATCATTTACATTTACAAGAAATACTCTAGACCTAGGGCTGAACCTTGTGGAACCCCACTTAACATACGCCCCCACATCACGTACAAACACTCGTTGTTTCTTTCCTGTCAGGTATTCTCTGATCCATTGCAGTGCTTTCCCTACTATACATACCTGCTCCTCTTTTTGAGGTACAATGTCGAAATTCGTACATCCAAAAAGATGCAATCTACCCATCCCCTTCTCTCTCCTGTCTTACTTTTGTCACCTTGTCGCCCAACTCGTGTAGATTTGTGACACAGGATTTCCCGTCCCTTAAGCCGTGCTGATTGTCATGTATGAACACAATCCTTTCTATTTGCTCTACCACTCTCCTGATAATCTTCTCCATAACCTTACATGCTTTACAAGTCAGTGACACTGGTCTGTAGTTTAATGCTGCCTGTCTGTCTCCGTTCTTAAAAACTGGACTACATTTGCTGTCTTCTATATCTCAGGTAGTTGTCCTGTATCGATAGATTTATTGAAGATTGCTCCTAGCAGCACATACATTTCCTCGGCTTCCATGGAAAGATATCTGGTTCCAGAGCCTTCACGGTATCTAATTCACCTAGCAGTTCCTTCACCTTCTCCTTGGTTACGTGCGATGTGTCCAGCACTTGCTGGTGCACCCTACTGTCTTTATTTGCTGAAAGTATTTCTGTCTCTACTGTGCATACTGCTTTAAGTCTTCTGCTAAGCTCTTCACATACTTTCCAGTTACTCTTTGTGAGTTCCCCTCCTTCCTTCCTCAGCATAATTACTTGATCCTTGACTATTATTTTCCTTCTGATGTGACTATAACAAATTTGGGGCAGATTTGGCTTTTGATGCTATTTAATTTTTGTACTGCCCCTAGGCCTCTCTCCTTATTAATGCATATTCATCATTTTTATTTTTCTGCATAACTCCATGTTTCCATGAGTCCTTTGCCTTCTATGGATTTTCCATGCTCTAGCACACTGAGCTTTGGCCTCTTTATACCTCCAGGTAAACCCCGACCTTATTCTGCTTTTCCATTTTTTCTATTATCTTTTGGTATGAACTTCTCCTCTACCTCATATGTTCCATCATTTCTTTTACTGTCTTTCCCTCTATTTCTCTTTCCCACTGCACCTCATGCAGAAATTGCTTCATACCTGTGGAGTCCCTTTTTTTGAAGTCTGTTTTTTCCTGTTCTTCTCATGCTTCTTCATTTTCCACTGTTAACTCTACAAGGTATTTAAAACTCAGGACCACATGATCAATACTGCCAAGTGGCCTTTCGTGAGTAACATTTCCAGCCTTGCTGGTACATCGTCTCTCTCTCTCTCTCTCTCATCACTGCATATCGAAAACAAGTGGAGTTTTGAGGAGATGGGAGGAATGGACAGAGCAGAGCAGATGACCGAGATTGCAAAGGTGATGATAACAGTGATGTACAACTTGCTAATGAACAGCATGTGACCAAGAGAAGAGTATTATAAGAGCAATAGAGCAATGGTGCACATACTAGCTGAGGTGTCCTGAAAGGCCTACATGGGTACAGCAAACTTACTCATCATGGGGGATTTCAACCACAAAGTTTAATTGGGAAAATCTAGAGCCACATGGGGGACGAAAGAAGAAGCTATCCAACCCTGTGTCCAGCATCTTAGTACTCCACGTTTTTGGTACCCCATGTGGCTCTAGATTTTCCCGATTAAACTCTTTATGGTTGAAATCCCCCATGATGAGTAAGTTTGCTGTACCCATGTAGGCCTTTCAGGACACCTCAGCTAGTATGTTCACTATTACTCTATTATTTACTCACCTAACTGTGAATGCAGAGGTCGAGTCACAACTCCTGGCCCCGCCTCTTCGCTAGTCGCTACTGGGTCACTCACTCCCTACTCTGTGAGCTTTATCATTCCTCTTCTTCAAGCTATGTATGGATCCTGCCTCCACCACCTCCCTTTTCAGACTATTCCACTGCCTGACAACTCTGTGACAGAAGAAATACTTCCTAACATCTCTTTGACTCATCTGACTCTTCAACTTCCAACTGTAACCCTTTGTCGCTGTGTCCCATCTCTGGAACATCTTATTAAAGGAGGACACGAGGCTGTGACTTACATGTCTATGTCAGATATAAAGATGAAGAAAATGATGTGGGCGAGTACTGTACCTTGTGGAACAGACCTTTTCACTGGGGCCTCCTCTGACTTTACTCTCTTTACTATTACTCTTTGTGTTCAGTTTGTTAATAAGTTATAGATCCATCTACCATCTTCTATTACGCCATGATCGCACTTGTCGAAGTCTTTAGCAAAGTCTGCGTATATTACATTTGCATATTGATTGTTTTCCAGTTCATTCAGTACCATGTCATAGTGATCCCGTAGTTGTGAGAGGCAGTAGCGACCTGTTCTAAACCCATGCTGCCCTCTGAGATGTGTAGTTGATGGGTATCCAAGAGGCTGATGATCTTACTTCCTAGAACTCTTTTCATAATGTGGGATGTTTATGAATTCGGTCTAATTCTTTGAAATTGCTTTGTTATCACCCTTGTGGAGTGGGGCTGTATGTGTTGTTTTTAGTTTGGGATGACCCCTGTGTCCATGCAAAATTATTTTTTTTTTTTTTGCCAAGCAATCTGATCATATATTAATCTTCAGTAAACATGGAGAAAATCAGTCTAAACATTAAAAATATATGAAAATGATCAGGAAGTAAATTTAGACTGACCTTAGACTGTGTAGGACTTAGCTCTATTATATTATGCAAATTTTAGAAGATAAATTTTGCAACTCATTTACCAGGTAAAAACATTATAGCTAACCCGTAAATATTTTACATTAACAATGTAAATTATATTCTTATAAATAGACGGGAACAGGTAAAGTGGATCATGTATCAAGGTATGACGTCAGAGCAGAGTGTTGGAGATATTGTGGTAAGGAGAGTGTGTTGAGCAGTGTGTGTGTTTGTACTCACCTATTTGTACTCATCAATTTGTGGTTGTGGGGGTCGAGACTCGGCTCCTGGCCCCGCCTCTTCACTGATCGCTACTAGGTCCTCTCTCTCCCTGCTCCGTGAGCTTCATCATACCTCGTATTAAAGCTATGTATCATTCCTGCCTCCTGTGTGTGTGTGTGTGTGTGTGTGTGTGTGTGTGTGTGTGTGTGTGTGTGTGTGTGTGTGTACTCACCTAATTGTACTCACCTAATTGTGGTTGCAGGGGTCGAGACTCAGCTCCTGGCCCAGCATCTTCACTGACCTCTACTAGGTCCTCTCTCTCCCTGCTCCGTGAGCTTCATCATACCTCGTATTAAAGCTATGTATCATTCCTGCCTCCTGTGTGTGTGTGTGTGTGTGTGTGTGTGTGTGTGTGTGTGTGTGTGTGTGTGTGTGTGTACTCACCTAATTGTACTCACCTAATTGTGGTTGCAGGGGTCGAGACTCAGCTCCTGGCCCAGCATCTTCACTGACCTCTACTAGGTCCTCTCTCTCCCTGCTCCGTGAGCTTCATCATACCTCGTATTAAAGCTATGTATCATTCCTGCCTCCTTGTGTGTGTGTGTGTGTGTGTGTGTGTGTGTGTGTGTGTGTGTACTCACCTAATTGTACTCACCTAATTGTGGTTGCAGGGGTCGAGACTCAGCTCCTGGCCCAGCATCTTCACTGACCTCTACTAGGTCCTCACTCTCTCTCTCTCTCTCTCTCTCTCTCTCTCTCTCTCTCTCTGCTTCCTGAGCTTTGTCATACCTCGTCTTAAAGCTATGTATGGTTCCTGCCTTCACTACATCACTTGCTAGGCTATTCCACTTCCTGACGACTCTATGACCCCTTGTTTCTGTGTCCCCTCTCTGGAACAACCTTTCTCTGTCTACCTTATCTATTCCACGCAGCATTGTGTATGTCGTTACCATGTCTCCCCTGACCCTCCTGTCCTCCAATGTCGTCAGTCCGATGTCCCTTAACCTTTCTTCGTAGGACATTCCACTGAGCTCCGGAACTAGCCTTGCTGCAAACCTTTGTACTTTCTCTAATTTCTTGACGTGCTTGACCAGGTGTGGGTTCCAAACAGGTGTTGCATACTCCAGTATGGGCTTGATGTACACAGTGTGCAGTGTCTTGAACGATTCCTTACTAAGGTATCGGAACGCTATTCTCAGGTTTGCCAGGCGCCCATAGGCTGCAGCAGTTATCTGGTTGATGTGTGCCCCCGGAGACATGCTCGGTGTTATGCTCACCCCAAGAGTGAGTGTGTGTGCGTGTGTGTGTGTGTGTGTGTGTGTGTGTGTGTGTGTGTGTGTGTGTGTGTGTGTGTGTGTGTGTGTGTGTGTGTGTGTGTGTGTGTGTGTGTACTCACCTAGTCGCACTCACCTAGCTGTGTTTGCAGGGGTCGAGTTATAGCTCCTGGCCTCACCTCTTCACTGGCCGCTACTGGGTCACTCTCCCTGCACCACGAACATTATTATACCTCTACTTAAAGCCACGAATGGACCCAGCCTCCACCACATCGCCCCCCAAACCACTCCACCCCCCGACCACCCTGTGACTGAAGAAATACTTCCCAAAATCCCTGCGACTCATCCGAGTCTCCAACTTCCAACTGTGTCCCCTTATTGTTGTGTCCCATCTCTGGAACATCCTGTCTCTGTCCACCCCGTCAATTCCTCTCAGTATTTTATATGTCGTTATCATGTCCCCACTATCTCTCCTGTCCTCCAGCGTCGCCAGGTCGACTCTCCCCAACCTCTCCTCGCAGGACACCCCCCCCAGCTCTGAGACTAGTCTTGTGTGTGTGGTGTGTGTGTGTGTGTGTGTGTGTGTGTGTGTGTGTGTATGTGTTTGTGTGTGTGTGTGTTTGTGTGTGTGTGTGTTTGTGTATGTGTGTGTGTGTGTGTATGTGTGCGTGTGTGTGAGTATGAGTGTATGTGTATGAGTGTGTGTATGTGTATGAGTGTGTGTGTGTGTGTATGAGTGTGTGTATGTGTATGAGTGTGTATGAGTGTGTATGAGTGTGTGTGTGTGTGTGTGTGTGTGTGTGTGTGTGTGTGTGTGTGTGTGTGTGTGTGTGTGTGTGTGTGTGTGTGTGTGACTCAATCAACATTTGCACCAATAACTCAATACAGTTGTGACTGTGTGGAAGTGTGAATTGCTCATTACTCTGGAATTTGTTCATGATTGTACCCATGTATAAACGTAAGTAACCATTCTTACAGGATTCATTACCTTTGTACCTAGTTCAGCTATCAAAACTTTGGGGGCCCAGTCCCTGGACCCATTACGTACCTCTGTAATCTGTAAATACCTTTGTAACTTGTCATAATTGTGACTAGACCTACCTGGAGTTCATTACCTTTGTAAATTGTGAGTTCATTACCTTTGTAAATTGTGAGTTCATTACCTCTGTAACTTGCTCAGCTATCAAAACTTTGGAGTCCAGTCCCTGGACCAATTATGTACCTCTGTAATCTTTTGACTACCGCCCACAGGATGGGTATGGGGTGCATAATAAACATATTAAACTAACTAACGATAAGCAGAATGGCCAATAACCAAGGATCCACTGTATTTAAGAATGGACTTGTCAGCAGATGGGTATATGAAGAATGAGGTTAATTACTGAATTGATGAGGGGAAATGGTGAGTGGTGTGTAGGAGGTGAGGTGTGTGAGAGGAAGTGTGTGTGTAGGAGGTGAGGTGTGTGAGAGGAAGTGTGTGTAGGTGAGGTGTGTGAGAGGAAGTGTGTGTAGGAGGTGAGGTGTGTGAGAGGAAGAGTGTGTGTAGGTGAGGTGTGTGAGAGGAAGAGTGTGTGTAGGAGGTGAGGTGTGTGAGAGGAAGAGTGTGTGTAGGAGGTGAGGTGTGTGAGAGGAAGTGTGTGTGTAGGAGGTGAGATGTGTGAGAGGAAGAGTGTGTGTAGGAGGTGAGGTGTGTGAGAGGAAGAGTGTGTGTAGGAGGTGAGGTGTGTGAGAGGAAGAGTGTGTGTAGGAGGTGAGGTGTGTGAGAGGAAGAGTGTGTGTAGGAGGTGAGGTGTGTGAGAGGAAGAGTGTGTGTAGGAGGTGAGATGTGTGAGAGGAAGAGTGTGTAGGAGGTGAGGTGTGTGAGAGGAAGAGTGTGTGTAGGAGGTGAGGTGTGTGAGAGGAAGAGTGTGTGTAGGAGGTGAGATGTGTGAGAGGAAGAGTGTGTGTAGGAGGTGAGGTGTGTGAGAGGAAGAGTGTGTGTAGGAGGTGAGGTGTGTGAGAGGAAGAGTGTGTGTAGGAGGTGAGATGTGTGAGAGGAAGAGTGTGTGTAGGAGGTGAGGTGTGTGAGAGGAAGAGTGTGTGTAGGAGGTGAGGTGTGTGAGAGGAAGAGTGTGTGTAGGTGAGGTGTGTGAGAGGAAGAGTGTGTGTAGGAGGTGAGGTGTGTGAGAGGAAGAGTGTGTGTAGGAGGTGAGGTGTGTGAGAGGAAGTGTGTGTGTAGGAGGTGAGGTGTGTGAGAGGAAGTGTGTGTAGGAGGTGAGGTGTGTGAGAGGAAGTGTGTGTAGGAGGTGAAGTTGTGTGAGAGGAAGTGTGTGTTGAAGGTGAGGTGTGTGAGAGGAAGTGTGTGTGTTGAAGGTGAGGTGTGTGAGAGAAAGTGTGTGTGTGTAGGATGCATTAGAAAACGTGAGGGTGGAAGTGGATATGGTAGAAATGGCAGTAAGGGAGAGGGGGGAAGATACGAAAGAGGGTGTAGGATGGAATAATTGCCCAATTAAGAAGAATATACTAGGGACTGAAAAAAAACATTGCATTTGATAGGGTTATTGGTAATGGCGGTGCTGAGGTGGGAAGGAAGAAGGGCAGGGATGGAAGGTGGGGATAGACGGAGGATGATCAGGGATAGCGATCGGGTGGGGATGGATGGAAGAAGGTAAGGGATGAAGGCTGGGGAGGGATGATGGGTGGGGAGGGACGGACGGTGAATAGCGACAGAAAAGAGGAAGGGATAGAGGACTTAGAGGAACGAAGGATAGGTGTCGGGGAAGAGAGCTGCTGGGATTCCCTGTTGAAAATATTAGAAAAAGTAAATTTATAACCAAAAATAAACGAATAACCAAATAAAAAACGCTAGTTTTGGAGATATATTTTCCTTTCCACTCAGTTGACAAGTGTGACAGTTTCCAACATGATCACCTACTCCATCTTATATATATAAAGTTTCTAGCTACCTTATCCAGTGTCTCTTAAAGCCACAAGAAGATGAGCAGAGTCCATAACTTGTTTACGACAAGATTCTGGAAGTACAGTCAGAATCCTTTCATTTGTACTGGAACGAGGAGTAAACTTATACAGTAACAATAATGATCCACAGTCCTTATCTTCATCCTTAGAGACTGAAGTATGCCTAATTCTCACTCAAAAACATCATGTGTGAATATTGTAGGAAAATCAACTGCATCCATTCTTGGTGGTGTGTTACTTTGGTTCACTGTAGATCCTTCCAAGATCCAAAAACATTGCTTGAGACCCCATCAAAGATCAAAAATATTGTAGCTAAGACTCATTCAAGGTCCAATATGTCAGGAGTAAGACCTCTTTCCTGTTCCGAAATATTGTGGGTAATATCCTTTTTAGTTCCAAAATATCAGGGGCGATGCACGGCACTGAACAAAAGTCGCCAGTATCTACAGTCCGAGGAGGAAGTAAGACCAGCTTTCTGTGTCCCTGGCACAGCAAGTGTTACTACACTCAATAGAAGCTAGGTAGGGTTAGTTCTGTGTGCTTCAAGGACATACGTCTCCTCAGTAGCATTATCTATCACCATCGAGTCTTTGGGAATAGAAAATGCTCCAGTAGACTCATTTTCTATAAAAAAATAGCATATTTCGTGGGAAACTTCCCTGAAATTCCTGCTACTATGTATCCAGTACAATATTTGGAATCTAATATAAATTTTATGTTGAGGTACTTCAACAATATACCCAGTTTCATGTGTCTTACAGACAATACGTTGTCTTGTTGAAATGTCAAGGCTGTACCTGTTTCACGAAAACAATTTCCTAAACATAAGCAGAATCCAGTCCAGTCTTTCCAGTTGAGTTAAAGTGCTTCATAGTGGACTGCAGTTTTTCCTCTGACAGTTTATCACCGGGTAATCATATGTTTTTGCTCAGAAACATTCTGAGTTGGAGAATAAATCTGAATGAACCTGTTTCAAGTTAAAAATTACTACAGTTGTGTGATTCTAAGAATTCTTGCTTTTTCTAAGGTTCCGGAGGCTGAATGTACATTAGTCTTAGAAAAGTCTGGAGGGCGAGTACGCTTTTGATGAGATTCTTGTTGGTACTTTTGGTCTCACGAGAAGTCAGACTGGTGAGCGGTCACAGCCACTCTAGGCATTCGATCTTGTATGTTATGCCTTTATACCCTGAAGCAATGGCCTCATGTGTGACCTTACTGCTTACAGTGAGAACAGGAGAGATTTTTTCACGTTTTCGTTCAAAGGCGGGTTTGGACTGTGGGATTATTGGCATATTAAGAAGAAACTTGATGGCTTAGATTATAGAAATCTTTATCAGACTGAACTTCAGGCATTAGTATCTTATGTGACACCTGATGGCAGAAGATAATTGTAAAATTCCTCCTTCGTCATAGGTTTCATCTTGAGCTGCTATACACACCCCGATGTAAGGCATCTCTCTTCTCCTTAACAAATTCAGGAAAGGACTCCCCTAGCTTTCTTTTCAACATTAGAAACGTATAAAGAACAAAAATTCAGATCTCTCTCCGTTCCTTAGACATCAAACTTACTTTTCGCCAGACTAGCACTCATCGCACCAATCTAGTTCGCACCTCTCCTCCCGCTATTCATGCTCCTGGTGTCTACTCTGTTTCATGTTCCTCTTGTCCTCTTCAGTACTTTGGTGAAACTGGCCGTTCTTTTTTTTGATATACTCAAGGAGCAAATTGTTGGTGTCGACAAGCTTAACGAAAGTAGTGTTAGGCTTGCCGACACCAACAATGCTCTCTTCTGTCATCTCAGAGATCACTGCCATCCTATTGACTGATTTTCTGCTAAAACTGTCTACCCTGCTTCTAACGTTCATAGTCGTTTCTTGTTGAATCCTCCTTTATACACAACTTTCTTTGTATGAATCTTAGTCGTGGCTTTGTCTTCTGTAGATGCCTTCCTTTCCCATTACATTGTTAAATGATCCAAACTTCAGAACACCCGTGACTTAACCTGATTATTTTTTTCCCTTCTTTTACCTCTTCCCCTTTCCTATTTTTGAAGAATTGAGACACTTATGCAACACATGGGAATCTTTATTGAAGAAACGTTTCGCCACACAGTGGCTTCATCAGTCCAATACAAAGTAGAAATGGGTAAGGAGAGTAGAAGTTTTAAGGGACTGATTACCTCAAAACTTCTACTCTCCTTACCCATTTCTACTTTGTATTGGACTGATGAAGCCACTGTGTGGCGAAACGTTTCTTCAATAAAGATTCCCATGTGTTGCATAAGTGTCTCAATTCTTCAACTTGTCGGTTTTCAAAACCATTCATCACATTTCCTATTTTTCCTTTTCCTTGTTTTGGGTTTTCTTTCTTCTGCTTTAGATGTTTGGTGTTTTATTCCCCTATTCCATGTGTTTTTGGTCCTACCCCTTGTGGGCTCTTAGCTCTCCTACAATACTCCTCTTTCTTGACCTTTGACTAATTCTACTACTGTTACTGCCTTTACTATTTCCTTTCCTACTACCTTTTGCTCTTACCTTCACGTTTGCCTCCTTTTTTTCTCTACCCAGTTTCTATTCTTGTCATACCAACCTTTCTCCCTACTTTACACTACCACTACTCCTATTACTTTCACTACCAGCCTTACCTCTACTACTACCACTCCTGCCTCTCTTGCCCCGTTTCTACCAACTGGCCTATATATATATACTGCCTCCTGCTGTCCTTCCTGTTAGTGTGACATTGTAAATGGTCCAAATCGGACCGAAACGTCGTAGTAAACTCCTCTCTGAATGTGCAGGTAATCTGCATATTAGAGACTTACGTTCATAACTAGCGGTTACAACCCGCATTCCTCCAGTACGAATTTCATTACCTTGTTCTATAGTATGTATGAGTGTTGCCGTAAACTTTTGAGGCTTTTGAGATAGGGTAGTGTGTAACACAGGGCCCTTTTACCCTTTAGGTAAATTCAAGGCTTATGCATGATCTTCAAACGCTTCAGAAACATGTTTGGATCATGCTCCAAAAACTCCAAGTCTCTAGCCTGAGATGTAAACGGTGGCCGCTCTTGAGGCTGATTCTTATGTTGCTGGTATCTTATATCCTCCCTGTGTCACTTCTCATAGTTGGCAAGGCGCTGAAGATTTAAACACTGCAAAAGCATCTTATATAACTTTTTCATCCTGGTACAGTGTTCCTGTTAAAAAGGCCTAATCGGTAAGCTACATATTGTAGGTGGAGCTTTTCTAGAAACACACCGGGAAAACCTTCGGCTTGGCAACTGTCTCTTTTATCATCTGTGAATTATCCGTTGATGCAAGAGGGTCACTCTTGGGAGGAAGATTCGGGGTCTTTAAAGGTAAAGAATTGGAGCCAGGAGGAAGAAGAGGAGGCGAGGGAATGTTTGGGGTCCCGGAACCAAATTGTCTCTTCTCGTCTTCATTGAATCTCTGTTGATGGTAAGAGCGTATATCCTTGAAAGAGGAGATTCAGTATGTGAAGAAATAGTATTGGTCCTTTGAGGAACCTCGGTCCATGAAGGAAGAGTATCTATCCTAAACGGTGGGGGCCAAGACCAGTCCTGGTGCCCATGGCTAAACATTTCTTAATCTTAATCCCATGTTCTGGGGATCACAATGACTGGTCGCCTGGCTTCCATATGGGCCGGTATGGAAATTAATTAAGTCAAAGCAGTAACTATCCTGGCAGGGAAGGACTGAGACCGAGACACCGTAACATTACCTTCATTATTAATCGGAGATGCTGGAGTTTCCAGTCTGTCTCTTTTTCTAACTCTTCCAAACTGAATTTGACATTTCTGTATCAAACTTCTTTTCTAGGGATAAGACTTAAAATTTCCTATCTACCTCTGGAATCAACTCCTTGATGATTATTTCTCTGTCCTGATGAGCAGTATGCCTACGGTTATCTGCAATTCTAAGAAGTAGGGAAGCTCTTCAAAGACCGCTAAGAAAGTGTACAAAGCTTAATTAAGGTGAGATTTTACAAGAACTGTTCTAGTATGTGAAATTAAACCAAGGAAAAATTACTAACACACTATAAATTAACTTCTTCATAAATAGAAGTTAAATTTTCAGACTTCCTAGAGAGCAATACATTAAAGAGTATTGAGCTTTAGCTCCTGGATTCCAGACTGGTTCCTAATAATTACAGGCACCACTAGCAGCCTGGTTAATCATGACTAAGTACCCCTGAGTAGGGCCTGCATACTGACAGTAATGATGGAGTTTTTAATAGTTCAGTTTGAAGTAATAGGAATTTAAATATCATTGGCTCTTGGGCCAGCATATTAATTTTTAAAAGTCTGTTATGATATATTTATTTATACTTTAAGTCAGTAAATAAAGTTCATGATAAACTGCCAGGAATATCAATGCTTAGAGGCTTCAGTTTACTCAGTGTCATAAGAAATATAGGAAAAATATTATAATCCTGTGTATTAATGATCATACAAATTACTATTAATTAGTAGGCAGAGAGATGAATTTATCCAGTTTAATTAATGAACGCTACAAGCTTAATTAATTTTAGTCCAGCAAAGACCACAAAACATGCAACAATGATTAGACTTATATGTCTCAGTCACAAAGAAACATAACAGCCACTAGGGACTGACAGCAGAGCGAACAGTAAGAACTGTCCGCAAAGATATCTACAACGGAAGTTATCCACTCACAACCATTTTATATCCACACGTCTACTATCACCAAGATATAACCAACTAGCACTATCACCAAGATATAACCAACTAGCACTATCGCCAAGATATAACCAACTAGCACTATCACCAAGATATAACCAACTAGCACTATCACCAAGATATAACCAACTAGCACTATCACCAAGATATAACCAACTAGCACTATCACCAAGATATAACCAACTAGCACTATCACCAAGATATAACCAACTAGCACTATCACCAAGATATAACCAACTAGCACTATCACCAAGATATAACCAACTAGCACTATCACCAAGATATAACCAACTAGCACTATCACCAAGATATAACCAACTAGCACTATCACCAAGATATAACTAGCACTATCACCTAGATATAACCAACTAGCACTATCACCATATAACCAACTAGGACTATCACCAAGATGTAGCCAACTAGCACTATCAGTAAGATATAATCAACTAGCACTCTCACCAAGATATAACCAAGTACGACTATAACCAAAATATAACCAACTAGTATTATCACCAAGATATAACCAACTAGCACTCTGACCAAGATATAACCAACTAGCACTATCACCAAGATATAACCAACTAGCACTATCACCAAGATATAACCAACTAGCACTATCACCAAGATATAACCAACTAGCACTAACACGAATATATAACCAACTAGCACTATCACCAAGATATAACCAACTAGCACTATCACCAAGATATAACCAACTAGCACTATCACCAAGATATAACCAACTAGCACTATCACCAAGATATAACCAACTAGCACTATCACCAAGATATAACCAACTAGCACTATCACCAAGATATAACCAACTAGCACTAACACGAATATATAACCAACTAGCACTATCACCAAGATATAACCAACTAGCACTATCACCAAGATATAACAAACTAGCGCTATCACCAAGATATAACCAACTAGCACTAAAACCAAGATATAACCAAATCGCACTATCACCAAGATATAACCAACTAGCACTATCAGCAAGATATAACCAACTAGCACTATCAGCAAGATATAACCAACTAGCACTTTCACCAAGATATAACCAACTAGCACTATCACCAAGATATAACCAGCTACCACTATCACCATAATATAACCAACTAGCACTATCACCAAGATATAACCAACTAGCACTATCACCATAATATAACCAACTAGCACTATCACCAAGATATAACGAACTAGCACTATCACCAAGATAAAACCAACTAGCACTATCACCAAGATATAACCAACTAGCACTATCACCAAGATATAACCAACTAGCTCTATCACCAAGATATAACCAACTAGCACTATCACCAAGATATAACCAACTAGCACTATCACCAAGATATAACCAACTAGCACTATCACCAAGATATAACCTGGTCTGAGAGAGTATCCAATGATCGAAGTCAGCTATGTCAGTCAGTTGTCAGATGTCCTGAACATTAGAAAAGAGCAAAAAGAATCCAGGAAGGACGGTGGTGTCAGCATCTTGGTTCAGTGATCTCTGCTGCGTCGGCTCTAAGATACGACCATCATCCTGTATCTTTCATTACAGAGTGTCATACCTATGTCGCATAATTATACACAATCACATAGCATCATATAAAGTATTTTAACATTACTTAACATCAGTCACATATCACACATTGCGATTTCTGTAGTATCCATGTGACATGGTGGATATCCTTAATGCCTGTCCACAGAATATCCTAGAATTAATATTTATTGATATTAATAATACCCAGATGCAAAAATTAATAAAAAATAGTACACCGATTATTACAACTATTTCGTACACTATTAAGTTTGTACAGTGTACTCTGTTTTCTCGCATGACTATGTGACATGACAGAGAGAGACTGAATACGAAGGAAACTTTCGATGGACACAGAGGTTTTAGCTTCAATAACCTTACTAGAGAGACTCACTCATCGACCACTCTATTTCCAAACCAATACTTACCTGTATCCTTTCAAAATCTAAATTTATCCAATTTAAATCATTAAAATCAAATTTAAATCCAATAATCCAATTTAAATCCATTAATACAATATGAATCCATTGTCCAATTTAAATCCATCTCGGACACGAGGAAGAAGACTGGCATCACTCCTGACGACCATCCTGCAGATAAAGCTGTTCCTCCTCCTCTCAGTACTAAAGAATCTTTCATTACCATCCTCTTTAACAATGACGAAGCGGACAGGAGCATCACCACCTCGGTTACTAATGTTCTCAAGGACCGTAACTTTCACATGGCTCCTTTCCCTGCGTTGAGGACCAAGAAATTGGATTCATAAAGAAACGATCGTGACATCATCATCCAGTAAAATGATAACCTGAAACGACTCACTGATTGTGCCACTGTCGATTTCATCACAAAAATTCCAACTGTAAATCCCATGATCATAGGACCTGAACGATTCCATTACATCACTCCATACTGGAACTGCTATGTATACTCGCAACTCGCCAAACACTGCTCTTTGAAGGATAAGAAATACTGCTCCAAAGAGATACAATTATTTGGAATGCACCTCTACCTCTCAACCAAAGTATCTCAAATTCAAGAGTGATCGCTATACTCTTGCGGCCAAGTGCCTTTTCAGGAAGGAAATCGTCAATAGAAAAGTTCGAGGCCTCCACTTATGCTGCAATCATAAGACTTCAAGGTAACACTCAAAAAAACTCTCCAAGCTACCCAACATTCTACTTCTGAAACAAAATTTATTACAGATAGCACTCCAATCATGTACTGCATGATGTGTGCATAGAGTCATAGACGAAAAAGACCTCCTGCACTGGAACTTTAATCTCTGCAATCAATGAACTTTTCCACCTTAACAACCTTATCTGCTTCATGTTTCCTGACTGAAAATCTCCGACACAGGATATATCACCCTTCCCTCTAGTCCCTCAATTGCAGCCGCCCAGTCCACCCCTGACCCACCTACTGCCCAAGCCACCCTTGATCCACCTGTTCTCCAAGCCACCCCTGAATCATCTGAGACCCAAGGCACAATAACTTTACAGCCTCCCACCATTACCATATCCACATCTACTCCTCCCAAAGATCAAGACCCTTACACCTCTGTCAAAGAAATTGAAGTCGACATCTACACCCCCAGTCAAACCTGGAGGAATGTATAATTCTTCACTACACCTACATACAAGAACACCATGTTCTCCAACGAACTCGGCCCTCAACTCTGCAATGGAACGGTCACGTACGCCTCTGTTGCCCCATTCAAGTTCACACAAGAACAAGTTTAAAATTTTGTGAAGTAATTCATTGATGACTTGTACAATTATGCAACTCTCAAATACGTACCAACTGATATCTTTAAAAATATTCAAGAATGGGTCTTTTCAATTTTGACAGTAAATTGAACTCCTGCTCCAGCACCTTTACTGCTCTCTGCGCTCTGTTGCAGACGAGTCTGGCAAATTGAAGATTATTCACACCATCATACACACTACACCAGAGAGAAGACGCCATTTGAACCAAAGACTTGCTGCACTACAGCTACAGGGCGTATGTGATGGGCTGCCCTAGCCATAGGATTGTAAAACGGTATTCCAATTGTCCTAAAAAAAAAGACTTACCGTATCCCTGACATAACGGTGTAAACAAAGCATAGCTTGTACAAACTCCGACGCTCCTTTGAGAGCCAGTGACGAGTCCTGGCAAAGATCCGCGTCAGGACTTCGTTCCTTGCAAATATATTATCATAATTATCAAGTAGTGGTTCAAGATTCAGAGAGTAGAATGTTAGCGAGGAAATGGTGGTAGTAGTAGTAGTAGTAGTAGTAGTAGTAGTAGTAGTAGTAGTAGTAATGGAGGGAGTGTTTGGACAACATACCTCCTCCCTACCAAAAGTGGCACCCACATAGACATAGCCATATAGACGTACTTCAGACCATTTCTATACTACTACTACGGACGGGGGAGGATATAATGTACAAGGGAGACATAACGAAGTGCTAAATATGGTACAAAATATGTACAATGAATCGGTAATATGGTGTTCACACCTTTGAAAGTGTACTAAGAAGCATAACTGCAAAACATTTGGCTCATGGTTCATGGTACATGATTCATGGTACATGGTTCATGGTACACGGTACATGGTACATAGTACATGGTTCATGGTACATGGTTCATGGTACACGGTACATGGTACATAGTACATGGTTCATGGTACATGGTTCATGGTACACGGTACATGGTACATAGTACATGGTTCATGGTACATGGTTCATGGTACATGGTTCATGGTACACGGTTCATGGTGCATGGTACATGTTACATCGTTCATGGTACATGTTACATGGCTCATGGTACGTTGTTTATGGTACAGGATACATGGTTCACGGCACATTGTTCATGATACATGGTTCATGGAACATGATTTATGGAACATGGTTCATGGTACATGGTTCATGGTACATGGTTCATGGTACATGTTACATGGTTCATGGTACATGGTTCATGAAACATGGTACATGTTACATGGTTCATGGTACATGGTTCATGGTACATATTACATAGTTCATGGTTCATAGTGCATGGTACATGGTTCATGTTACATGGTTCATGGTGCATGGTACATGGTTCATGGTACATGTTACATGGTTCGTGGTTCATGGTGCATGGTTCATGGTACATGGTACCATTGATGGACTGACCACATCGACTTAAGGCTGAAGGACTGATTACCTGAAACTCCTCCCTCCTGTTCTTCAACATTCTCCTTTGTATGGACTGATGATGCCATTATGTGGCAAGACGTTCCCTCATTAAAGATACCCAAGTGTGTAAATATACACGTGTCTAATTTATCAGAGTATGCAGTACAGTGGAACCTCAAAAATCGAACTTAATCCGTTCAAGGAGCTAGTTCTAATTTCGAAAAATCTGAAATTCGAATCAATATTTCCCATAAGAAATAATGAGAATACAATTAATCCGTTCCAGAAACCCAAAAATATTCACACAAAAAAATACATTTTATAGAGATTAATTATAGTTTTACATACATATAAAATAACATACATATAAAATAATACATACATATAATATAAAATATAAAATAATATTGAAGATTGGTGATGGCATCTGGAAGATAGGGAGGAGGAGAGAGGGAGTTGGGGTTAGTGTTTGGAAGGAGAATCCCCCTCCATGAGGACTTCAGGTAAAGCCTTCTCAGGGATTACTTCCCTTCTCTGTCTTTTAATGCCACTAAGACCAGCTTGAGAGTCACTGGACCCCTGTCTCACAAAATAACTGTCCACAGTCCTCTGTTTCTGGTGCCTCTTTAAGATTTCCCTAAAATGGGACATGGTTCTGTCACTGAACTTGTTGCAAAGATGGCTTGTTTCAGCTTGCTCAGGGTGGTACTTCTCCACAAACATTTGGACATCATTCCACTTGGCACAAATCTCCTTAATCTTTGAAGAAGGCACCTCATCCACTCCCTCTTCCTCCTCCTCTGAAGCAAGTTCCTCAGCTGTGGTCTGATACTGCTCCGGATGAAGCTCTTGCAGCTCTTCAGTGGTTAGCTCTTCCCTGTGGTCCTCCACCAACTCTTCCACATCCTCACCACTCACCTCCAACCCCAGGGTGTTCCCCAATGCCACAATAGAGTCCACAACAGGCAGAAGGTGAGCTGGGTCAGGGTCAGGGTCAGCCTCAAACCCTTCAGGGGTACCACTAGCAAGTTTCTTTGGGCCCATTGCAGCTTATTTCACAGTTCCACAAGCACTAAACACAACGAAATAATCGTTTGTGGTCTTTTTTTGGTTAGCATATTAACACATTTCGCAACATCAGCTTCCTTGATTTGTTCTTTCTTTGCCAGGAATGAACCGATGGTCGACTTGTTTTTCCCATACATCCTGGCAAGCTCAACAAGTCTCACACCACTCTCATACTTCTGTATTATTTCCTTCATCACATCTATGGTGTTTCTCACTTTCTTTACCACAGGGGTACCACTAGCAAGTTTCTTTGGGCCCATGGCAGCTTATTTCACAGTCCCACAAGCACTAAACACAACGAAATAATCGTAAAATGTGTGAATGAGAGCGCAGGTTAGTGTTCACTCAGGCATAAACAAAGCCAGAGGACAGGTCCCGTACCCGGCGGTCCGAAATTTGAAACGCGTTCGATTTTTGGTACACAGTTTGTCCGAAAAAAGGTCATTTTCGAAACGTTCGATATTTGGTACGTTCGATTTTCAAGGTTCCACTGTACTTGGTATGAATATGGCATATTTACTTTCTTTAAATTATATTGTATTCCTAGAAAGCATTTTGATGTGTCTTCCATGCTGTCAAAAGACTCGCCTCTGAACACTGAGAAATATACGTTCCAATATTGGCACAGATAATGAGGTACTTGATTTGTCATAAACAATGATGCTTTACAAATTAATGAATGTTACACACGATTAAGCTGCCTTTTCGTTGTGAGAAACACGTATCTAAATCAGATACTAGAAGAATCAAGATTTGAAAGATCATGTGTAGAGTCGACAAATAAACTGAGTACAAAGGTATATTTGCTTCAATCAGATTAGCTAAACAAACCTTATTGCTCATTAGACTAATAGCATCCTCACATACAAGCCCACAAGCCCAAACAATCCCAGATTTTTTTCTACACCGATCCACAAGTTTCATTTCATCCTCAGATAGACAGACAACGTTCAGCCAGAGGATGGGTCACAGCTGCTACACGCTGCAAAAACATGTTATCAATATTCAAGTTCCCCTTTAATATATTCTTAGTTTTCGTGTCCAACCAAAGCCCTGTCTTTGATTTAAATATGTTTACATTGATTTTCTGTTAGTAGTGTTATTTTCACGTTAGTCAGTTAAAACATTATTCCACCAGTCATTAAATCCATCCTCAGCAAAAATAAATTATGAGAAAGTCAAGTAACAATATACTGGACTATTTTTCCTAATCAGATTCTTAAAAAAATCTCTACGTTCTGCTACAATGTTTGTGCTCTAATCAACTATCAATTGAGTAATTCTGTATTCAAATGGAGTCTAGAGAGTACAAACTCTCTTTCAAGGTTATATCTAAACATTCAAATAAGTGTGATAAATGATTTTGAAAACCGACAAGTTGAATAATTGAGACACTTATACAACATATGGGAATCTTTACTGAAGAAACGTTTCGCCACACAGTGTCTTCATCAGTCCAATACAAAGCATGAAGGTATAAGGAGAGGAGGAGTTTGAGGTAATCAGTCCCTCAGCCACTCACCTGACTACAGTATATAAGCCACCTTTCTGGCCCTATGCTGTACTTCCTACAAGAGTGATGGACTGAGCATATCGATTCCAAGATGAGGGACTGATTACTTCAAACTTCTCCTCTCCTTATACCTTCCTGCTTTGTATTGAACTGGTGAAGCCACTGTGTGGCGAAATGTTTCTTCAATAAAGATTCCCATATGTTGCATGTCTTAATTATTCAATTCAAGTAAGTGTTCACATGGAACCCTTGTTCCTAATAGACGATACGATGTACTAGAAGGGACATTAGTACAGAGGACAGTGATAACAGATGTGTGACAAACTTATGAGTTTATTAAACCAAAGAACTGTCTGAACGGATTGAAGAATGTTAAAATATTTGGAATTCCGACATTCACCCACTAAATATTTAATTAAAACAGGAACTGTAATGTAATAAAAAAAAGACATGTCACAATATCAAGCAACAGAAAAGACCTAGGAGTAATCATGCCCAGATTATGGATGTTCGAGTGAGTCAGGTGCTACTGTTGGGCATATTTTGACATAATAATAATGCTCAACGAAGGAATCATTTAAAGTAATATTTACTGTATGTGAGTGACCAATCCTTCACTACGTGACGCAGGTGAGTCCACCGCTTAAGAAACACTTGTCAGAAAATAAAAATTTCAGCGTTCTACAACACTGTAAGAAGAAGAGGAAGAGGAAGAGGAGACATTTTCATGATATACAAAATACTCTAGGAAAAGGCTAGTTGGAGAATAATGGAAGCTAACCACTAAATGCAATAGCATGTGTGGAACATTTATTAATTACTGAACTGCTTAAGAATGGATTGCATTTTCTAGAACATCGAGAAAACATTTGATACTGTACCTCACAAGTGACTGGGGCAAAAAGTGGAGAGAAGAATATCAGGGAATGTACTCCAGTGAATCAAAGAGTTCCTGAAGTAGTTATTGCCTGTACGCAGTCTGTAGTCGTTCCCGGGGTCATCGCCTCTGTGGCCGCAGACTAAGCCTCTTCAGTGCTGGCCTGATTCATCAGACTGTTGATGACCGCTGTCGTCAATCCAATGTGAGCACCGCAGTTCATCAGGAACTGTACTGAGGAACTTATCCTTTTTCCTCATGAAGACAGCTAGAGTTTTGTTCGTAATTCTCCTCATGCATAGTGGAAGGACGGTGAAAAAGTGTGGTCCCCTTTCACTTACTGAGTTCTCCCTCATCATAATCAATAGCAAAAAAAGGCACAATACCGTGACTGGAACGATACACAAATAACCCGCACATAAAAGAGAGTGACTTTGTAAATGGTCCAAGTCGGACCGAAACGTCGTAGTAAGCTTTTCTCTTTTATATGCGAGTTATTTGTGTATCATCATAATCATCACATCTCTTCAATTCATTGGAAGTATCATGCACCATCTATCTAGCTTCGTGCTTTCGTGTGATACATTATTCTAAGGACATCAAGTGTTTCCAGTAATTTAGATGTTTCGATTACTTTATAAAAGCTGTGATAGTTTTCTGTACATTTTCCAGTTCTGAAATTTCGCCTTCCTTGACGGGGCCGTTAGAATACATCAATATTCTAGCTGAGAGAGAACATGTGACGAGAAGAGTGTCTTCATTGTCATGTCCTGCATTGTTACTAAGGTTCTCATTATTCAACCTGTCATTTTCCTTGCAGTTGCAATAGCAACATTTTTGTGTTTATTGAAAGTGATATCTTCTAATATTATTACTCTCAGATCTCTCACAATCTGAGATTGTCTTGTACTTTAAGTTATTTTATTTCCTTAATTTATTCGTAATATAGTAAATAAAATCTATCTCCAGTGAACCTAATACAGTGGACCCCCGCATAACGATCACCTCCGAATGCGACCAATTATGTAAGTGTATTTATGTAAGTGCATTTGTACGTGTATGTTTGGGGGTTTGAAATGGACTAATCTACTTCACAATATTCCTTATGGGAACAAATTCGGTCAGTACTGGCACCTGAACATACTTCTGGAGTGAAAAAATATCGTTAACCGGGGGTCCACTGTATTACCATCAGTGTCCCACTGTGTGACATGCAGTAGTTTATATCTGCGTGGATCCTCTGTGTCTCCTATGGATACCATTCTCATGAGAATTCTTGGATTGTCTGCAAATAATGTCACATAGCTATGAATTATGTCCCTCTCCATATAAGACAAGAGAACAAGAGAAGTGTGGCAAGTATCATATCTTCAGGAACAGAAATTTTTAGTATACCAGGTTCTGTTTAATATTACTCTCTGGGTTCTGCTTAACAGGAAGTTAACTATCCACCTTTCCCGTTATCTCTTTTGCATGTATTTTGTGTACATTTACCCACATGGATACCCTTGTTGCATTTAACTCAGTTAATTTTCCTCACACATTCCAAAGGCATTCCTGCTTATTATTTTAATTCCTATATTCGGTGAATCCGTGAGTCATATTTAAATAAGCTTGATGAATTTTAGTTCTCAGTGTTGCTTGGGGGAATCCGTGAGTCATATTTAAATAAGCTTGATGAATTTTAGTTCTCAGTGTTGCTTGGGGGAATCCGTGAGTCATATTTAAATAAGCTTGATGAATTTTAGTTCTCAGTGTTGCTTGGGGAATCCGTGAGTCATATTTAAATAAGATTGATGAATTTTAGTTCTCAGTGTTGCTTGGGGGAATCCGTGAGTCATATTTAAATAAGCTTGATGAATTTTAGTTCTCAGTGTTGCTTGGGGTTCTTGCATTTCCCTCACCGACTTTTCGTAAAATTTCCCCAAATATATCTAAGGCATTAAAACTTCCATAATTCTTGAATTTTTTTTAAATTTATCATCGCACTTTCTCGTGTGGACTTTCTGCCAATTTCAGATTAAACTCATACACTTCCTGAAGGGCGACTCCTTCCCATGGCATCTCCCCCATCCTTCCCCGGGACTGAAACGCAGATAGGATTACTTTCATCCTAGGTAAATATACTGTTTATTATAAAGTACACAAAACCGTCAGATTTTTCCGGAGGGAATGACAGCTTCACACGATATTTTTTCCTCTTTTATATTATATCAGTATTTATTTCTTCCTCTGGAAATCATTCATGAGTGAATATCCAAGAAAACATTCTGGAATTTGAAAGCGCTGGGTAATTCAACATACAAATTTAGAAAGAATACCAAATAATACATATTTAAAAAAAAATTGTATAATAAGAGACAGGAGAAAGAAGAGAAGTAAGCAATGAGGCTAATTCTAGTGCTAATCACACAATAAAGAGGAAAAGTAATGTGAAGGACCTGGGAGTGGTAATGTCTGAGGATCTCACCTTCAAGGATCACAACAGTGTCACTATCTTCGAGGAAAATGATAGAATGAATAATGAGAACATTCAAGATAAGAGATACCAAGCCAATGATAATCCTTTTTAAATCACTTGTTCACTCTAGGCTGGAACACTGCTGTACACTAACACCTCCATTCAAAACAGGTGAAATTGTAGATCAGTAGAATGTGCAGAGAACCTTTACTGCACATATTAGTTCCATCAAACACCTTAACTACTGGAAACGCTTTGAAGCACTTGTACTCACTGGAGTGCAGGTGGAGAGTTATATCATAATCTTCACCTGGAAAATCCTAGAGGGACACGTCCCCAATCTGTACACAGAAATCACTCCCTACATAGGCAAAACACCTTTGCAGGCGATGCAACTTACCCCAACGAAAAGTAGGGCACCATTAGTACACTAAGAGAAAGCACTATAAGTGTCCGGGGCCCAAGACTATTCAGCAGCCTTCCACCAGCCATAACAGGAATTACCAATAGATCCCTGGTTGTCTTGAAGAGGAAGCTGGACAGATATCTAAAGTAAGTGCCGGATCAGCTGACTGTGGTTCGTACAACGTGCCGCCAGCAGTAACAGCCTCGTTGATCAGGCCCTGATCCACAGGGAGGACTGGTCGTGGACCGGGCCGCGGGGGCGTTGACCCCCGGAATACCCTCCAGGTAGACTCCAGAAGGAAATAAACGACGAAAAGAGACTAAATGAACTGATCCTGAAAACAACTGGTAATTTAAAAAAAAAAACAGTGTGGGTAGACAGGTGTATATTAGACTAGGATATACCTAGAAGGCATAAGCTAGTAGTGCGTTGTGGGTCACCTTAATACACACTCAGTCCCACTACTTTTCACACATTCGGTAAACCCACACTCACATAGTTCCGCACACACACATTCCCACCCACACAGACCCACACCCACACATTCCTCACACACATACATTACTTAGTTCATATACACACTCTCTCCCCCTCACTATCCCTACCTCTCTTCCCCTCTCTCTCTCTCTATCTTACTCCTCTTTTTTCTCTCCCCTCCTCTCTCTCTTTCCCTCCCTCTATTTCTCCCTCTCCCCCTCTTCCCTTCTCTCTTATTCCCCTGTGACAATTCCTTACCCCCCTCTCTCTCTCTCTCTCCCCTTACTCCCTCCTCTTTCCCCTTCCACATCTCTGTCCCCATCACCACTGTCTCCCCCTCACACCTAAATTCTAACTACCCCCTGCCACACATACTCCCCCCACACTATCCCACACTCCTCCCTCTCACTCTAACACTCTCTCACTCTCTCACACTTACACTCTGGCTCTCTCACTCTCTTCCTCTCCTCTTCCTCTTCATCTTCCTTCTCCTCCTCTTCCTCCTCCCCTTTTTTCTCCCTACATCCTCTCCCCTCTTGTTTTTCCCTCACTTCCGTTCCCCCTCTTTCCTGTATCTCCCTATCCTTCCCCCCCCCCATCTCTCTTCCCCGCTGCTACTGTCTTCCCCTCCCACTCTCTATCCCTCTCTCACCCTCCCTACCTCCCTGCCCCTCACCCTTCCTACAACACCTCCACACACACACACACACACATACAGCATACAGAGGGTGTTCCTAGAGGGAGACCGAAACAAGAACAGAACGACAGTAGCTGAGGGAAAGGATACGGAAACGAAAGGGGCTAGGAAGAGAGACAAGGACAGAGTCAGCAGAGGGCAATTCAAGCAGGGCAGAGCAACAAGCACAAGCACACACAATCTCCCCCAGAACCCCACAACCAAACACTATTCAAATACAAACCACAATCAACTCTTAGAGCCCCCACCCCACACTATGCTGTAGAATCCCACAGCACACTGCCAGGTCCCCCACCCTCACAGACAATCCAGAACACAGTGCCTGAGAGGAAACTGAAGGTATGGTATACCATCGCTGATGGAATAACGAATAAGTGGGAGGAGTGGTACGAAAGAGTCAAAGAGGCATCACCGGATATCATAGCTCTCACGGAAACCAAGCTCACAGGGATGATAACAGATGCCATCTTTCCAGCAGGATATCAGATCCTGAGGAAAGAGAGGGAACAGAGGGGGTGGACGAGTTGCACCGCTCATCAAAAAGCAATGAGATTTTTACAAGCTGGAGAGAGGAGACAGAGGAGAAGCAAGAGACTGAATAATAGGAGCACTTCAATCTGGAGGTCCCAAAGTGGTAATTGCAGTGATGTATAATCCACCATAGAACAGCAGGAGACCAAGGCAAGAATATGATGAGAGTAATAGAACGATGGCCAGAAACGTGGAGGGCTAGGATGATTGAGGTGGTACTGAAAACCTCATGTACCAACACGTAAGGACACTACCAGAGAGAGGAGAAGAGAGGATGAACCAGCAAGACTGGACCTAGTATTCACCTAGAGTGGTGCAGATATTGAGGATATCACATATGAAGGACCCTTCGGGGCCAGTGACCTCATGCTTCTGAGCGTCAAATACATAGTAGAGTTACAAGTGGAGAGGGAAGCAGGAAGGGCAGGACGAATGAAGCCAAACTACAATCGAGGGGACTACACAGGCATGAAGAATTTCCTGCACGGGGTTCAGTGGGCAGGGAAGTCAGTAAGCGAGATAATGGAATATGTGACAACCATATGCAAGGAAGCTGAGGAGAGGTTTGTACCCAAGGGTAACAGAAATAACGAGAAAGCCAGGATGAGTCCTTGGTTAACCCAAAGGTGTAGAGTGGCCAAAAACAAGTGTGCTAGAGAGTGGAAGAAGTATAGACGGCACAGGACCCAGGAGAAAAGGGAGAGCAGTCATAGAGCCAGAAATGAATATGCACAGGTAAGAAGGGAGGCCCAACGACAATACGGAAACATCATAGCAGCTAAAGCCAAATCTGACCCGAAGCTGTTGTACAGCCACATCAGGAGGAAAATAACAGTCAAGAACCAGTTAATGAGGCTGACGAAGGAAGGAGGAGAGATTACAACAAACAACTGCAATGTGAGGAACTCAACATCAGATTCAAAGAAGTGTTCACAGAGGAGACAGAAGGGACTCAAAAAAGACAGAGAGGAGGGGTACACCATCAACTGTTGGATATGATACATACAACCGAGGGAGAAGTGAATAGGCTGCTTAGCGAGGTAGATACCTCAGAGGCGATAGGGCCAGAAAAAATCTCTCCATGGGTCCTGAGAAAGGGAGCAGAGGCCCTAATTGTATAACTAACAACAATCTTCAACTCCTCTGTTGATACAGGGCTACTTCCTTAGGTATGAAAGACAGCAAATGTAGTCCCAATTTTTAGAAAAGGAGACAGACACGAAGCATTAAACTACAGACCAGTGTCACTGACATGTATAGTATGCAAAGTCATAAAGAAGATTATCAGGAGAAGAGTGGTGGAGCTCTTAGAAAGGAATGAGCTTATCAGCGTCGGCCAGCACGGTTTCAGGGACTGGAAATCGTCTGTCTCAAACCAACTGGAGTTCTATGACAGGGTGACAGCAGTAAGACAAGAAAGAGAGCGGTGGGCAGATTGCGTTTTCTTGTATTGTAAGAAGGCGTTTGGCACAGTTCCACACAATAGATAGTGCAAATGTTGGATGACCAGGCAGGAATAACAGGGAAGGCACTGCAATGGATCAAGGAGAGGTGTCACCCCAGGATCCTTTTCCTTGGGTGAGAAGTACCAAGAAAACCTGAGAACAGCATTCCGACATCTCAATAAGGTATCGCTCAGGACCCTGTACACCGTGTACGTTAGGCCTATATTGGAGTATGCAGCACCCGTTTGAACCTGACGACACTGGAGGACAGGATAGCGGAGATATGGGGTAACGACATACAAAATACTGAGGAATTGACAAGGTGGAGAGAGACAGGATGTTCCAGAGATGGGACACAGCAATAAGGGATCACAGTTGGAAGTTTAAGACTCATATGAATCACAGTGATATTAGGAAGTATTTCTTCAGTCACAGAGTTGTCAGGAAATGGAATAGTCTGGGAAGTGATGTAGTGGAGGTAGGATCCATACATAGCTTTAAGAAGAGGTATGATAAAGCTCATGGAACAGGAAGAGTAACCTAGTAGCGACCAGTGAAGAGGCGGGGCCAGGAACTGTGACTCAGCCCCTGCAACCACAACTAGGTGAGTACACACACACACACACACACACACACACACACACACACAAAGCAATAGCAGAGGTCCTATTATTTCTCTCGTTATTCTGATGTTTTCCTCCCGAGTGCTCTAGGTTGACACTGTCTTTTAAAATTGCTTATAATTAAAGGGTTAACAATAATTGTCTCTCAGTCTCGCTACAGTAAAAATGTTTCACCGAATTCGTTTCTCAGTTCACTATTTTTCTTTTCTAAAGCCTGGCAGCCAGTCGAGCTGACGCAGTAATTGACTTCAAACACAGATGGGAAAACTCAATCTTTTACACTAGTCAAGGCAAGAGAGGTGGAGAGTTACTGATGCACAGATGACAGTATCTGCCAGGTGATGCTGTCAGCTTCTGTCTGACGGATGTTGCCAGTCAGTCTGACGTACAGTGCATCATCTACCTGACAGATGTTGTCACCATCAGTCTGACAATATTGCAAGCGTCTGGAAGACGAATGTTGTCTTCATCAATCCGAAGAACGTTACTGTCGTCTGTCTGACGAAAGTTCTCAGCATCTTTCTGACGGATGTTGTCACTTTCAGCGTCTGTCCGACGAATGCCACAGGTGGGAAAGATTTCAAGTGGGTAAAGGAAGCTGCAGGTTGCAGGTTACAGGTGCAGGAAGAGTGCAAGTGAGCGCAGGTTTCAGATGGAGAAAGTTGTTGTGGAAGGTCTCAGATGAAGGAAGATTTTTGGCAGAGGATGGCTTTAGAAGGAAAGATTATGGGTCTTGGAAGGTTTAGGTGGGGGAGGATTTAACATGAAAGCAGGTTGCTAGTGGGGAACGGTTGCAGGTGGGGGCCAATTTTGGCTGGAGGAAGGTTTCACTAGGAAAAACGTGGAAGACTGGGGACAGGAAAGAAAACAGACAAAAAAAAAACACTTATTTTAAGATGATTAAGTTAAGAAAGAATATATGAATTAATACACGGAGAGCAGTGTGCGGAATTACGTATTAGCGATTAATGGGATGAGACAAAGGTTCTGGGTGTATAAATATCACAAGTTTGAAAATAATTTTTAATACACACACACACGCTAGGTGGCCAATGACTGCAAACCTCACTCAAGGAAAAGGATCTTGGGGTGAGTTTAATGCCGAGCATATCTCCTGAGGAGCACATCAACCAGATAACTGCTGCAGCATATGGGCGCCTGGCAAACCTGAGAATAGCGTTCCGATATCTAAGTAAGGAATCGTTCAAGACTCTGTATACCGTGTACGTCAGGCCCATACTAGAGTATGCAGCACCAGTTTGGAACCCACATCTGGTAAAGCACGTCAAGAAATTAGAGAAAGTGCAAAGGTTTGCAACAAGTCTAGTTCTAGAGCTAAGTCGAAAGTCCTACGAAGAAAGGTTAAGGGAAATCGGCCTGACGAAACTGGAGGATTGGAGGGTTAGGGGAGACATGATAACGGCATACAAAATACTGCGAGGAATTAACAAAGTGGACAGAGACAGGATGTTTCAGAGATGTGACACTGAAGTTGAAGACTGAGATGAGCCAAAGGGATGTTATGAAGTATTTCTTTAGTCATGGAGTTGTCAGGAAGTGGAATAGTCTGGCAAGTGATGTAGTGGAGGCAGGAACCATACATAGCTTTAAGACGAGGTTTGATAAATCTCATGGAGCAGGGAGAGGAACTAGACTAGTAGCGATCAGTGAAGAGGGAACCACAAATAGGTGAGTACAAGTAGGTGAGTACACATACACTACCACCACCAACAACAACAACAACAACCTCCAACAGAACCCACAACAGTTTCAGTGGTCGAAAGGTTTAATAAGAGTCCAATTGAATTTAAACCTTTGTTTTTTTAGACGTTAAGTTGACGATACCTTTCCAATATTTCAATCACTTAACAATGTTTCATTATTCTTGAAAAAAATAATAATTTTAAATCTCTCTTTACATTTAAAATAGAGAGAAACGTAACATTGCCTTTTTTTATATTTTTCTGAGTCACTTTGTAATTCTAGGAGATTTTAACTTCAGTCATATTGATTGGAATTCCTATACTGGGAATTTAGAGTCTTACGACTTCTTCGAGGCAGTTCAGGATTGGTTTTTAAAGCAGTTTGTTACAGAATCTACAAGGGAAAATAACCTGCTTGACTTGGTTCTGGCAAACAGGGAAACCCTTGTTAATAATTTAGAAATTACAGGGGAACTCGGCACAAGAGAACACTTATATGTGGACTGGGGTAACGAAGAGAGCTATCAGTATGACAGCTTTCTTAACACAATACATGATGCCCAAAGAACATTTATCCCGTATAAAGAAATTAGATCGAATAAAAATAACCCAAAATGGATGAATAATAGGCTCAAATATCTTTTAGGGAAGAAGAAAATAATTTATAGGCGTATCAAAAGAGGCGAGAGTCATCTTATGAATCAGTATATTGACATTAAGAGAGACGTTACAAAGGGGATAAGAAAAGCTAAACGAGACTATGAAATTAAAGTTACTAAGGATTCGAAAACTAACCCAAAAGGTTTTTTCCAGGTTTATAGAACAAAAGTTAGAGATAAGATAGGTCCCCTTAAAAATAACTCTGGTTATCTTACTGATAAGGAGAATGAAATGTGATCGATTTTTAATAATTATTTTGTCTCGGTTTTCACTCAGGAAGACACTAACAATAATCCCAGTAATTATTTTTTTATAGTGGGCTTGAAGAAGATAAATTATGCAATACCACAGTCACTAGTGAAATGGTTATGAAACAGATAGATCGACTGAAGCAAAATAAATTGCCGGGTCCTGATGAACTTTTTCTCAAGAGTTCTTAAGGAATGCAGAATGGAACTCTGTGAACCATTAACTAATATTTTTAATTTATCTCTTCAAACAGGTGTAGTGTCTGATATGTGGAAGATGGCTAATGTAATTCCCGTTTTTAAAGCAGGGGACAAGTCGTTACTGTCAAATTACCTCCCAATAAGCCTAACCTCAATTGCAGGCAAATTATTAAAGTCAATTATAGCTGTTAATATAACAAGCCATCTTGATAAGCATAATTTGATTAATAATGCTCAGCATGGATTCACGAGGGGCCGTTCCTGCCTAACTAATTTATTAACTTTCTTCAGTATAGCTTTTGAAGCTGTTGATCACGATAAAGAATTCGATGTTGTTATGGATTTTAGTAAGGCTTCTGATAGAGTACCACATCAGAGACTGTTAAAGAAAGTGGCAGCTCATGGCACTGAGGGAAAAGTGCTGTCATGGGTCGAGTGATGGCTCACCAATAGGAAGCAGTGTGCATAAATGGAATTAAGTCTGAGTGGGGATCTGTAACAAGTGACATTCCACATGGATCAAACATAGGCCCGTTATTGTTTATAATATATATCAATGACCTTCATGACGGAATTACTAGTGATATGCGGAAATTCGTCGATGACAAGACCATAGGTAGGATAACTGATTCAAATGAAGATGCCATGGAACTTCAGGAGGATTTAGGCAAACTCAGTTCTTAGTTAGAAAAGTGGCAGATGCAGTTCGATGTAGATAAATGCAAGGTCCTGAAGCTTGGGAGTGTTCATAACCCTAACAGGGTTATAGATTTGAGTGGAACTTGCACGTGAGTAAGTAGAATTATCAGAGCTTATTCTGGTAGCATGGGCCAACAGTCCTACTGCAGTCTTCCTCTTATGTTCTTATGTCGCTGACAGGTAAACCGATGTAACTTGGAGGCTTTTCTTCGACTTGATTGGTGCTGGTCTTGTTGAGAATTCGTGGCGCACGCTTCCTGCAGTCACGTATGAAGTGTAAGGGGAAAGTGTAGTGAACTAAAAGAATGCTTAATGTTCATATGTGCATTCTTCTTCGAGGAACTGCGGACTGGAAATTCTGTAGCCTTTCAGAAAGTAGCCTATAATTACTCTTCTTTCAGTTCTGGTGTCATGGTGAGAAGAAATGTAGAGGATCGTTCTTGTAGGTACGTTTACTTTAAACTTTAATAGAAAGTCTGTTTTCACCAGTAAGTAGGAGAAAGTCGAGAAATAGTAATTGGTTGTCCTTTTCTTCTTGTGTAAATTTAACAGTAGGTTTCCGAGTGTTGATGGTGAGGATGTCACGTACATCTAGATTTTTGGGAATAATGACCAAGACATCAATGTACCGCATCCATGTAACTGACCTAGGGATGTTATTGAGACAGGTCTGGATTCTAGGTCCTCCATATATAAATTGGCAAGTACTGCACTTAGGGATGAGCCCATGGCTAACCAGAACAGTTTTCTATACTGGTTGTCTTCAAACCTAAAACAGTTATAACGAACACATACTTTGACAAGGTTCACAAAACCCCGGCAAGGTACATGTAACAATGTATCATCGTTAGTCACCTTGCGAAGAAGATAAATGGCTTGATCATCCGTAACATTGGTGAATATGGCAGTCACGTCGAAATCTGAAAACTTCGTATCACTCATTTCGAGATCCCTGACACGGTTAAGAGGTCACCCGAATGCTTCAGGTGAGCCTGACTAATCGTACTCATAAGTTTCGATAAATATTTCGCCAAAACTGTTCGGGCTAGCCATTGGGCTCACCCCTTAGTGCAGTACTTGCCAATTTATATGAGGAGGACCTAGAATCCAGAGGAATCCTCATAAACATCTCCAGGTCAGTTACATGGATGCTGTACGTTGATGATATTTTGGTCATTGTTCCCAAAAATCTAGATATACGTGACATCTTCAGCATCAACACTCTGGAACCTAATTTTAAATTTACACACAGAGGAGGAGAAGGACAAGCATTACCATTTCTAGACGTTCTCCTACTCACTGGTGAAATCAGACTTTCTTTGAAAGTTTACCGTAAACATTCCTACATGAACGATCTTTTACATGTCTTCTCTCACCATGAACAAAAACAGGGGTAGTTATAGGCTTCTTTCTGAGAGCTTACAGAATTTCAAGTCCGCAGTTCCTCGAGGAAGAATGCACATACATTACACATTCTTTTAGTTCACTTCACTTCCCCTACACTTCATACGTGACTGCTAGAAACGTGCGACACGAATCCTCTACAAGACCAACAACAATCAAGTTGAAGAAAAGCTTCCAAGTCATATCGCTTTACCGGTCAGCGACGTTTTAACTAACGTTTCAAAAATTTTTGACAGAAAACTAGCTAAATCATCCACCAGCTCTTCAACTATTAGAAACCTTGTACAAAAACCCAAGAATGACTTTGGCACAAGTGCGGGAGTATACACTATACCATGTGGGGCGTGTGACAAAGTATATGTGGGGGAAACAGCCAGATCTCTGTATATTAGATCAGGGAACACAAAAACGCTTGCAACAATGATGACCGTAAAAACGCGTATGTTTAACATAGGGACGATGTTGGACACCACATGAAATTCAATGAGACGAGACTAGTAATTAAGGAAGACGATTTAAGACGGTGAAAGTGCATAGAGTCTGCTCTGAATACTGTCAGTAACACTATCCATCAAAAGTCCGGTAGTTACACTACCTCCAAATTGCTGATCAACAGGATATTACCAATTCTGGAGACCGCTCTAACATGATGTTGAGAGGTCCTTCTCTAACCCAACCCGTCTCTGCATAATTACTACCACTACTACTGCTACCCACGCGACATTCCACCTGACTCCTGCCACTATATATATTCGTTTTCTTAGTTATCTCTGTGTTAGGACAGAAGAAGCCACTATTGGTGAAACGTTTCCTTTAATAAATGTCCTGAATGTCTTTTTCCACATCTTGTCGGTATCACGAAACCATTTCTCAAGGAATGACCAGTGTGGCATGTGAAGATTAAGTTACATTTACTCTAAGTATGTAACACGCCCAAATAGACATTCTCTCCCGACCAGCAAACCAGCAGTTGAAGAGTATAACAGAAGCATCCCAATGTTATGCTAAGCATCTTGGTTCAACCCGGCTAATCACCAGAAAGCCCAACAAAGCTGTGAAGTTGTGTGGGACTCGTGGAACAACATTGGCAGACTTACCTCCAAACCTGGTCGTAAAAGGTTTTTACCATATTTTTTGTTTGCAAACTGTCTTACTGTGCATATTACCTGTAAATATTTTACATAATTGCATTATTTTTTTGCGTGAAGGAAAATCTGTTATTTACTCTTTGCTGTCTTTTGCTCATTCCTGTAATGTTTATCGTGCTGGTACAGGCCAGCAGACATCACATGTGTTTGTAAGATGGGTGCCTGTCCAAGTTAGGTTGTCTGTGCATTGTCTCTGAGCCTGCCTGTGTTGTTGCGCTGCAAGTTTGCTAAGTTGTTGCTAGCTTGTTACATATTGCAGTGAATGTATTGCAAAGATTAATATTTTGTTAGTACTTGTGGGTTATGCCACCGAATCGTGTTAGGTATTTGGTGACTGAATATTTATTGGGGAAACGTTTCGCCACACAGTGGCTTCATCAGTCCAATACAAAACAGAAAGGTGTAAGGAGAGGAGTAGAGGTAATCAGTCCCTCAGCCTGGAGTCGATGTGTTCAGTCCATTAACTGCTCCTTCTATTGCCCAAGAGTATCAACGCACTCTTACTACTGCACAACTTGAGTGTATCTGCAACATGTTAAGGTGTGACTCGTACAACATGGAGTTCCAAAATAATATTATATCTACGGGAACAGTTAATCGATTTCTTACTCGTAATGGGGAGGGGGAGTGAGGAAAAACTATTGAACAATCGGACAACTGTCCACCTTTGGAAATGGGTGGTGAACCAAGTTTGTCTCGTGGTGAGTCAGCTTCATTAGCACTTAAGTTATGTTCCAGACCATAGAGTTGAACACTTCTCCAGGCTGAGGGACTCATCACTCAAATATTATTTCTCCAAGGTTGATAGACTGATAACTTCTTTATTTCACTACTTCATCTGCTGCCTTTGTATTTGACTGAAGAAGCCTACTGTGAAGGGGAAACTTTTCAACAATTTACTTAATTGTTGCACATGTGCCTTTATCATCGACATAACTGTCGGACACTGTAGCACAATGGTATCTTGGTACACAGGACAGCTTCCACACTTCATCGCTTAACTACTTGTAAGAAGGGATGGACTCTGGAGGGACCTGACTTCTTACATGTACTAGCGAGTCTCGTCCCTATAATATCTTCCACATATTCCACCACATTTTCAACAGTATTTTAAGACTCCATTCTCATGCTTCACCTTCATATCGTTCCAAACTATGGAGGTGAACTCTTCTCCTGGCTAAGGGACTGACCACCTTAAATACTATTTCTCCAAGGTTGGACTGATTACATCATCATTTTCACTACTACGCCTTTGTATCTGAGGCTAACCACTCCTTGTCTGAGCGGCCTTCAAACTTTTCTTCTCACCAGTTTGGTACAGATCGTCGTGGAGGGACTTCTGGATTTCTTTCAAAATTGGAAGTTGGAATTGAGACAACACCTGCTTCAAGACCAGAAAACTGTACGAGACAAGATTTCCGAGCTCCATAACATGTTACTACTGCCGTAAACTTGTCTACATTAAGGCCACTGAGATTCTAATCTCCCCACAACAGGTTATACCAATGAATCTCAGGTGTATCTTCCATAGTTTCATTTAATCTGACTTAACCTCGTTATACCTTTCACTAATTATATTCACTGCCTTTATCTAAGAACGTCTATGAAGTCTTGCTGCTAGTGGCAAGTCAACGTTACCATAACCTCTGGGGAAAATTACTACGCTAATATATGAAGCAAATCAGGAGATTATTGATGCCTGTATAGCACCTTTTTATAGTACTAGTCAAATCTCCCCTAAGGAGCAAGAGTGTCCTAATGAAGTAGCCACCTATAGGGATAACGGGCCTTATTGCTCCCTCTTACAAGACAGTGCTTTAAGTTTCTGAGGAGACGTCTTTAAACTTCTCAGTGTTGTTAGAACCTTATGATGGGAGTTGTGTTTTCAGTTCTTCTGCATAGAACTTTCATTAAAAGCCATTATTACACTGGTTATTTTATTCTAAGTACATGTAAATCTCAGGGATTCCCCATGAAAGATGATTTACTGTCGACTGGCAACAATATTCTTAATTCCAGATGGTGTCCCGAACCTATTGTAACCACAGAAGACTTTTCTTTGGTTTTCGTAATAACTCGGGCAATGTCCAAGGGAAAGTCTGAGGAGACTGCTGACCTAACCTTGGGGGACTCCGATCTCGGGCTAAAAAAAATTGATTTCATGAGGAAAACTGGCTAGAGCCTTGTAAATCTAGTGAAATGTCCCCGAGCAAGCCCTCTTACTCTGGGGTAACAGGGTTGCCAAACGTTCCTGTTTCATGCTCAAGGATGGTCGGGAGAAGATGCCAGGAAAACGCTCTACGATCTTACATCAAGACTGCATGTGGCATGTCAACTGGCTAAGTCCAACCTAAAAATAGCTTACATGAACATGAAACAGGAATGGCAAAACTCCTAAATTTGCTCCTTTGACCCAGGAGACAAGGTGTTGGTTTAGGAACCTGTGGCTGGTCAGTCACAGAGTTGTCAGGAAGTGGAATAGTCTAGCAAGTGATGTAGTGGAGGCTGGAACAATACATAGCTTGAAGACGAGGTATGATAAATCTCATGGAGCAGGAGAGAGAGGACCTAGTGAAGAGGCGGAGCCAGGAGCCGAGTCTCGACCCCTGCAAACACAAACAGGTGAGTACATTAAAAGGGAGACTTATGGGCCCAATGTAGGTGGTAAAAAGAAATCTGGCCTAAACAACGTGGTAGCGCCTCTGGGTAAACCAAGCTTGGGTAAAGTCTAGCACATTAATCAGATTAAAGAATTCTTTGAGTCACCTAAGGTTCCTGTAATGACTTTGTCCTCCGTACCAGACTGTTGCCGGCCCTAAATCCCTGTACATAGTTTTGAAGATTTGAATAAATACTCGTAACTCGGCCATCTTCAAGTATCCTCGCCCTGTTATGTCGGGATTTGCAGAAGACCAAGTAATATCACTCACTCCTCTTCTGCAGACCTATTCCGATATATTTTCGGATGTTCTGAAAATGTGCAACCTGGGTTGTTATGATGTGGACGTGGGAACTGTTACACCTATTAAACTCTCTTCTCGACTTGACTCACGAAATCGTAATGACACGATTGCAAACAAACCATACCACGGGCGGGATTAGAACCCGCAGAGTCTCAAAACTCCAGACCGACGCGTTAGCCACTGGATCAGCTAGCTACAGTAAGATTTATCCAACTCTTCTGCAGAGCTAGTTCTGAAAAAACAGAAATTACTTCAGCAGAAAGTAACGTTTCTGCTAGCACATGGACTGGTGGACGAGGAGTCTAGCCCGTGAGCTTCGCCGCGCATCCTTGTTAAAAGCCTGATAGAAGATTTTGGATGTGTTCCGACTACCGCAGAGTGAATGAGGTCAGAGTACCGGATGCTTACCCTCTTCTATGTTGGGTGATGCCTGGTGAGGATTTTGGGGGTCAACGCCCCCGTGGGCTGTTCTGTGACCAGGCCTCGCAGTGGATCAGGAACTGATCAACCAGGCTGTTACTGTTGGCCGCACGCAACCAAGGTACGAACCATAGCCCGGATGGTTTAGGTGCCTGTCCATCACCTTGAGGACAGCCAGGAGGCAATTGTTAATCCCCCTTATGTATGCTGGAAAGCAGTTGACCAGTCTTGGGCCCCTGATTCTTATTGTGTTGTATCTTGTATTGTGTTGTATCTTGTATTGTGTTGTATCTTGTATTGTGTTGTATCTTGTATTGTGTTGTATCTTGTATTGTGTTGTATCTTGTATTGTGTTGTATCTTGTATTGTGTTGTATCTTGTATTGTGTTGTATCTTGTATTGTGTTGTATCTTGTATTGTGTTGTATCTTGTATTGTGTTGTATCTTGTATTGTGTTGTATCTTGTATTGTGTTGTATCTTGTATTGTATCTTGTATTGTGTTGTATCTTGTATTCTTGGTCATTTGCTTTAGTAGGGAGTGATTTTGGTGAGCAAATTTGGTACTAATCTCTCTAGGATTTTCGAAATATATATTATCGTGTATTGTTCTCGCCTGCATTCTAGAGAATATAAGTCAAGGAACTTCAACCGTTCCAAGTAATTTAAGTGCTTTATCGTACTTTATCGTGCTTGGTGGGTAAGGTCTTGTTTGTTTCTAAATTAGATCTTAAATGTTACTACCAGGTACCTTATATGCACAATACCATAGGTGGAGCAATACACAAATAACCCGTAAATAGGAGAGATGAGCTTACGACAAAGTTTCGGTTCGTCATGGACCATTTACAAAGTCACACTAACAGAAAAGAGAGGAAGCCAGTATATACAGGGAGAGGGAAAAGAGATGGGAACAATAGAAGGGACGAGGAAGCAGTGGTAATGGTAGGTAAGTAGTGGAAATAGTAAAATAGTGTTAGTAGAAAGTGGGGAGAGCAGTGGGGAAAGTAGATACCTTTAACAAATAAAGCGAAGGAAATTTCTACCTACGTAATTTATTATTATTATTTATTATTATTATAAATTTGTGCACACATACAGAGGTACAAAAAATACAGATAAGAGCAGTATGCCAAAGCCACTTATACTATGCATAGCATTACGGGCTGGCTTAAAATTAACTTAAGATTAATTAAGCAATGATGAAGTCAGTGATAAAACATTAATGTAAACAGATTACTATAAAGCACAAGTGAGTATTACAAAGACAGGTCATATGAAGGATTCTGTTAGGTAGTGTATTTAAAAAATAATAAAGTTAGATTGGGTTTTAGGTTTAACATTTATGTGATATAATTGTGAGAAACATTTAAGATATACAATTTATAAGGTTCAGTTTTTCAGTATTTATTTGGTTTTGGGTGAGTAAGTGATCTTTGAGTAGAGACTTGAATTTATAAACAGGAAGTGTTTCTTTTATATTTACAGGTAATGAATTCCAGATTTTAGGGCCTTTTATGTGCATTGAGTTTTTGCATAGTGTGAGATGAACACGAGGAACATCAAAGAGTGATCTGTGCCTTGTGTTATGGTCATGTGTTCTGTTGAGGTTGGCAAGGAGATGTTTGAGGGGAGGGTTAATATCAGAGTTAAGTGTTCTATGTATGTAATATTATTATTATTATTATTATAATCAAGGGGAAGCGCTAAACCCGGAGGATTATACAGCGCCGGGGGGGGGGGGGATGTGGAAGGCATTCAGGCTTAATTCGGGGAACTGGAGCACAGATCCAATTCCCTAAATCAAGAGCCCCTCACCAACATCAAGGAACCTTCCTTGAGGGGGTCTGTATGTAATAGGTGCAGTAATAAGTATGGATGTTTTGTATGTGAGTAGGTTAGTGTATTGAAAATTGGTGGAGTGGTGACTGCCTGTAGTGAAATTTGTTATCATTCTAACTGCAGCCTTTTGTTGGGTAATTAGTGGTCTGAGATGGTTAACTGTTGTTGAGCCCCATGCACAAAATTCCATGGGTTTGAGATAGGGGTAAATAAGAGAGTGATATAGGGCCGGGAGGGCTGACTGTGAAACATAGTACCGTATTCTTCGATAGTATGCTACAGTTTTGGGAAAAATTTTCTTAGAAATTTGTTGTATATGTGTATGAAATTTGAGTCTATTATCAAGGTGGATTCCTAAGAATTTTCCTCGTTAGCTTTGTGATAGGTGATCCGTTTATCATTATGTTAAGAGGGACATCTGTAGTTTCTTTTACCAAACTGAATGAAGTAGGTTTTGTCAATGTTTAGTGTAATTTTGTTAGTCCTCATCCGGGTAGATATTTTCTGTAATTCGGTATTTACAGTATTGGTATTTTGACTGGGCTCGGGTGAGAGAAGACGTATGTAGTGTCATCTGCAAATAGTGTGGGTTTGAGTAATTGCGAAGCATTTGGAAGGTCATTTATGTATAGGAGAAAGAGAAGAGGGCCAAGGACACTTCCCTGTGGGACACCAAACTGTAATTGTTGCGCAGAAGAGTTTGCCCATTTGCGTACACATATTGGCTTCTGTTCTGAGGTATGATTTGAGGTAATTGAGGGAGTGCCCTCTTATACCATAGTGTGAAAATTTTTTACGTGGAGCAAGTCATGGTCAACTGTATCAAAAGCTTTACGTTAAGTCAATAAAGATCCCCAGGGGGACTTCTTTTTTCTCTATTGCAGTGTATATATGTTCTAGCATGTGTATAATAGCATCATTAGTATTTTTATTAGGCCTGAATCAAATTGGCAGGGGTTGAGTATGTTCTGGGAGATAAGGTAGGAGTAGATTCGTTTATGATTAGTTTTTCAAAGATTTTTGTGAGAGGGTTTGTAAGTTGGATATGGCCTTTAAAAGTTATTCAACTCTTTTTGGGGTCTCCTCCTTTGTGGATCGGGGTGACCCTTGCTATTTTGAGTACTGTAGGGAAGGTGGAGGATTCAATGGATTTGTTAAAGAGTGTTGCAATGATTGGAGATAGCACTTGTGACACTTTTTTATATATAAAGGGTGGTAAGGTACTAAATCTCCTGCCTTGTTTTTTAGTGCATTGATAAAAAGGGGAGACTTCGTATGGGTTAGTCGGAGCTAGGAACAGTGTGTTCGGGTAGTTGCCGGTGATGGTAGTTATTTGGTGGGGTATCTGAGCTTGGGATTTTAGGGGCAAGGTTTTGTCCTATAGTGGAGAAGAAATCATTGAGTCTGTTTGCTTTTTTCTGTTGGTGGGAGTTGGGGTTCATCTGATTTTGCTATTTTATTTCGCTATTTCGTGATATCTTTTTTGTTCCCAGAATTTCAGATAGTGTTTTCAGGTCTTTTTTATATCACCTCGAAAGTTGGTAATCTGTTCTCATAATACAATTTTTTTGCCCTTCTTATCAGGCTGGTTGGGTTTGACGAGTAACGTTTGTTTGGTCTTGGTTATGTGACCCATTCTGTACTGTTTTTCATTTTGGTGTTTTGTATTTATGGATTTGAGAATGCTGGGTGTTAGCCAGGGCCCTGTTTAGTCTCTTTGCTGCCCATCTGTTTAGTTTTTTAGGGCAGTGCTTGTTATAGAGGTATTGGGTTTTTTTTAGAAAATTATTAATACATTCGTCAATATCTGTATAGATTTCTAGTCAGTGTGCCAATCAATGTTTGCTAATGCTGTTGCGAAGTTATTAATGGCTGCCTCATTGTGAAGTCTGAAGGTGACTTTAGTAGTGTCTTGGGGTAGTTTACCAGAGTTGTTATGAGAAAGTAGGGTAGTGGTCTGTGGTATTACTGTAATTATGCCTGATTTTAAAGGGGTTATGGTGTTGGTCCAGATGTGGTCAAGTAGGAAACACTAGTCTCTGTAACTCTTGTAGGTTTTGTTACTGTTGGTAGTAAACATACAGTTACTCATTGTGTTTGTGAATTCAGTAACGTGTGGGTCTTGGTCTTGCAGGAGATTTATATTGAAGTCACCTGAGAGTAGTAAGTGATCTTTGTTCATGCGTGCATCAGTTATCATACTTCCTAGTTTTTGACTAAATTGGCTAATGTTTGACTGTGGAACTCTGTAGATGTTTATCAATGTGGAGAGGTTTTTGTAGGTATTTGGATTTGAATTTAGCTTTTAAATATTTTCCCCCATGTTCATCCCTTTGTGCAAGTATTAGTGATACATTCTAGTTGGTCTGAGTAGTATATGGCTGTGCCACCCCTTGTTGGTCGGGGCCCTACGTTGTGTATGGCTGTGTAACCAGGAATGGATAGACATCTGTACTATCAGGCTTTAGCCAGGTTTCAGTTAGTGTAATGATGGACATATTGGCATGTAAGGAATTTAGTAATGCTATGAGGTCATCGTAATGCTTGCTTAATGATCTGATATTGTAGTTAAAGATAGTTATGTTTTTGTTGGCACTGAGAAGTGCCTTTGATTGTTCTGCAGTGTAGTAATTACAGTAACGTTTGATTCATTTAAGTCATTAAATAAGAGGTTGGTATCAGGTCAATGTTGAAATTTCATAAGTTTGTAGTGAATCTATAGTTAAAAATTAAGTATAAAACAAAGTAAATAGTCTTAAGCTAAAAAATAGCACCTGAATTATTTAACAAATGTAAAATAATGAGCTAAGGGAAATAATACAATAAAGTGATGATCATAAAAATAGTGCTTGGGAATATAGTAGGTAGTACTATAAAGGTATTTTTTTTAAAGTTATAATTATAGTTTTTAAAAATTTTAATAAAAAGGGACTAATATAGGTTGTGAATAAATGAGCTTTGGAATATAATGGCAGATTTTGAGCTTATTCTACTTTAGCACCTGAGAATAGCACCTTGATTATTTTAACAGTGTGGATATATAAACTAGGATAGTTATATAAAGCTAAAATAAAGGAGAAAATATAAAAGGACTAAAATTAAGTAATGGTAAGCCCAAAATTAAAAGGACAGATGGTAGGAATTATAAATATAAACTTATAATTTAAAAAATACAATTTGAAATGGTACTTGCAATTGCACTAGAAATCTGGTATGGGTTGTTTACAAGATCAAGGTTATAACTAAAAGATTTTTAAAATTTACAAAATAAAATTCACAATTAAAGTACAAAAAAATAATAGTAAAAAATCACAATGGTAATGTCTTGGTTTATAATTATGATAGTAAGTGGTAGACAGGTACCCCGGTACACAGGTACAAAGGATAATACAAGGTTGGGGGTTTAATATAAAACTTGAAAATTTGGCAACAAAATGTTATGGGGAAATTTTAAAATAATGTTTAATGTACAAAGTTAAAAATTTACTGGTAGTTAAATATGGTGTTTAATAAATTTTAGTAAGTAATAATGATTACAAAAAGTGAAATAGTAATTTTTTATTTCATTCAATATTGCACTGGTAGTTATACTTGAGGTTATATGGGAGTACAAGGTAATTAAGAGTAATCTAGGATAGTAAAAGTGGTATTAAAACAGGTAAAGGTAATTAGTCAAGTAATGGTTATTAAATGTCAAAATGTTAAGAGTAAATTGAAATTTTAGTAAAAAATGATATTTATTAATTTTAGTAAGTAATATCAATTGTAGTATTTAAAAAAAAATATGAGGTAGTAATATGGACAGAGAAAGTATCAATTCAGCTAATGTTCAAGCGAACAATAGTAAATAAGAAAATCACATAAGGTGATTTATGCTTACTAGTAAAATCACAAAATGAGGGTAGTTGATTATTTTAAAAACTAAGAGATTGTACATGAAATTTGAACAATAATGGAGCAAAACAAAACACTTTCACTACGTAGATTTTAAGTTGGACATTGTTTAGTTATTCTCTGTAAGATTAGTATCCCTGAGAAATCGTGATGATCAAATTTTCGTTTGTGATTGTGTACAGTTGACCTACATTTGTTTTCCTAACTAGAATTTTCCCATCCCCTGTAGCATTGGTGTTATTGTGTCTTATTCTCCCCGCTTAAGTTTTCTGACTCTATACAGGGGGTTCTGACGTTTTTTGGGTAAGACATCGTTTATGTATACCCCTTTCTTTACTTTAATAGATGCAAAATTAAGTCTTTTTTTCCCATCTGGGGAGTTGAATCTAGCATAACACTTTTTCTTCCCTGGGATCCTAGTAATCTGGCTTTTTATTTCAGACTCTGGTACAATAACACTTGTTTGGTCCTTTATGATTCTGCAGAGTAAATTTTTTTACTGTTTGTTTGGTTCATATCACTGGGAAAAAGTGGACTGTTAACTATTACTGCGTCCGATAGTTTTTCTTGCTCAGTTTTATCTTCTTGGAGAGCAAAGTAATCACTGAACTGGTTATCTAAGTTGTTCTTCCATTGTTTTACTGCTTCTTCAACCTTTTTATTAAGAGATATTATTTGTTGGGTATGGCTATCTATGACTGTTTGGATGGTCTTGTCACAGTTAGTCATCAGGTGTTGATAACTTTTGTTCAAAACGAGGATTTTGTTCTCGAGTTGTGTCATCCTGGTGTCTTGTTTTGTTAGCGTCTCTCGAAGATTCATATTTTCAATAACTAAGTTGGAGATGCATGACTTTAGGGTATCTGGATCGTTGGTCATACCTGAGAGACTATAGGTAGGTTGAATCCCGGGGAAGAGAGGGGAGGAAAGGGCTGGTGGCAGCCATGTTTGTTGTTATTGTTTTGGTGTCGCCCTTGAGTGGGGGTGAGTGGGGTGGGTTTCTGGGCCCGGGGTTTCCCCCTGGCTACACTTGTTGAATAGTTGATTTTTCGGTGGTTTTCTTTCTGGCCTTGGTGTTGTTTCCTCTTAGATTGCGCCTCATAATATACAGGAATTTTGTGTTAAGAAGAAGTTGTAGTTTACAAAGCTTAGGGTTACGTTGTTTGGCTGGCAGCGGGGTGGGTTTCTTCGGTTTGTGTGCAGTCTTCCTTTGATCTCTCTTTTTTTCGATTGTAGGTTTCAAATGTTGGTAATCTTTTTTCATTCGGGTGCTACGTTTGGGGAGTGCAGTTTTGCTTGTAATAGGTCATCATAGGAGCATTTGTAGCTCTGGTAGTTGGAGAAAAATACGGAGCTTGGAAGTCGCTGCTGCCGCTGCCGCTGCCGTGGCCTGTCAATATACTGTGATTCCCCTTTGGAATGAGGAACTCGGAACTCTCCTGCCTCTTTCCAAAAGCTAATCCAGCAGGCTATTAAAGGACTTTAAGGCACGGCGGCCTACCTAAATGATCTAGTTATAGTTGCTGATACATGAGATTAACATGTGTCCTGTCTCAAAAATCTCTTAGAGAGGTTCAAGACATTCAAGCTAATTGTTAATATTAGTAAATCATCATTCACGAAATCGTAATAACCACGTACAGGTGGAGATCGAAATCGCGGCAAGTGAGTAGTAAAACTCCTGGCCAGTGCGTAAGCCACTGGGCCAGTGGCTACAATAAGATAAATCCATCTACATTTTCGAGAGTCATGATGACGGCTTTGAGGAGACTTGAGCTAGAGTTCATCGTGTCCATGCTAGCTGGAGATTCACCTGTGAAAACTTGCACTTGTAGTCACAGTGGGACCCATGCTAACCTTCCTATGGAGTATAAATATACCTAGCTGGGTGAATCTTATTGTAGCCAGCTGACCCAGTGGCTCACGCGCTGGTCTGGAGTTTAGCGACTCACTTGCCGTGAGAATGAAAGCGTTTTAAAATAGGTTCTGCCGGAATTTTACAGATGTAGTCTCTCTAACCTCTCTTACCAGTAACAGTTAGGTTTACCTAGTCCTCTAGCTGTCAAGAGGCCAATGACTGTGTCAAGCGTCTTATGCGCTGCTACCATACAATTGTCTCCAGATTATAAATGCCATTTTTGTTACAGGATGATGCCTGTGAGGGAGTCCTTCGTCCAGTGGCCTGCCTCTCGAGAAAATTTAAAGCCCATCAGCAGGCTTACTCCGTTATAGAGAAGGAAGACCTGGCATTTGTCCTTGCTTATGAACACTTCGACGTGCTCATATCTTCATTTCAGCATGTGACAAGTGTATAGTGACCACAATCCAGTGACCTACCACATCTCCATCAGGAACAAGAACACACGTCTCATGCACTAGGAATGCGCCTGCTAAGCCCAGCGCACATCACCGTGGAGGATAACCTCACTGCAGGCTCTTCCAGAGCTTGATTTGTTAGGATGTATACTGTTATTAGGGAAAATGGGTCGTAAACGCTTTTATATCTTCTTGGTTAAAGAATATATAGCGAGTAAAAATTGGCCATAACTTTTTTTTAGTGAAAGGGACACGTTGCTCCCATTCGCTAGTGTCTTGGACCTAAAATAGCTCAACTGTCTGTTGTCTCACTCTGAAGTTCATGCTTGATATTAAAATCCAAAATCCCAGTTTGGGTTGAGCACTGCCTGAGTTGGATGGTTTGTCATGCTGGCAAACTTCCCGTTGGGTGGCGGGTGGAGGGAGGTCCTGGCATACGAAGAGTAAGTTACATTTACTCGATGTATGTCACACGCCCAAATAGCTACTCCCTCCCGACCAGCAAACCAGCAGTTTAAGAGTATAACAGGCGGATTCCCACTTTTATGCTAAACAGCTTGGTTCAATCCAACCAATCACGAGAAAGCCCACCAAAGCTGTGAAGTTGTCTGGGACTCGTGGAACACTGGCAAACTTGTTTCTTGACTTCAAATTGTCTTACTGTACATATTCTCTGTAAATATTCTACATAATTGCATCCATTTTTTTGTGAAGAAAATTGATTAAGTTTTTACTTAGTTATAAACAGGTGCACAGGCTACCAGTACGAAATTTAAGGAGGTATTTTCAGATGAGAGAGAAAAGCTTCCAGCAAACCAAGGCAGTAGAGTAAAGCAGCAAGTGCTGGATACAATAAACAACCTAGGAAGAGGTGAAGAAGCTGCTAATGAGTAATTGAATACCTCGAAGGCTGTGGGCCAAATAACATCTCTCCATGGGTTCCGAGAAAGGAAGCAGAGGAAGGACAGAGAAGACTACAAACTGAGTACAGGATAGGGGAAGCCAAAGACCCCAAATCTCACTCAGGAAAAGAATCTTGGGGTGACTATAACACCGAGCACATCTCCTGAGGAGCACATTAGCCAAATGACTGCTGCAGCATATGGGCATCTGGTAAACTTAGGAATAGAGTTTCGACATCTAAGGAGTCATTCACGATACTACACCATACTGGAGCATGCAACACATGTAGAGAACCCACACTAGGTCAAGCACGTCATAAAATTAGAGTAAGTGCAAATGTTTTCATCAAGACTAGTCCCGCAGCTAAGGGGAATGTCCTATGAGGAGGAAATAAGGGAACTCAACCTAATGAGTTTGGTGGACAGAGAGGATAGGGGTGATTTAACGACGTAAAAAATACTGAGAGTAACTGGCAAGGTGAACAGGGAGAAAATGTTTCAGAGATGGGATACAGGAACAAGATGACACAACTGGAAGTTGAGAACTCAGATGAATCATATGGATATTAGGAAGCATTTCTTTAGCCTAAGAGTTTTCAGAAAGTGGAACACTCTGGAGACTGAAATAGAAACAGGATCCATAACAAAGCTTTAAGAAGGTTCTTGGGGCCGGGAAAGGGTGGACTTGGTAGTGTCAAGGGAACGCCTTCCATTTGATCAGAAATATGGAAAAATAATAAAAATTGATAAGGGGCTAATTAAAAATTATTTAAATAAGGCCGCCGTGGTTCAAGTGAGATTTGAGAAACGGGACTTTTCTTAGTCCAGTAGGTCTTCTTAAGATGCTTTGCAGATGTGATATTAGTTACCCTAAGTAGGGGATGTTAATTCGATGTTCAGTGGCTCCTGTCTATGCTGGTTAGTAGTATCTCACTCCACATGTCAAAAGGAGAGGTGAGGAGTCACTATGTCCTACAGGTAACTAGGTTAGAAAGCAAAAGAAATTAAATAATATTCCTGGAAGATCACCTTACCTGATCAGGAGAAGAGTGCAAACAAAGTGATTTCCCAAACTTCAACCCACACCAGGTATACAGTCCTAGCTGACATCAGTGATATACTACTATAAAGAAAGCCGCTTGTTATGCTGAGCATTTCCCGCAAATTAGGTCAGTGTCCCAGGATGTGACCCACACCAGTCGACTAGCCCAGGTACCCATTTCACTGATGGGTGAACATAGACAATAGGTGTAAAGAAACACGAATAATGTTTTTACCCTGGCTGGGAATCGAACCCAGACATTCGCCGTGTGAAGCTAGAGCTTGAGCCACCAGACCACCCGCTGTGTCGTCACCCGCAGTGCGGGTGACGACACAGCGGATGGCTGAACTACCATAAGCCCATTTGAAGATTTTTCCCCTCACAGCAGTGACCAGAAATGAGGTTAGGCCAGGAGCTATGACTCGACCCCTACAACCCATATACGTGAGTACATACATACATGCATTACATACATACATACATACATACATACTTGCATACAAACAAACCAACACACAGATCCCTCTCCCACCTAACCAGACTAACTTAAACCATATTCCCGCTTTCCCCCTCCCACAGTCCTTGTGCTCCCTGGGCAACTAAGTACCCTACTCACAACTACCCTCCCAGACCCAATATTTCACTATACCTCAAACTTCCTTGTTCACTCTAATCCACATGCTCGATTCTGTTCCCTTTTTGCACGAAAACTGACCCGCCTGTGACCCCCAACCCACATGAACGCCTCACCCCCTCCTGAACGAAGTGCAAGGACCAGGAATTCTGGAACCCAAGAACTGTAGCACACTAATGAAGAATATTGGTGATGAATGGAGAGACAGAATTGCCTAGGCACCCCCAGACATTCTGGTACTCAGAGACAGAGATCATGAAGATAACAGACGCGATCTTAACACCTGCATATGAGATTATATGGAAAGACCAAAGAAACAGAAGTGGAGACAAAGCACTATTCACAAGAAACCCGGGGGAAAAGAAATGACAGAGGGGAGGCAGATGACTACATAGTAGACTGGGGTTCCCAAGGTGGTGACAGCAGTAATGTACTTTCCTTCTTTAAACAAGAGACCAAGATAAGAATTTAACAAGAACAATGGTGGGTATATTAGCTGATGTGGCTGAAAGAGCCCCTTCAAGCTGCCGCTCATGGGTGATTTTAACATCAAGGAGTGAGGCAGCAGAATCTAGAAATACACGGGGAACCAGAAACGGGGAGGGATGAGAATTTGGAGCGGGTAATGGAAAACTTCATGCATCAATACATTAGGAAATTACCATGAATAGGAGAAGATAAAACCATCATAGACCTTGTATTCATCCTTGGATACCATGTGAAAGCAGCACAAGAACATGAGAAGACAAACTTCAAGAGAGGAGACTACACAGGCATGTCGATATTCCTTAATGAGGTGCAGTGTCAAAGAGGACTAGAGAGGAAGACAGTAAACGAGATGATAGACTACGTGGCCGGAAAGTGCTGGAAAACAGAAGAGACATTCAAACCCAGGAAAAGAAAAAAAAATGCGTAAAACAGATTAATCTAATTGTTCACCCACAGAGTCAGAAAAAATATGGAGGCTCAACGAAAAACTGAGAATGACATGACATAGCATCAAAAGCTAAACCCAAGCCGCTTAATTGGACTAAACGAAGAAGAAATGGCCTGAAAGTTTGTTTGGAGCTCAGCAAGAAATTTAGGAAGGTATTCTCAGAGGAAACATGAAGGATAGCAGCGAACTGAAGCAGTAGACTTCTCCAGCGAACACTGGACACAATACATACAGTTAAGGAGAGGTGAAGAAACTGTTGCATAATCTAGGTACCTCGAAAGCACTGGAACCAGATAGTATAACTCCGTGGGTCACAAGAGAGGAAGTAGAGGTACTGTGTTTGCCACTAACAATTTTCAGTAAGTCATTTAAAACAGGGCAAAATCCTGAAGCGAGAAAGACATAAAATGTAGTCCATTCCAGTGTCACTGACGTGCATAGTATGCAAGTTTATGGAGATTATTAAGAGTAGTGGAACACCTGGAGTGTAGTGGGTTCATACCTTCCACCCAGTTAAGTCTTTAGTAATGGTAAATCCTGTCTCACAAACATACTGGAGATCTTCGACAAGGTAACAAAAGAAAGGCAGAAAAAAGAGGGTAGATTTAATTTTCCTGGATTGTACGGAACCTTTGACATAGTACCACACAATAGAATTGGATAAAATATAGAGTCGCAGGCATAACTAACAGAAAGGAAATAACGACTGTTTATCTGAGAAGAGGTGTCGGAATCGGTACATGTGGCGAGTGGCGTTCCACAAGGATCAGTACTAGGACCAGTATAATTTTCTTGTATACGTGAATAGCATTAGTCAGAGGTACCCATGCTGACAATTGATGTGAAAATATCAAGAAGAATAATAAGAGATGACGACGAGGAAAACCTACAAATGGATCTGGACTGCCTGCAGGCTACAAAACTCGCTCAAGAAGTACCCTGGGATGAGTATTTTAACCAAGCATGTTGCTGAAGCGCACATCAAACGAATAACTGTTGTAGCAAATGCGCGACTGGCAGATCTATGACTGGCTTTCAGAAACTCGATAGAGTCATTCACGACACCGTATACGGCTGAGTACGGAGCTAGAGCAAAATAAGTATGGGCGCCTAGTCGGAACTAGACGATGTTTCCGCATACCCCTGGGTACTAGGCTTATTTTCATAGTTATTTCATCAAATCCTGCCACACGCAGTGGACAACGAAAGAGATTTGAAATGCTTAAGAATTCGCCAACAGGCGAAATTATTTATAAACATTGTTTCTACGACCATAGCAGGACTCGAACCTGCAAACTCTGTCTAGCTCCGGCTAGGCAGGTTCGAGTCCTGATGTGGACGTACAGACAATGATTGTAAATAATTTCGCCTGTTTGTGAATTGTTAAGTATTTCAAATCTCTTTCGTCGTCCACTGCCCAGAGGTATAGGGAAACATCGTCTAGTTCCGACTAGGCGCCCATACGTAGACAATGAGTGTAAATAATTTCGACTGTCTGCAAATTGTATGTATGTATACACATACATACATACATACCGTATTGAATAAGTAAAACTTGCAATTTTGGCTTCAATAGCAACAAACTTCTTGCCGAATAGGGCAAGCGAAAATTTGAGTATGCAATTTCGCAAAAAAATCTTTCTGAACCTAACTAAAAAAATATATTTCATTGTGTATGTTTATTATTAAATTATTATAAACTTACATAAAATATATTTAGTTGGATTAGGCTAAATTAAATTGCTCTTGTTATAATAAGGTCAGGTAAGTTTTCTAAGGTTCTTTTGGTACAAAATTATTAATTTTTATATTAATATAAATGAAAAAATATATCTTTAAATGTATAAGAGAAAAATTTAAATGAGTTCATGCTAACTAATCAGTTCTTTACCTATTCGGTAAAGAATAGGTGTGTGTGTGTGTGTGTGTGTGTGTGTGTGTGTGTGTGTGTGTGTGTGTGTGTGTGTGTGTGTGTGTGTAGGTGTGTAGGTGTGTGTGTAGGTATGTAGGTGTGTGTGTAGGTGTGTGTGTGTGTGTGTGTGTGTGTGTGTAGGTGTGTTTGTGTGTTGGGCAGAGGGAGGGAAGGAGAGGGGAATGGAGAAGGGGGAGGGGGAGATGGTGGCGACGGGGAGAGAGACAGAGGGGAATAAGAGTAGAGAGGGGGAATAAGGGAAAAGAGAGAGAGGGGGAAATGAAAGAGAGGCGCGAAGGGAGGGAGGAAGAGAAAGAGAGGGAGAGAAAGGGAGAGAATTGAAGAGAGAGAAAGAGAGAAAGAGAGAGAAAGAGAGAGAGAAAAAGAGAGAAAGAGAGAAAAAGAGAGAGAGAGAGAGAGAGAGAGAGAGAGAGAGAGAGAGAAGGGGGGGGAAGCATTGGAGGGAGAGAGAGGGGGAGAGTGAGGGGGGAGAGCGAGTGTGGGGGTCTATATGTGTTGGAGGTCTATATGTGTGTGGGGGTCTATATGTGTGTTGGGGTCTATGTGTGTGTTGGGGTCTATATGTGTGTTGGAGATCTATGTGTGTGGGGGGGTCTATATGTGTGTGGTGTAAATGTGTGTGGGGGTCTATGTGAATGTGGGATTATGTGAGTGCTTGAAAAGTAGTGGGTGACTGTGTGTTTGGATGTTAGGGTGTATGAGTGTATGTGAGTGGGTTAGGGTGAGTGAGTGCATGTGAATGTGTGTTTATGTGTTATGGTGTATGTGTGTGTTTGGGTGTTATTGTGAGTGTATGTTTGGATGTTAGGGTGTGTGAATTATGTGAGTGTGTGTGTTTAGGTGTTAGGGTGTATGAGTGTGGGTTTGTGAGTGTATGTTTGGGTGTTAGGGTGTACGAGTGTGAGTGTATGTTTGGGTGTTAGGGTGTACGAGTATGTGTGTTTGGGTGTTAGGGAGTGTGAGTGTATGTTTGGGTGTTAGGGTGTACGAGTGTGTGTGTATGTTTGGGTGTTAGGGAGTGTGAGCGTATGTTTGGGTGTTAGGGTGTACGAGTGTGTGTGTTTGTTTGGGTGTTAGGGAGTGTGAGTGTATGTTTGGGTGTTAGGGTGTACGAGTGTGTGTGTATGTTTGGGTGTTAGGGAGTGTGAGTGTATGTTTGGGTGTTAGGGTGTACGAGTGTGAGTGTATGTTTGGGTGTTAGTGTGCATGAGTGTATGCGAGTGTGTCTGGGTGTGTGGGTGTTAGGGTGTGTGAGTGTATGTTTGGGTGTTAGGGTGGGTAAGTGTATGTGAGCGTGCGCGCGCGGTTCAAGCGTTACACGTGCAGTGCTCCTCTGACTTGACACTACCCAACAACCACCCACTAGTTTGAACCCTCTCTGCTTTTCCTTCTTCCTAGAGGCTCTAATCATAGGCACTTGTCTTCTTGCTCTGGCTTCTGTTTTAAATTACCAGTTACTGCTCGTTACCGAGTACTTATTAATCCATTCCTTTTCATACTAAGAGAGTGACCGTTCGCAAAAGAGTTTGTGGTTACCTGCAACTCACACCTGACTCTCCAAAACCATGCATAGGTGAATATACTTGCGTAGCCTGTAAAGTATCCAACTCGATGTGATGTCCTGGCGTAGTATCTCCAACTCTGTTTCTTCCCTATATATAATTTAATCCTATTTACTGTGCTGCTTTCACTGGACACATGTGGCAACACCGCCTTTACCACACTTGGCTTGCCGTTCCTGACTTGCTCCACTAATATCACTCTCAATATCACTTACAAAATCGAGGCTCTCACCAGCTTATCTGACACAGGGTAACTTGTAAATCACTTCAGGGATTGTTCACTGACCCTGACAAACTTAGTCACTCCTGCAGTACCCTCGGGGAGTCCACAAAACGTCTTAGGTTCACAAGAGAACTATTGTTCTGTGACTTGCGCGCGGGTGCGTGCGTGTGTGTACTCACCTAGTTGAACTGACCTAATTGTACTCACCTAATTGTGGTTGCAGGGGTCGGACTCAGCTCCTGGCACCGCCTCTTCACTGGTCTCTCTCTCTCTCTCTCTGCTCCCTGAGCTTTGTCATACCTCGTCTTAAAGCTATGTATAGTTCCTGCCTCCTCTACATCACTTGCTGGACTATTCCACTTCCTGACAACTCTATGACCGATGAAATACTTCCTAACATCCCTGTGACTCATCTGAGTCTTCAGCTTCCAATTGTGACCCTTTGTTTCTGTGTCCCCTCTCTGGAACATCCTGTCTCTGTCCTCATCTATTCCACGCAGCATTTTGTATGTCGTTATCACGTCTCCCCTGATCCTCTTGTCTTCCTCTTTCCCTCAACCTTTCTTCGAAGGACATTCCCATTAGCTCTGGAACTAGAAATATAAACACATATGCAGTATAATGTAATACTTTATTGACTACGTTTCGCCCACACAGTGGGCTTTTTCAAGTCACAAACAGATCTACCTGGGGTGGAAGGGACGCGAGTATATTTCCATTGTGTCGGTATTTTATACCATTTATTTCCAGCTCTGGAACTAACTTTGTAGCTAACCTTTGCACTTTCTCTAATTTCTTGATGTGCTTGACCAGGTGTAGGTTCCGAACTGGTGCTGCATACTCCAGTATGGGCCTGACGTACACAGTATACAGTGTCTTGAACGATTCCTTACTAAGGTATCGGAATACTATTCACAGGATTGCCAGGCGCCCACATGCTGCAGCAATTATCTGGTTGATGTGTACTGACCTAGTTGTGGTTGCAGGGGTCGATTTATTGCTTCTGGCCCCTCCTCTTCACTGGTCGCTACTGGGTCACTCTTCCTGCTCCAAGAGCTTTATCATACCTCTTCTTAAAGCTATGTATGGATCCTGCCTCCACTTCATCACTTCCCAGACTTTTCCACTTCCTGACAACTCTGAAGAAATACTTCCTAACGTCCCTATGATTCATCTGAGTCTTCACCTTCCAACTGTGACCCCTTGCTGCTGTGTCCCATCTCTGGAACATCCTGTCTCTGTCCACCTTGTCGATTCCTCTAAGTATGTTATATGTCGTTATCACATACCCCTTATCTCTCCTGTCCTCCAGCGTCGACAGGTTGATTTCTCTTAATCTCTCTTCGTAGAGCATGCCCCTTAGCTCCGGGACTAGTCTTGTTGCACGTAGTTTCCTTACGTGCTTGGCTAGGTGCAGGTACCAAACTGGTGCTGCATACACCAATATAGGCCTAACGTACACAGTGTAAAGGGTCCTGAACTACTCCTTATTAAGATGCCGAAATGCTGTTCTTAGGTTTGCTAGGCGCCAATATGCTGCAGCAGTTATTTGGTTGATGTGCGCCTCAGGAGATGTGTCTGGTGTTATCATTAATGTTGATGTAAAAATTTATAATTTTGCACCAAAAGAATCTTAGAAAACTTACCTAACCTTATTATAACAAGAGCAATTTATTTTAGCTTAACCCAACTAAATATATTTTAGATTTGTTAATAATAATTTAATACTAAACAAACACAGCGAAATATATTTTTTTCTTTAGGCTCAGAATGATTTTGGCGACATTATTTCACACACAAATTTTCACCTGTCCTATATGGCAAGATGAGCGTTGCTACTTAAGCCAAGATCGCAAATTCTGCCTATTAGGCACGACATGTATATATATATATATATATATATATATATATATATATATATATATATATATATATATATATATATATATACACATCACGAAACTTATATTCTACACATTTCACATATTACAAAACATCTCACTGGTATACTGCTATTAGTTAATTAAAGTTAGGACACATGAAATACATATTCACAGCAGTGGGTCACCCTAACCAACAAAGGTCCCACATAAAAACCAGGACTTGGACCAGTGCCAGGGCCAACTTAGGAGTACAAAATTTTCACCAAAAACAACCTATGGCTTAAACATTACCTAAAAACAACACGCATTACTTACCGTTGCTCGAGCACATCTTCCCAGCCACTTGTAAGACTAGTGAAGCCACACAGCTAGAGCACTCACCTCTCTCACATGCGTCCATCTACCATTCAATTCGCGTCCACTTAAACACTAGCACTGTTATTATGGCGCTTTATCCACCACGCTACAAACACTTTACATATAAAAATTATTACCACAATGCAATATCCTGCATAATACACATGCAAACATGCATATAATATATATATATATATATATATATATATATATATATATATATATATATATATATATATATATATATATATATATATAATGTCGTGCCGAATAGGCAGAACTTGCGATCTTGGCTTAAATAGCAACGCTCATCTTGCCATATAGGACAAGTGAAAATTTGTGTATACAATAATTTCGCCAAAATCATTCTGAACCTAACGAAAAAAATATATTTCACTGTGTTTGTTTAGTATTAAATTATTGTAAACAAATCTAAAATATATTTAGTTGGGTTAGGCTAAAATAAATTGTTCTTGTTATAATAAGGTTAGGTAAGTTTTCTAAGATTCTTTTGGTGCAAAATTAAAAATTTTTACATTAACATTAATGAGAAAAATATATCTTTAAACGTATAAGAGAGAATTTTAGAAAAGACTTAATTTTAAATGAGTTCTTGCTAATTGACCAGTTTTACATATTCGGCACGACATATATATATATATATATATATATATATATATATATATATATATATATATATTATATATATATATATATATAATATATATATATATATATATATATATATATATATATAATATATATATATATATATATATATATATATATATATATATATATATATATATATTATATATAATGTATAATATACATGGGTTTCTATTCAAACATATATAGTTAGTGGACCCTTTATTAGGTACACCCTTGTGGTATTGGGTAATGCCACCCCCATCTCATTTACCCCCAGAACAGCCCGAATTTACAAGTTGCAGGAAACATTTCTTAGAGATCCTGGTTGATTGTGACATGATAGCATCAGGAATGCATGGCTCATTGTGACATGATAGCATCACGAATGCACAGTCATGTTGCAAATCTTCCATTTCACCAAATCTCCAGATTTTTGCAAAATTCTGACCCTACCGTCTGCATGACGCAGTAGAAATCACGATTCCTCAGAGCAAGTATTATTTTTTCCAGTCCTCAATTGTCCAGTTTGGTGAACCTGTGCCCACAGTAGCAGCCTTAGCTTCCTGTTCTCAGCTGACAGTAGTGGAACCCAATATAGTTTTCTGCTGCTACAGCCCATCTGCTTCAAGGTTCCAAGTTCTGTGCGTTATGTGTCAATTTGAACCAGACTGGCCATTCTCGCACACACAATTTCCGCTCTCTAAATGTTTTGAGTTTTTTCACAGCATTCCCTGAAATCCCTAGAGACTGCTGTGTGCGAAAATCTCAGATCAACAGTTTCTGAGATACTCAGACCATCCCGCCTGTCACCAACAATTATTCCCACGGTCAAAGAAAACAGGAATTTATAGGCGCATACGTTCATTCAAAAGATAGGTAAAAAGAGGGATTAGAAAAGCTAAGCATGACTATAAAATTAAAGTAGCTAGTGAATCAAAAACAAATTCAAAATGGCTCTTTCAAGTGTATAACACAAAGTTCAGGGGGTAAAATAGGGCCTCTAAAAACTAGGTGCCGACAGCTTACTAGTAAAGAGCAGGAAATGTCTATTTTCAATAATAGGTTTTTCTTCTCAGCTTTCAGCATCCATTAATTATTCGGGCCTTGAAAAAAACAAATTAGTTAACATTACAGTCACGAGGAATATGGTTATGAAACAATTAAACAAACTAAATCAAAATAAGTCTCCTGGCCCTGACAAACTATATTCAAGGATACTTAAAGAGTGTAAGTCAGAACTTAGTCAGCCATTAACAAGCGTGTAAAAAATAATACATTGATCCAAACTGGTGTTGTGCCAGAGATGTACAAGATAGCTAATGTAACTCCTATCAGGAGATAACTACATTTCCATCAAATTACCGTCTAATAAGCCTGGCGTCTATAGTAACAATAATAATAGTAACATCTTTATTTACTACAAGTAAATGTACAAGGTATACAGTCCTAGCTGACATCAGTGATATACTGCTATATAGAAAGCCTGTTGAGATTTTTGGCCTTACCTGCCGTGTTTATTATAACTATATATAATGAACACTTAGCTGATAAATGACAGCAAATCGTCTACACAGCCGCCCCTGCAGACGAGATCTAGAAGCTGTCGAAACCATCACAACAGTGGGCTGTCAAGAGATACAATTTGTAAGTATAAATTACCCCTAGGGGGTGTTATGTCAGCATATTTCATTCGATGATGGCTGACGAAATACTTACTTGTTTGGACTCAAAAGTCCACACCTTACTGCCGATTATAGGTTGATTACAAACTCCTTGTGACTCAAGAATTGCGCAATCCCCCGATCTACAAGAAATTCGTAATATACCTTGCTCTTTGTAACGTGAGCTATGGTGTTCTCAACACCTTCGACAGATATCGGTGACTTGATAGAAGCTGAAGTGTCCTTGGATGTCCACGTCTTCCATTGTCTAGGAAACGCACACTAGTACACTATGTTCCACAAGATTTGTCTTTATTGTTCACAATGCATCACAAGAGAAGCTGATCACACTTCTCTTATGTTTATCGTGTTTTGTGAGACACTTTGTCCACACTAACGCACAGATCAGTATCCTGGCGTCAGTGTCACTCTCCATAGAGTCAAAGATAGTCTGCCAGACGCTACAGCGCTCCATGCCGTCACTGCCCCCAGCACACAAAAAAAAACGCTGACCTAGTACCTTGCATCCCTGTCACCTCCTCGATGAAGCAAAGCAAAATGTTTGTTTCTTGCTGTCTTAATCATAGACAACAATGTACACTATCTTTACTATGGTAATAAAGTGGGAACAGGATTTTCCTTAATTGTCCTGCTAAGTAAGAGATGTACTGTCTCTTATAAAAATACACGTTGCAACACCGCTGCAAGGAGCAGAGGTCATTTGACTACGTGGCATAGCATCTGTGATCAATTACTCACTCTAGCAGTAAACAAGACGCTCGCCCCTTCTGAGTGGCCCCTCAGGGCTGAAAGGGCTGAAGGGGGCTGATTATGCTGAGCATTTCGGGTAAATTAGGCCAGTTTTTTTCCCAGGATGCGACCCACACCAGTCAACTAACAGTCACGTACCCATTTCACACTGATGGATGAACAGGGACAGCAGGTGTCTTATGGAAACACGTCCCTAATGTTTTCCAGCCGTACCGGAGGAGATTCGAACTCCGGACCTCAGTGTGTGAGCTGAGTGCGCTAGCAAATTATTAGAATCAATTATAGCAAATATTATTAGAAGCCATCTTGACGAGCACAATTTGATTAATGAGCCTCAACATAGATTCACGAGAGGTCGTTCCTGCCTGAGAAACTTACTGACGTTCAACATAGATTCACGAGAGGTCGTTCCTGCCTGAGAAACTTACTGACGTTCAACATAGATTCACGAGAGGTCGTTGCTGCCTGAGAAACTTACTGACGTTCAACATAGATTTCACGAGAGGTCGTTCCTGCCTGAGAAACTTACTGACGTTCAACATAGATTCACGAGAGGTCGTTCCTGCCTGAGAAACTTACTGACGTTCAACATAGATTCACGAGAGGTCGTTGCTGCCTGAGAAACTTACTGACGTTCAACATAGATTCACGAGAGGTCGTTCCTGCCTGAGAAACTTACTGACGTTCAACATAGATTCACGAGAGGTCGTTCCTGCCTGGAAACTTACTGACGTTCAACATAGATTCACGAGAGGTCGTTCCTGCCTGAGAAACTTACTGACGTTCAACATAGATTCACGAAAGGTCGTTCCTGCCTGAGAAACTTACTGACGTTCAACATAGATTCACGAGAGGTCGTTGCTGCCTGAGAAACTTACTGACGTTCAACAGATTCACGAGAGGTAGTTGCTGCCTGAGAAACTTACTGACGTTCAACATAGATTGACGAGAGGTCGTTCCTGCCTGAGAAACTTACTGACGTTCAACATAGATTGACGAGAGGTCGTTCCTGCCTGAGAAACTTACTGACGTTCACCATAGATTCACGAGAGGTCGTTCCTGCCTGAGAAACTTACTGACGTTCAACATAGATTCACGAGAGGTCGTTCCTGCCTGAGAAACTTACTGACGTTCAACATAGATTGACGAGAGGTCGTTCCTGCCTGAGAAACTTACTGACGTTCAACATAGATTCACGAGAGGTCGTTCCTGCCTGAGAAACTTACTGACGTTCACCATAGATTCACGAGAGGTCGTTCCTGCCTGAGAAACTTACTGACGTTCAACATAGATTCACGAGAGGTCGTTGCTGCCTGAGAAACTTACTGACGTTCAACATAGATTCACGAGAGGTCGTTCCTGCCTGAGAAACTTACTGACGTTCAACATAGATTCACGAGAGGTCGTTCCTGCCTGAGAAACTTACTGACGTTCAACATAGATTCACGAGAGGTCGTTTGCTGCTGAGAAACTTACTGACGTTCAACATAGATTCACGAGAGGTCGTTGCTGCCTGAGAAACTTACTGACGTTCAACATAGATTCACGAGAGGTCGTTGCTGCCTAAGAAACTTACTGACGTTCAACATAGATTCACGAGAGGTCGTTGCTGCCTAAGAAACTTACTGACGTTCAACATAGATTCACGAGAGGTCGTTGCTGCCTGAGAAACTTACTGACGTTCAACATAGATTCACGAGGGGTCGTTGCTGCTGAGAAACTTACTGACGTTCAACATAGATTCACGAGAGGTCGTTGCTGCCTAAGAAACTTACTGACGTTCAACATAGATTCACGAGAGGTCGTTGCTGCCTAAGAAACTTACTGACGTTCAACATAGATTCACGAGAGGTCGTTGCTGCCTAAGAAACTTACTGACGTTCCTCTGTAAACCATTTGAGGCAGTAGACAACCATAAATAATATGATGATTTCTATTTGGATTTCAGTAATGCCTTTCATTGAGTACTTCACAAAAAAAAACTCCTAAGAAAAGTGGCAGCCATGGAAGGCAAAGTTCTAACATGGATATAGAGGCATGGCTTCCAATAAGAAGATAAGAAAGGATGAAGACTGCAGTAGGCCTGTTGGCCCATACTGAGCAAGTCCCTCACAAATTCAATCCCTAACAGACTATTTGCCAAGCAATAATTTTGATTAATCTATTTACTCAAGTGCAAGTCCCACTCAAATCCAATCCCTCTCACTCATGTATTTATCCAACCTATATATGAAACTACCCAAGGTTTCAGCTTCAATAAGCCTACTAGGCAGACTGTTCCACTCGTCAACTACCCTATTTCCAAACGAGTACATTCCTATATCCTTTCTAAATCTCAACTTTTCTAATCCGAATCCATTATTGCGGGTTCTCTCATCGAGGGGTATCCTCAAGACATTATTTATATCCTCTTTATTAATACCCATCTTCCACTTATACACTTCCATCATGTCTCCCGTCATTCATGGTCTTACAAATGAATGTAATTTAAGGGTCTTGAATCTTTCTTCATACGGAAGATTTCTAATGCTATGTATTAATTTTGTCATTCTTCGCTGAATGTTTTCTAACGAATTTATATCCATTGTGTAATATAGAGACCAGAACTGAGCCGCATAATCTAGGTGAGGCTATTCATTTATAAAGCTGTAGTATAACTGCTGGACTATTTTTGCTTACACTTCTTGATATAAATCCCAGTAATCTGTTTGCCTTATTATGTACGCTTAGGAAATGCTATCTTGGTTTAAGGTTGCTGCTTACCATAACCCCCAAGACCTTTTCGCATTCTGTATGCCTAAGTTCTACATTATTTAGTCTATAAGTGCTAGGGTTATGAACACTCCCGAGTTTCAGAACTTTGCATTTATCTACATTCAACTGCATCTGCCACTTTTCTGATCACAAATTCCGTGATAACCACATCTAAATAAATTATTCTACCTATCCCTCGTCAAGGTCATTTATGTATATATTACAAACAACAACGGACCTAAAAATAATCCCTGTGGAATGCCACTTGTTACAGACCCACGTTCAGATTTTACCCGATTTACGAACACACACTGCTTCCTATTCGTGAGCCATGACTTGATCCATGACAGCATTATCCCCCAGTTCCATGAGTAGCCACTTTCTTCAATATTCTCTGGTGCGGTACTCTGTCAAAAAACCTTATTAAAATCCTACTAAACAATATCGAACAGCTTTAAAATCTTTACTGAAGGTGGTTAATAAATTAGTTAGGCTAGAACGACCCTTCGTGAATCTATGCTGAGTATCATTAATCAAATTAAGCTTATCAAGATGGCTTCTTATAATATCAGCTATAAATGACCCCATTAATTTGCCTACAACTGAACTCAGGCTTATTGGGCGGTAATTTGACGGTAACAACTTGTCCCCTGCTTTAAAATAGGAATTACATTAGCCGTCTTTCACATATCAGACACTACACCTTTTTGAACAGATATATTAAAAATGTTAGTTAATGGTTCACAAAGTTCCAATTTGCATTCCTTAAGAACCCTTGAAAAAATTTCATCAGGGCCCGGGGATTAATTTTGTTTCATTCTCCTTGTTAGTAAGATGCCCAGAGTTATTTTTAAAAGGACCTATCTTTTCTCTAAGTTTTGTTCCATAAACCTGGAAAAAAACTTTCGGGTTAGTTTCTGATTCCCTGGCAACTTTAATTTCGTAGTCGTGTTGAGGTTTTCTTATCCCCTGTTAACGTCCCTCTTAATGTCAGTGTATTAATTCATAAGATGGCGCCTATAAATTCGTTTCTTCTGCCCTAAAAGATGTTTGAGCCTCTCATTCATCCATTTCTGGTCATTTCTATTCGATCTTATTTCTTATAGTGCTTAGAAAGCTGTCATATTGGTAGCTCTCTTCGTTCCCCAGTCCACAGATGACTAATTCTCTAAGCCCACTGTAATCTACTAAACGAAAATCTGGGACCGTTACTGAGTTATACCTACTATCATACTTCCAATCAATGCTAAAGGTAATTGATTTGTGGTCGCTTGCACCAAGTTCCTCTGTAATTTCTATATTATTATCAAGGGTCTCTGTTTGCCAGAACCAAGTCAAGCAGGTTATTTTCCCTTGTAGGTTCTGTAGTAAACTGCTTTAAAAAAAACAATCCTGAACTACCTCTAAGAAGTCGTTAGTCTCTAAATTCCCAGTCAAGGAGCTCCAATCAATCTGACTAAAATCAAAGTCCCCTAGAATTACTGCATTATCGTGCCAGTAGCCCTAACAACTTCCTCCCAAAGTAATCTCCGTTGGTCCCTATCCAAGTTTGGGGGACGGTATATCACGCCTATAATAAATTTTTCATGCCCCTTTGAAAGTTAAACCAACACAGACTCAGAATGTGTTATTTCAAATGAATCTCGGACTTACAGTGCCACCTCACCTCCCTTTCCAGTACTTCTGTCTACGTGGAACAATTTGAAACCCTCAATGTGACATTCAGCAGACTTGTCAACGTCTCAGTTATGGCAAATACTTCAATGTCACCCGCACTTGCGGTTAATCTCAAATCGTACATCTTATTCCCAGCATTACGACAATTTGTATAATACAAATTTAAAAACTCTTCTTTTTTCCCTTCCTGCTAATTTCTGTTCCTCCACTATCCTTATTACTGTTTTTGTCACCTAGTACCACTGGCTTTCCAATATTCAACAATAACTCTACCTCATTCTGCCTATAATTGTTTTCCCTAAAACTCATACTATCGCTGCTCTGAGAATTCATTGCCTTCCCACAAAAAACAATACCACTAACTATTTCTAGTTTAGAGACCTAACAGCTCCCTCCACTGCACTGGCCAGTGCCCCCACTCCACACCTAGATAAGTGAACCCCATCCCTGGCATATTTGTCAATTCTGGAATAGAAGAGGTCTTAGTTGTCTATGAATGTTACTGCATTTTCCTTACAGTGTTTGTACAGCCAGCAGTTAACAACAATTGCCCTGGACAACCATTCATTTCCAACTGCTCTCCTCGTATGCCAACATCGTTGCCTCCAGCGCTGAGACAAATAATAGGATTGCTCCCATTACCTCTCATGATGTCGCCCAGATGGCTAGCAATATCCTCGATCTTAGACGCAGGAAAACACACCCTCTGCCTCCTCTTCCTATCTCTAAGACAAAACGCCCTACCCATAAACTTAAACCTGATTGTCTCCAACTAAAACAATGTTCTTATCTTGACTGGCGGTGTGCGTGACGTTCTCGAAGGTATTTGTAGAGATGGTCGTCGCTGCGATGTCTTCACTGGCTGGTTTCACTGTGTCGCTAACAATGGTCCTTGTTGGAACCATCTTCGTTGGAAAGTCTTGGATGGTCGATTCACATTCATCTGATAACAAGGAAAAAGAGTTGCTCATTTTCATAGCAGTCTCTTGGACCTTCTTCAGCTTCAACTTCGTCCCTTCAGTTCCAGCTAGCATCCAGTTGTTGGTCTGATCATCTGATTATCTTGAGTTGTTGAATATCTCTTCTTGCTTCCGTTAACTCTGCCTTAAGCTGAAGATACAGGTGCTCGTAGTCGAGGGAAGCCATCATCACAATTTCAGGTAGCTAAGAATGGAGAGCACACTAGGCACGTCTTGACAAGAGCAAGGTTTAAGTCACCACGTTACCTGTTGCAGCGCTTCCCCATTTGAAGATACTCCATAAAAATCTCACCTCAGTGTATCCCCAAAAAGTCACACTTTAGTGTGATCATGGACTGAAAGCTAGAGCCAAAATGCCCTCCGGCAAAAGTTCACTCTGAGACTTTACGCACTACTGACAGTATACTGAAAATGGTCTGAAACTAAAAATTCCGAGAACTTCTAGTCCCTCTAGGTTAGTGGAACTTTATAGTAGCCTTTTGGAAAGTCTAGTTTAAAGACAAATATCTCCTTACTTACAGAGTTTGCTATACCATCGATGTGATGGAAGTGGGTAGGCATGTGACACCTTTTCGTAGTCGGTACACTACCAAGCACAGTTGTTTTTAGGGGGAAATGGAGGCTAACGCGAGCTCCTGGTGCAGCAGACGTTCCAGCTAGAGAAGTCATGTTTAATGGCTGTTTCAAATTAGTTTACGAAGTTGTGCAACAGTTAGTTAAAGTGTGACGATATCCAATGCCAATAGAACGATCAACGCGTTAGCAGCGCTGTACAGGGCGGCCAAAACAAATTTCTGCAAGGCGGGAAAAAGACTGCTTTTGGGGTCCCTGGGGACAGGCTGAGGTTTCTCTCAAAATTGGGAACCTGAAGTCCAGTAAAACAGTTGGTAAACTTTCATAACTGCTTGATTTCCTGCGCAGCAGAATGATCACATAACATACTTTATACATACACTGTATAGATTTTGATTTTTTTTTGTTAACTTATAACTATACAAGTGCCAAAACTTTTAAGCGTTTAATAAGTTCTTTCAGAGTAAAATAAATTCTAAAAGTTTAATATTTGCATACACTACTTAAGAGAAATGAACTTCTCTGACTATTTTGCCTGAAAAATTTCTAATAACACTATTAAAATGAATTTCTCTGGTAATGCTAGATTCATTACTCAGTGTTGCTAAATCAACAAGTCAGGTTTGAGATAGACCATAAAAAGTTTTTGATATGTGAGAGTCTGCTAAAAGATCTTCTTGCTGACGCTACTGAAGCTGGAATTGTCAACAATATTCTCAAACTAACACAAACATTTGGAAATATTTCACTGTGTTTGTAGTTAATAAATTTAGCAGTTTTAAAGGTTTCAGTTCTGGCTTTCCAAAACCTGCCTTATTTACTAATGGTACTAATGGGTGATTTCAAACTAGAACTTGTGAAGTTTGGACCTGAAAGACATAGTAATATATATGTTATGAAATAAAATGGCGGCCTTCCTGTGTACAACATAAATCTGAGCGATGATAATCAACTAGAATTCAGAAGTCAAACTGAATTTTACATAATTATTTTCTAAATAAACTAAAAATATTTGAAATTACCAAAAAAACATCAAATGAAAAACTAAAATAAAATGTCTACGGCTTTGGGGCGGCTTCAGAGGTTCACAGCCGGGTCCCGGAGCAATGTACCAGCAGAACCCATCCCTCCCATCCCTCTAGTGGGGCGGCTTCAGAGATTCACAGTCGGGTCCCGGACCAATGTACCAGCAGAACCCATCTCTCCCATCCCTCTCGTAGGCCGTGGCGTTGTACAAGATAGTCTGGGCACTAGAAGACCGTAACAAGAACCAGCTGGTAACACAATTCTCTAACATTACACAGCAGCAGCCACGTAATCTGGCAGAACATAAACAACGCAAATAGAGCGCAAAGCAGTTTAGTAAACAAAATATGTTTGTAACAGGCAACCTATATTATGAACACGATACTAATGGAAATAAAGTGGTTCCTGGTAGCAAGATAGATCACTAGTAAAGAAACTGTTACAGAATAATAGAGGAAAATGCATATACCAAATTAGATTTTTAATTTTCATATTTTTCCACCACTAGTATTTACAGCGTGTGAAAAAGAGCATCAGTGTAGACAGGTATTATGCTAGTAAATGTTATAATAAGAGAGCTAAGGTGAGTTTACTTAATGTTATCAGTTTATAAACGTATATGGGAACGACCAGTATGTGTAATCAGCCAATTAATGAGAGAATGTCCTCCAGGCCAGTGGGAATGTATAATGTCAAGTCAGTTTGACACAAACTTCTCACCCCGATTAGTTGACATTAAACTGGCAGGCATTTAGTACAGTTGAGGGACCTGACATCTGTACAGCAACAACTGCCTGCTTGATTGATTGTGGAACTACAAGTGGTTGTGGGATGTATATCAAATAAACGTAACGTTCTCGGTGAACGCCTCAAAGACAGAGAGAACAAAATCACTAAAAAATATGCAATAGGAATAAAACGCAACTCACAAGAAGAAAAAACTAAAATGTGAAAGTTACAATTATATGACACATATAGGTAATATTTGGGCGAGCATCTCAAGCAGCAAAACGTAAGATGGAAATAGTTGCCACAAGGAGACACAAATACCCAATTCTGCCCAATAGCGGAAAATTAGCACAAATGAACAGAGCTATTCTCAGGTAATAATAAAAACATATTATACCAATGTAAATCCTTCAATTAATCAAGGTAAAAAAAAAGGAAAGACAAGCAACATGGGACGCCTAATTGCAGAATATCTCCCCAAAATAGAAATTACTCAGACATCTTCATAAATAAAAACGCCGTCAACAGGTAATAAAAAGATCAACCAAAAGGAACGCAGTTGCAACAGCAAATAGCACTCAATAATAGCACTGAACAAGAGCACTACACAAAATACACAGTAGTGCTCTAACACTGCTAAAGGGAAGACGTGTTTCAGTAGCTGCGCGGTCCAAGAAAGTTATTACCGTATTCCATTACTAGATTACCCTTACTTAGCCTCACTATCCAAGTTCCTTCTATAAAAATAGTGAATTACGATACACAAAGATCACATTAAAATCTATCAGAGATCAAAATCCTAAAATAAACAAGAACATTTAAAATGAAATTGCTCAGACTTTGTTCTATCAAGTAATCCATGGAAGAGGTGAAGGTAATCAGCATGGAAGAGGTGAAGGTAATCAGCATGGAAGGGGTGAAGGTAATCAGCATGGAAGGAATGAAGGTAATCAGCATGGAAGAGGTGAAGGTAATCAGCATGGAAGAGGTGAAGGTAATCAGCATGGAAGAGGTGAAGGTAATCAGCATGGAAGGGGTGAAGGTAATCAGCATGGAAGGGGTGAAGGTAATCAGCATGGAAGAGGTGAAGGTAATCAGCATGGAAGAGGTGAAGGTAATCAGCATGGAAGGGGTGAAGGTAATCAGCATGGAAGGGGTGAAGGTAATCAGCATGGAAGGAATGAAGGTAATCAGCATGGAAGAGGTGAAGGTAATCAGCATGGAAGGGGTGAAGGTAATCAGCATGGAAGAGGTGAAGGTAATCAGCATGGAAGGGGTGAAGGTAATCAGCATGGAAGGGGTGAAGGTAATCAGCATGGAAGAGGTGAAGATAATCAGCATGGAAGGGGTGAAGGTAATCAGCATGGAAGGGGTGAAGGTAATCAGCATGGAAGGGGTGAAGGTAATCAGCATGGAAGGGGTGAAGGTAATCAGCATGGAAGGGGTGAAGGTAATCAGCATGGAAGGGCTGAAGGTAATCAGCATGGAAGGAATGAAGGTAATCAGCATGGAAGGGATGAAGGTAATCAGCATGGAAGGGATGAAGGTAATCAGCATGGAAGGGGTGAAGATAATCAGCATGCAAGGAATGAAGGTAATCAGCATGGAAGGGGTGAAGGTAATCAGCATGGAAGGGGTGAAGGTAATCAGCATGGAAGGGGTGAAGGTAATCAGCATGGAAGGGGTGAAGGTAATCAGCATGGAAGGGGTGAAGGTAATCAGCATGGAAGGGGTGAAGGTAATCAGCATGGAAGGGGTGAATGTAATCAGCATGGAAGGGGTGAAGGTAATCAGCATGGAAGGGGTGAAGGTAATCAGCATGCAAGGAATAAAGGTAATCAGCATGGAAGGGGTAAAGATAATCAGCATGGAAGGGGTGAAGGTAATCAGCATGGAAGGGGTGAAGGTAATCAGCATGGAAGGGGTGAAGGTAATCAGCATGGAAGGGGTGAAGGTAATCAGCATGGAAGGGGTAAAGGTAATCAGCATGGAAGGGGTGAAGGTAATCAGCATCGAAAGGGTGAAGATAATCAGCATGGAAGGGGTGAAGGTAATCAGCATGGAAGGCGTGAAGGTAATCAGCATGGAAGGGGTGAAGGTAATCAGCATGGAAGGGGTGAAGGTAATCAGCATGGAAGGGGTGAAGGTAATCAGCATGGAAGGGGTGAAGGTAATCAGCATGGAAGGGGTGAAGGTAATAAACATGGAAGGAATGAAGGTAATCAGCATGGAAGGGTTGAAGGTAATCAGCATGGAAGGGGTGAAGGTAATCAGCTTGGAAGGGGTGAAGGTAATCAGCATGGAAGGGGTGAAGGTAATTAGCATGGAAGGGGTGAAGGTAATCAGTATGGAAGGGGTGAAGGTAATCAGCATGGAAGGGGTGAAGGTAATCAGCATGGAAGGGGTGAAGGTATTCAGCATGGAAGAGGTGAAGGTAATCAGCATGGAAGGAGTGAAGGTAATCAGCATGGAAGAGGTGAAGGTAATCAGCATGGAAGGGGTGAAGGTAATCAGCATGGAAGGGGTGAAGGTAATCAGCATGGAAGGGGTGAAGGTAATCAGCATGGAAGGGATGAAGGTAATCAGCATGGAAGGGGTGAAGGTAATCAGCATGGAAGGGGTGAAGGTAATCAGCATGGAAGGGGTGAAGGTAATCAGCATGGAAGGGGTGAAGGTAATCAGATGCCAAACTCAGATATTATCGCATGAAACCTAAAATACAACATATTGGAACCTACAAAAGCCAGAACCAATTCAAACATTTTTTACGTACGTAAAACTGTAAGTAAACAAGTACGTACGTTTAATATAAGCTTAGTGTACTTAACATACAATACAATGGTTCTGAGTGTAGAAAGTTATTTAGCCAAATTACGTCAAATACTGAGTTATTTCTGATCAATAAAAAACATTTTTTAATTAATTCTCAGAAAGTACTATGATTAATAATATTAATATATTTTTTTTACACAGAATTTGACGAGGTTTTAAGGATTCCAGACTTTATTGTCAAGTTAAGGATTCCAGACTTTATTGTCAAGTTAAGGATTCCAGACTTTATTGTCAAGTTAAGGATTCCAGACTTTATTGTCAAGTTAAGGATTCCAGACTTTATTGTCAAGTTAAGGATTCCTAACTTTATTGTCAAGTTAAGGATTCCTAACTTTATTGACAAGCTAAGAGTTGTTTCCTACATCAGCTCATTTGAAAGCATTTTTGTTTTGAGACATACAATAGGGAACAGGATGAAGTTGGAGCCATCTGTGGGCCAGCAGTTTTATTAACATAAAGACATTGTTTCCTTTAGGGAAAACACGTCAGCACCAAAATTTCAAGCAGACCATAAACCCATAAAACAATATATCCTTTTCATACGATACATTAGTCACTGAAGACTGAACCCGCTGAAAATTGTTATATATTAATCAGGGAAAAAGCATTGGATATAGATTCAAATTCCATGCGAGAAAATGGAAGGTAAGTCCAGTTACCTGCATTACGCAATAAAGTAAAATAATATTGTACCATTTCTCGATTAAAAGTGGTAAAATAGCATGTACAATAATTGGTAAATATACCAACCTTCTGAGTAGGTTACGTAAGAGTTGAAATTCTGAAGTCATTCTCGGGAACCTGACTCCATCTGCCTAAAGAAAAAAACAAACTTGGAATGGACTATTTAATATTATACACATAACATCTACAGACGCAAATTATCCTGCGAATCTTGTTCAAGATGCATTAAAGAAGTGTTGGAAATTTGAAGCCACTTTATGAAGTTATCGTGCAATAAAGAAAAAAAATTGTGAAAAATTGTGAAAAATTGTGAAAAATTGTGAAATTGTGAAAGATTGTGAAAAATTGTGAAAAATTGTGAAAAATTGTGAAATTGTGAAATTGTGAAAAATTGTGAAAAATTGTGAAAAATTGTGAAAAATTGTGAAAAATTGTGAAAAATTGTGAAAAATTGTGAAAAATCGTGAAAAATTGTGAAAAATTGTGAAAAATCGGAATTTCTTCCTCGTTAAAATTAAAAACATAATAAAATAGTGCAGTTTTTAAGTTAACTTTTCTGATTTACATTCCACTGAAAATTCTCTACAAAAGTCTTAGAAATAAAATTAAAAAAATATATATATATATAAAAATACGATTAGATGAAACAGGACATCACAAAATTTGTTGATTCCCAAAGAACGTACATTGAAGACTTTTATATTAGATATTATTATACACTTAACACACGTGAACGCATGTCAAAATTTAGAAGACATTATACACAATGTTACAATGTGGAATGCATGTTAATCTGTTGAGAGGATGATGGGCCCTTTGGAAATATTCATATATATATCCAAATTAGATGCATGGAAGGGGTGAAGGTAATCAGCATGGAAGGAATGAAGGTAATCAGCATGGAAGGGGTGAAGGTAATCAGCATGGAAGGGGTGAAGGTAATCAGCATCGAAAGGGTGAAGGTAATCAGCATGGAAGGGGTGAAGATAATCAGCATGGAAGGGGTGAAGGTAATCAGCATGGAAGGAATGAAGGTAATCAGCATGGAAGGGGTAAAGGTAATCAGCATGGAAGGGGTGAAGGAAATATTCATATATATATCCAAATTAGATGCATTATGCTTCTCTATTAGCAAGCCACCAGGAGACCGTCATCAGAAATCAACAAAGTGGAAGGAGGTCATGGAAGCAACGTTACCGTGGTACGGTTTGTGCAAAAATTATAATTGATGGTCTATGGGAGCCCTTTGGACAGTGCCGACAACAAATGTCTCAAAGGGGCATCGAGTTGGTTGACGGGCACTCTTGACACCCAGAGCTTCCAGTATATGTAACAGAGGTAAAGGATTCAAATGTGACGTCTTCGCTAGGTACTGACAGGTGAAAATTTAATTAAAAAAAACTGCTAAATGAGTTATTTACCAACGCAGCTAAGTAAAGCATATACTGGTTATTTACCAACGCAGCTAAGTAAAGCATATACTGGTTATTTACCAACGCAGCTAAGTAAAGCATATACTGGTTATTTACCAACGCAGCTAAGTAAAGCACATGCTGATTATTTACCAACGCAGCTAAGTAAAGCACATGCTGGTTATTTACCAACGCAGCTAAGTAAAGCATATACTGGTTATTTACCAACGCAGCTAAGTAAAGTATATGCTGGTTATTTACCAACGCAGCTAAGTAAAGCATATGCTGGTTATTTACCAACGCAGCTAAGTAAAGCATATGCTGGTTATTTACCAACGCAGCTAAGTAAAGCACATGCTGGTTATTTACCAACGCAGCTAAGTAAAGCATATGCTGGTTATTTACCAACGCAGCTAAGTAAAGCACATGCTGGTTATTTACCAACGCAACTAAGTAAAGCACATGCTGGTTATTTACCAACGCAGCTAAGTAAAGCACATGCTGGTTATTTACCAACGCAGCTAAGTAAAGCATATGCTGGTTATTTACCAACGCAGCTAAGTAAAGCATATGCTGGTTATTTACCAACGCAGCTAAGTAAAGCACATGCTGGTTATTTACCAACGCAGCTAAGTAAAGCACATGCTGGTTATTTACCAACGCTGCTAAGTAAAGCATATGCTGGTTATTTACCAACGCTGCTAAGTAAAGCATATGCTGGTTATTTACCAACGCAGCTAAGTAAAGCACATGCTGGTTATTTACCAACGCAGCTAAGTAAAGCATATGCTGGTTATTTACCAACGCAGCTAAGTAAAGCACATGCTGGTTATTTACCAACGCAGCTAAGTAAAGCACATGCTGGTTATTTACCAACGCAACTAAGTAAAGCACATGCTGGTTATTTACCAACGCAGCTAAGTAAAGCACATGCTGGTTATTTACCAACGCAGCTAAGTAAAGCATATGCTGGTTATTTACCAACGCAGCTAAGTAAAGCATATGCTGGTTATTTACCAACGCAGCTAAGTAAAGCACATGCTGGTTATTTACCAACGCAGCTAAGTAAAGCATATGCTGGTTATTTACCAACGCTGCTAAGTAAAGCATATGCTGGTTATTTACCAACGCAGCTAAGTAAAGCACATGCTGGTTATTTACCAACGCAGCTAAGTAAAGCACATGCTGGTTATTTACCAACGCAGCTAAGTAAAGCACATACTGGTTATTTACTAACGCAGCTAAGTAAAGCATATGCTGGTTATTTACCAACGCAGCTAAGTAAAGCATATGCTGGTTATTTACCAACGCAGCTAAGTAAAGCACATGCTGGTTATTTACCAACGCAGCTAAGTAAAGCATATACTGGTTATTTACAAACGCAGCTAAGTAAAGTATATGCTGGTTATTTACCAACGCAGCTAAGTAAAGCATATGCTGGTTATTTACCAACGCAGCTAAGTAAAGCATATGCTGGTTATTTACCAACGCAGCTAAGTAAAGCACATGCTGGTTATTTACCAACGCAGCTAAGTAAAGCATATGCTGGTTATTTACCAACGCAGCTAAGTAAAGCACATGCTGGTTATTTACCAACGCAGCTAAGTAAAGCACATGCTGGTTATTTACCAACGCAAGTAAGTAAAGCACATGCTGGTTATTTACCAACGCAGCTAAGTAAAGCACATGCTGGTTATTTACCAACGCAGCTAAGTAAAGCATATGCTGGTTATTTACCAACGCAGCTAAGTAAAGCATATGCTGGTTATTTACTAACGCAACTAAGTAAAGCACATGCTGGTTATTTACCAACGCAGCTAAGTAAAGCACATGCTGGTTATTTACCAACGCAACTAAGTAAAGCACATGCTGGTTATTTACCAACGCAGCTAAGTAAAGCACATGCTGGTTATTTACCAACGCAGCTAAGTAAAGCACATACTGGTTATTTACCAACGCAGCTAAGTAAAGCACATGCTGGTTATTTACCAACGCAGCTAAGTAAAGCATATGCTGGTTATTTACCAACGCTGCTAAGTAAAGCATATGCTGGTTATTTACCAACGCAGCTAAGTAAAGCACATGCTGGTTATTTACCAACGCAGCTAAGTAAAGCACATGCTGGTTATTTACCAACGCAGCTAAGTAAAGCACATACTGGTTATTTACTAACGCAGCTAAGTAAAGCATATGCTGGTTATTTACCAACGCAGCTAAGTAAAGCATATGCTGGTTATTTACTAACGCAGCTAAGTAAAGCATATGCTGGTTATTTACCAACGCAGCTAAGTAAAGCACATGCTGGTTATTTACCAACGCAGCTAAGTAAAGCACATGCTGGTTATTTACCAACGCAGCTAAGTAAAGCATATGCTGGTTATTTACCAACGCAGCTAAGTAAAGCACATGCTGGTTATTTACCAACGCAGCTAAAGCACATGCTGGTTATTTACCAACGCAGCTAAAGCACATGCTGGTTACTTACCAACGCAGCTAAAGCACATGCTGGTTACTTACCAACGCAGCTAAGTAAAGCATATGCTGGTTATTTACCAACGCAGCTAAGTAAAGCATATGCTGGTTATTTACTAACGCAGCTAAGTAAAGCATATGCTGGTTATTTACCAACGCAGCTAAGTAAAGCACATGCTGGTTATTTACCAACGCAGCTAAAGCACATGCTGGTTATTTACCAACGCAGCTAAGTAAAGCACATGCTGGTTATTTACCAACGCAGCTAAGTAAAGCACATGCTGGTTATTTATCAACGCAGCTAAGTAAAGCACATGCTGGTTATTTACCAACGCAGCTAAGTAAAGCACATGCTGGTTATTTACCAACGCAGTGTACATGACCACTGGTGATGTGTACATAACCACTGGTGACGTGTACATGACAACCACTGGTGACGTGTACATGACAACCACTGGTGACGTGTACATGACAACCACTGGTGACGTGTACATGACAACCACTGGTGACGTGTACATGACAACCACTGGTGACGTGTACATGATGACCAGTAGTGACGTGTACACAGACGCTTGAGATGATCAGTGGTCTGTCAATTTGTAATTAAACAACAACAAATTCCTATGATAATATATACAACAATAACAATTTGTGGTATTTCATAATTCACAATAAATTCTTCAAAAAAAAAAAAAAAGTTTCCATAAATGTTTTTATAATTAATGAGAAGCAAAACTTGCGTGAGAATATAAATGTTCACAGAAAATAAAATATAGGGGGTGGTAGGAGAAGAAAATATTCAAACAGCTCCGGGGAGAACCTTGAGTTTTCCCTGAGGTACGTTTATTGTCTTCTCTGAGGAAGAGGCTCCCCAGTCCAGCCATACAGGTGGTACTTTTCAGTATACTATATATATATATATATATATATATATATATATTATATATATATATATAATATATATATATATATATATATATATATATATATATATATTATATATGTGTGTGTGTGTGTGTGTGTGTGTGTGTGTGTGTGTGTGTGTGTGTGTGTGTGTGTGTGTGTGTGTGTGAGCAAAGTAACATTTATGAAGGGGTTCAGGGAAACCGGCAGGCCGGACTTGAGTCCTGGAGATGGGAAGTACAGTGCCTGCACTCTGAAGGAGGGGTATTAACGTTGCAGTTTAAAAACTGTAGTGTAAAGCACCCTTCTGGCAAGACAGTGATGGAGTGAATGATGGTGAAAGTTTTTCTTTTTCGGGCCACCCTGCCTTGGTGGGAATCGGCCAGTGTGATCAAAAATAATGTATGTGTGTGTGTGTGTGTGTGTGTGTGTGTGTGTGTGTGTGTGTGTGTCGTGCTAAATAGGTAAAACTTGCGATTTTGGCTTTAACAGGAAGCTAAAATTTGTTCATGCCATAATTTCGCAAAACTCTTTCTGAACCTAACCAAAAAAAAAAAACAAATTTCATTGAGTTTATTTATTATTAAATTATTGTAAACTTAATCTAAAACATATTTATTTGGATTAGGCTAAATTAAATTGCTTATAATAAGGTTAGGTACGTTTTCAAAGGTTCTTTTGGTGAAAAATTATAAATTATTACATTAACAAATTAAAAAAATATATCTTTAAACGCATAAGAGAAATTTTTAAAAAGGACTAAATTTTTAATGATTTCTTGCTAAGTAACCAATTTCATATATTCGGGACGGCATATATATATATATATATATATATACATATATATATATATATATATATATATATATATATATATATATATATATATATATATATTATATATATATATATATATATTATATTCTTTGTACATGCACAACGAACAAGAACAAACACACATACATTCACATATGTAAACATTTACACATACATTCCCTGATGTCAATGCACACTGAGACAAACACGTATCAGCACACAAACACTTTCTTGAACGTACCCATAAAATGCAAACATGTGCACACACATATGAACTTGGTAGCGCATTCACCTGACATGTTGAGAGTTCATTGTTCGATCCCCGCAACTATGGCAAGCAAGGGCTTGTTTCCTTACACCTGCTGCCCTTGTTTACAAGCAATAACTAGATACGTGGCAGGCGACTGTTGTTCGTCGCATCTCAGGTGTTAGTTGTACCATGGACAACACTGGGCTTTACAATTACAATAGGAATAAATATTTGCAGGAACTCGTGCAGAAATTCATGGAAATGTGTATGAATACGTCTGAGGTATAAATAAAATATATGATATTGACAGCATATCTGAGGAAATGATTACAGAATAATTCTCAGGGGCACTTACAAAGTCTTTTATGATTTCAAGCTTAACATGTTTCAAATTCATGCCTGAACATGCAGCTCCGGCAGGTTACTGAGAACGATCTGATATCACTTATATTCTTTACCATGAGATGTTTACTGTAATGTTGATCCTACCATCACTTCCAACCATGACACCAGTGTAGGAACCACCAGTGTAGGAACCACCAGTGAGGGAAACACCAGTGTGGGAGCCACCAGTGTGGGAGCCACCAGTGTGGGAGCTACCAGTGTGGGAGCTACCAGTGTGAGAACCACCAGTGTGAGAGCCACCAGTGTGATAACCACCAGTGTGATAACCACCAGTGTGATAACCACCAGTGTGATAACCACCAGTGTGGTAACCACCAGTGTGAGAGCCACCAGTGTGGGAGCCACCATTGTGGGAACCACCATTGTGGGAACCACCAGTGTGAGCCACCAGTGTAAGAACCACCAGTGTGAGAATCACCAGTGTGAGAATCACCAGTGTGAGAATCACCAGTGTGAGAATCACCAGTGTGAGAGCCACCAGTGTGAGAGCCACCAGTGTGAGAGCCACCAGTGTGGGAATCACTAGTGTGGGAACCACAGGCGAACCATAAGTATGGGAACCACTTGTGTTGGAACCACCAGTGTTGGAACCACCAGTGTTTGAACCACCAGTGTGGGAACCACAAGTGTGGAAACCACTAGTTTGGGAAACACTAGTGTGGGAACCACCAACATGAGGACCACCAGTATGGGAACCACCAGTAAGGGGACCACCAGTATGGGAACCACCAGTATGGGGGACTACCAGTATGGGGAGTACCAGTATGGGGACTACCAATTTGGGGATCACCAGTATGGGGATCACCAATATGGGGACTACCAGTATGGGGATCACCAGTATGGGGACTACCAGTATGGGGATCACCAGTATGGGGACTACCAGTATGGGGATCACCAGTATGGGGACTACCAGTATGGAGATCACCAGTATGGGGACTACCAGTATGGCGATCACCAGTATGGGGACAACCAGTATGGGGACAACCAGTATGGGGACAACCAATATGGGGACAACCAATATGGGGACCACAAGCATGTGAGCTATTAATGTGTAAGACATCAGAATTTGAGAAACCAGAGGAGAACCCACTAGACTGAGTCACCAGTGAGGGATCCACCAGTGAGGGATCCACCAGTGAGGGATCCACCAGTGAGGGTTCCACCAGTGAGGGTTCCACCAGTGAGCGATCCACCAGTGAGCGATCCACCAGTGAGGGTTCCACCAGTGAGGGTTCCACCAGTGAGGGATCCACCAGTGAGGGATCCACCAGTGAGGGATCCACCAGTGAGGGTTCCACCAGTGAGGGTTCCACCAGTGAGGGTTCCACCAGTGAGGGATCCACCAGTGAGGGTTCCACCAGTGAGGGATCCACCAGTGAGGGATCCACCAGTGAGGGATCCACCAGTGAGGGTTCCACCAGTGAGGGATCCACCAGTGAGGGATCCACCAGTGAGGGATCCACCAGTGAGCGATCCACCAGTGAGCGATCCACCAGTGAGCGATCCACCAGTGAGCGTTCCACCAGTGAGGGTTCCACCAGTGAGGGTTCCACCAGTGAGGGTTCCACCAGTGAGGGTTCCACCAGTGAGGGTTCCACCAGTGAGGGTTCCACCAGTGAGGGTTCCACCAGTGAGCGATCCACCAGTGAGCGATCCACCAGTGAGCGATCCACCAGTGAGCGATCCACCAGTCAGGGGTCCACCAGTCAGGGGTCCACCAGTGAGGGGTCCACCAGTGAGGGATCCACCTTTGCTGGTGTGGGAGGATTAGTGTTTTCTACTCTACCACTGCTTCAGAAAAATGAAGGAAAAACTGAAAGAAATAGTCCCTTCTTTCAGTAGAGAAAATGGAAGATGTTGTGAACGTGGTTCTGATGGATAACTTCCTACACAAACAGATAACTAAATTAACTGTCTGTTTATTAATAAGAATGTGAATTTTTGCGCAAATTTAGCAGTTCCAGTTACAAAAATATTTCGATATAGTTACAGTGGAGATAGAACCAACTTTGGGAAAAAATTACATTGGTATGAAAAGACGGAAAAATGAAACCGGCCTTCATAGAAAACCTGACAGCATTCTATAACAGATGGGAAAAATGAAAGGGCTGGGCCTGATGGTGCTATCGCCCCTGGTGCAGATGCTGTCCTGGTAGACTAACTGTAAGAATACAGAAATGAAAGTTGGTGGGCCGGAGGGAGACAGGAGCTCTAGTGGGGAAACAGATGGAGACAAGGACATGCAAAACCCAAAGTTACAAACTAGCAATACCACTGGATGATGCCAGGGGATGCCCCTTGAAATAATGAAGATAAAATACCAGAAAATACTGGTGAAGGCACCATTGTTAGTTTAAGTGCTGAAGATAGTAAATAGACACAAAAACACGCACAAGTAGGGAATGCAATCACGAGAAACTAAGCCAAACAGAAATCAGACCTATGCAGATTCTATACATTAGGTATCTGCAGGCATGGAATATCTGGATAAACAGAAGGGGCGTGCAACTTTGATAACCCCAGAAAATTCCGTGCCCATATGACAAAAGGAAAATGCATCCTTCCTTCCTTTACGCTTCTCCACCCTGTAATGTGTCACTTCAGATATTAATGCTAGGAAAAAAAGACACCCCCATCCATACCACCAATACGACGACATTCATCTTTGCAAATATACAAGGTCTAAAGTCAGCTAAGAACAAAATACCTTTCATCCATGGACTGCTTGCAGAGTCAAACAAAATGTTCACGGTTTTCACAGAGACCCACATAAAGGATCACTTTGATAATGAAATACGAATCCCGGGTTATAACCTATACAGATGCGACAGAGTGAACAGGCAAAGGGGAGGAAGGTTGGCCTGTACGACACAGTCACTGATAAGCTCGGAACCACTAAGTGCCTCTAATAATGTAGCTGAAGTTTTTTCAGTAAAGATAGAAAACCAAAACCTGGTCATTGTGGTTGTATACAAGCCTCTGGATGCAACTTCCCAACAGTTCCAGGAACAGCTTTTAAAAACAGACCACTGTCTGGAAAATCTTCCAGCTCCTGCCCCAAACATCTTCCTCCTGGAAGATTTCAACCTAAGGCACCTAAAATGGAGGAATGTAGCAAATAATGCTGTAGCAGAGATAACCCCCAGGAAGCAGCTCAGATTCACCTTAAACCAATAAATAGTAGAGTGAACAAGATTGGAGAATACACTGGACCTCATCTTCACTAACAATGATGATCTGATATGAAATATTACTATGTTAAAAACAATATACTCGGATCACCACGTAACAGAGGTTCAGACATGTATGTGCGGGGCCCCAGACCAACAATATGTGATCAGTTACGAGGAAGCCTTCACCAAATTCAACTTTAGTAACACAAACATTATGTGGGACCAAGTCAACCTGGTCCTAAATGATATAAACTGGGAAGATAAAAACCTAAGCAACATGGATCCAAACCTATGTCTAGAACAAATTTCCTTTGTGGCACTCGAGGTATGCTCATGGTATATTCCTTTAAGTAAAAGGAAGAGAAGATATAAACAAGAAAGAGAAAGGCACTTCCTATAAAGGCAAAGGATAACAGAGTGGCTAAAAGAGGCCAATATATCTGTAATGCGAAGGAAGGCACTGGTCAGAGAAATAGCAGACATCGAACTTAAACGCGGGAAGAACTAAAGCCATAATTGAAATTAAAAGAAACAAAATATCTCTTTTCTTATGCCAAATGAAAGTCGAGAACAACATCCAGTATTGGGCCCCTAGTTAAACGAGATGGGCCCTACACCGATGACAGCAAGGAAATGAATGAGCTACTCAACTCCCACTATGATTCGGTTTTAGCGAGCCGCTAACTAGACTGAGAGTCGAAGACAAATGCTTTTCAGAATTTGGTAGGCTCAAACCTTATCTGATATTAACCTGACGCCAAATGACTTTGAAAAGGCGATAAATGACATGCCTATGCACTCTGCCCCAGGCCCAGACTCATGGAACTCCAAAAAACCCGTATCATGAAGAGGGAGCATGGACACAGGGGTCGTCCCACAGTTACTAAAAACACCAGACAGTCCCACTCCACAAAGGGGGCAGTAAAGCAATAGCAAAGAACTACAGACCGATAGCACTAACATTCCATATCATAAAAATCTTCGAAAGGGTTCTAAGAAGCAAGATCACCACTCATCTAGATACCCATCAGTTACACAACCCAGGGCAATGGTTTAGAGCAGGTCGCTCATCCCTGTCCCAACTACTGGACCACTATGACAAGGTCCTGGATGCTTTAGAAGACAAACAAAATGCAGATGTAGTATACACAGACTTTGCAAAAGCCTTTGACAAGTGTGACCATGGTGTAATAGCACACAAAATGCATGATAAAGGAATAACAGGAAAAGTTGGTAGATGGATCTATAATTTCCTAACAAATAGAACACAAAGAGTAGTAAACAGAGTAAAGTCTGACACGGCTACTGTGAAAAGCTTTGTTCCACAAGGCACAGTATTCTGGGGGGGGGGGGGTATTGAAATTTTGGTCAAAGCTGCACTCTTCAGGCATTGTTTCTTATATACATCTTAGATTCAGTGCCAAATATGAAGCTGATTGGTTGAAATTTAGCCTACAGCATTTGCGATTGAAATTTTGGAATATGTCTGTATTACTGAGTGGTACAGCGTACTGTATCTATGTAATCTGCAGTATTTATAAACTAACATTCTCTCTTTTCAGATACTCTGATTACTTATATACTTTACTACTGAGATGGCTACAATGTCAACAAGGAAAGCCACAGAACCTGAATTGTTTGGCCATGCCAGTGTTCTTCCATTTAACAAACTTATCAAGATAGCAGCTAAGGATTGTTCTGAACTGTGGGAGAAATCAGATACGTCAACATTGCAGAACCCGGCACTGAATATCTTGCTCATGTGACTCCCAAGTCAGGCCATGGAAAGGAGATTGCCAAGACAATTTATACATTTCTGGGGGAACAGAAACTAACTCGGCAGCCTGTTGTATGTGTTGGTTGGGATGGAACCAACGTAAATGTCGAAAATGTCGAAGCTGACAATGAAGCCATTCATCATCTTGAAACGTTGCTTGATCATCCAGTCCATTATTTCATCTGTCAGCTTCATGGAAATGAGCTGCCATTCGGGCTGTTTTCTACCATTATGACGGTAAGCCAAGTAGTCCTGAGCATTAAAGAGGTCCCATTGGCAAGCAAATCAAGGATCCTCTTAGATGCCAGTTGTTGCTTTCCAGCCAGTCAGTTTCACTGATTTCGCTGCTCTGAATGACAAGGTGGCAGAGGATCTGTCCTGGGACCAGAAATCCTTGTATAAGATTTGCAAAGGAGTGATCACAGATGTGGTTGATAATGACTTGGCTGTCCTTGAACCAGGTCCACCGTGTGTGTCAAGCTGGAATACTTTATGGAGTAGGATCCTTAGGTTGTATGTGGCAACATCAAGACCCAGTCAGGAGCTGAAAAAGAGTCATTATGATTTTAAAGTTCAGTGCTCCAATGTGGTTCCACATCAAGCTGCACTCTTATGTCAGACAGTCCAAAGAACGTCTTCCAGTCACTGCAGTTTATGATACATCTGAACAGTGAAGAAAAGAAGATAGTAAAGAAGACTGTCCAAAGAAATTCCTACTTTGCTCACACAGATCAGCTGCTTCTTGGTATGTGCGCTGATGAAGACATGACTGAGAGACAAAGATGTCTCAATAAGAAAAACTAGACAAGAAAACCAGCAGAGAGAAGAAAGTACTGAGAGCTCTGATGAGGATGGAGATTCTGTTAATACTGTTGACGAGAACTTTTTAATCTACACTGATGATGAGGATGACAGTGAAGATGAAGAGAATGACAATGTGGCTCCTATCGTCAACTCAAGAAAAGTAGTGATTCCCAAATTAAAGTGGCAAGCGAAGAGCGATCATTCCATGATTGACAGGAAGACTGAACACAAAACTGAGCCTCCTTTCATTGCTTCTCTATCAGATCAACAAGTTCTGTAAATTGAGACTCCCTTGGAGGTTCCCAAGTGGCCAAACAGTACTCGGGCTGTTGAGAGAGGGATAAAATTGATGACTAAAGCTTGCAATGAACTGACTGGGCAGAAGGCAAGTGATGGATATATCAGACAAAATGTTTTCCAGGAAAGTGGTGCCAAGGTTCCGCACCAAGATAGACTTCACTTATAACTTGTAATAGTTTAAAATTAAATAGTTAATGATTGATATAACCCATGTACATTTCATTATACAATCTTCACAACCAAAAATTATGTAAACTATCGCATTTGCTTTGCCTTTTTCGTAAGGTGAAGTCTAGAATCTTTCCTTAATTCATGGTATAACTTAACAAATCTTTGAGGACAACTGTTGCAGAAGACACTTTCAGATCTCTAAACACAATTGTCCTCAAAGACTCACGAAATCGTAATGACACAATTGCAAACAAACCATACCACGGGAGGGGATAGATCCCCGCCCGTGGTATGGTTTGTTTGCAATCGTGTCATTACGATTTCGTGAGTCATGTTAATGGCTTTGAGGGGACTTGAGCTAGAGTTCGTCACGGCCACGCTAGCTGGAGATTCGTCTGTAAAAACTTGCATTTGTAGTCACAGTGGTGCCTATGCTAATCTTCCTATGGTGTAGAAATATACCTAGTTGGACGAATCTTATTGTGTCTAGCTGGTCCAGTGGCTAATGCGACTCTGATCGCGGGTTCTATCCCCGCCCGTGGTATGGCGTGTCCTCAAAGATTTGTTAAGTTATAGCAAGAATTAAAGAAAGATCCTAGACTTCACCTTACGAAACAAGCAAAGCAAATGCGATAGTAATTATTGACAAGGTAGATTATAGGGGAAAAATTAACATGTTATTAGAAGACGTGCCTCTCAAGACTCGCTTACCATGGGTTCAAGGCTTCCCGTTCTCTGATTTGCTTGCAGTCATGTTATCATTTCATGATTCAGTTTAGTTTTAGGTTTTAGAGTGTTCATGTAGTCCTCCACAGGTTCATAGAAGTGAATTTCAAAACAGCCTCGACTCTTCTACACTCTCCTCTCAATTTTTTTTCCCAAGTTTGGTCAGTGAACAGTAGTTGTTACTGGCAATTGTGCAGTTACTTTTGGATGTGTGGTCATGGAGTCTCCACGGGTCTTGATCCACAGAACTGTGATTCATGGACCAGTTGTAATAAATTTAGCATATAGCTCTCTGTTACGGTTCGAATCTTAGTCTTTAGCCAGGCTAGTGCACACCGTAACAAAACACTTCACAGAATAAAAAGGGACTTCCAAACTTAGAAACATAAGGCACAAATAAGAGTTTTAGTCTTTTCAAGCTTCTTTTTACTTAAAAACTTGAATATTTTTCTTAGATATTCGTAAATTAAATATCATTCATCAGAAACTGTCAGTCACAAAAAATGCTAGGTGGAATGTACATCACAGACACCTTCCATTGACTGTGTCCAAGTGGTCGCTACACTCGTTAATGATCAGAGGAATAGAACAGCTTCCTCAGTAATGACATTATTTGAACATGAGTATATACATTGAGAAGGAACACCTTCATTGTCCTAAGGTAAATATCACTGTACTTCTATACTTGACACAGGTCGACACACCGTAATACTGAAGGTAACTGTCCGCAGACTTCACTTCTGAATAAATCTCGAGCCGGTTCAGGGGTTTCTACAGCACAATTCTCTATCCAGGTGAGAAAAAGGCGGAGTACTAGACGGACTGCTAAGCCAATGCTCCCTGAATCAGCAGAGAGAACGAACTGACTTAACACAGTTAAACCCTACATGACATCAACTCGTGAAAGGGTAGAGCAGACTAAACTACCCTCCAAGAACATACCTTGTATCAACTCTTAGCCAGCTGTTACCTACCTACCACGATACTCAAAATGCACACACACACACACACACACACACACACACACACACACATATATATATATATATATATATATATATATATATATATATATATATATATATATATATATATATATATATATATATATGTCGTGCCGAATATGTAAAACCGGTCAATTAGCAAGAACTCGTTTAAAATTGAGTCCTTTCTAAAATTTCCTCTTATACGTTTAAAGATACATTTTTTTCATTAATGTTAATGTAAAAATTTTTAATTTTGCAACAAAAGAATCTTAGAAAACTTACCTAACCTTATTATAACAACAACAATTTATTTTAGCCTAACCCAACTAAATATATTTTAGATTTGTTTACAGTAATTTAATACTAAATAAACACAGTGAAATATATTTTTTTCGTTAGGTTCAGAATGATTTTGGCGAAATTATTGCATACACAAATTTTCACTTGTCCTATATGGCAAGATGAGCGTTGCTATTTAAGCCAAGATCGCAAGTTCTGCCTATTCGGCATGACATTATATATATATATATATATATATATATATATATATATATATATATATATATATATATATATATATATCATACTCGGTTATAATCGTAATAATACATATCCATAAACCAGATAAAATTATAAACTAGTGAAATCTTTAAATTAGCTATTATTAAAGAAACCCCGAGTATAATATTAAGTGGATACATATACATTCTATATAAGTCAATCTCCAAATAACCTTGGTCATAACACTCTCTAAACAATCAAGCGACCTTCATTATTGGGTAAACAGCTACTAGAAGGCTAGATTGATCCACGTATAGTTGCTCGTGCCGTCGCACAGCGATGCAACAAATTGCTGTAAATGCTTCACCAGTGTTGTATACAGCAAATACAAAGACTACCTTGCATATATCATACAAGTCTTTCCCACGTGACCCAAGAAATCTTGCCACTGGCACCAAAAGATGACACAGTATTCCACCCAGTAAAAGCATGTGACGGGCAAGGCCTGACTTCTGTTGAGATTGCACTAAATCAGCCTCTGAATCTTTGTTTCAACTAGAATGTCTTTCCTTACAATATTTGCTGTCGTATCCGGGTTTACCGCCATTACAATCAGTATCATAATCACATGGATCGCATCGCAACGTTACTAGTGGTCATCCATGTCTAGGTTACACAATATTCAGTTTTTTATTGTGGTTTAATGCAAACGATATGTCACACGAGATTTTACTTGTTCTTGTTTGGTTCTATACAGACCGACATGATCTGATAATTGGAAACACTGAAACAGCAGAACAGTTCAAGACATCTTCCACTAAAAAACATTCTAGTCCAGTTAATGAAATGTTACGATGGAACTATCTGTGTTTTGTGTTTCTCGCTTTAGTGCAGAGAGATGCTACTTCTCTAACAGTAGTAATTCCAATACATGTTTACGTAATTTTAATATATATTGTAAAATATGCTCACCACCCTAGCAATGGTTTATCAGTATCCTTTTCTTGTATAATCCACACAGAAATAATATATTCCCAAGTGACATAATACCATATCAGTAGTAACATCAGAATCTTATTTCTAATAAATGCAACGTAGGTATAGAGTAGAGGGCGATTAATGTAATGGTTAGTGTTCTTAGCAGGTGATGCTTCTTCTGGTCTTCTTATAGGGCATTTCTCTTGAATTCGACACATGCGATGCAGAACTATTATTATTCGTGTAATCTAAGGTATCTGGAGGTACGGTTAGTCAGAGCCCTCCAGCGATGAACCCATCATCCTGGAAACGGTCTGCTTAGGAGTTGCTGCTTTGAGACATTTCTGAGTACTAGTGGGATGCCTTCAATAGGTTACCTTGTTTCTAGAAATACCTCTGATTATCAAACAATTTTGAGCTTCTAGCTAATAAACCTCCCAAAGCAGAGGTGCTGGTTTATATAGGTGTATTATCACTGTCAGAGCTGAGAGGTTCTCATTATTCACTTCCCCATCACTAACCATTCATAAGTAAACAATTGTACACAGTGAACATATGATCTTTTATTGAGAGAATATAACAAATTACAAAGATTTGTTGCGTTATCTTTATTTCCTCACCTCAGATTGAATTCTGACAATTCTAAGATGATGGTACAACATTTGGAAGAGTACTTGGGTTAGTGATATATTAGGAAAAAGCAAAAGAAAAAAAGAAATGCAGTAGATTTGATTTTAAAGATTCACATATAGTGAGCCTCGAGTGCTGAAGACTTACAGGTCTGGGAGATATACAGTGTTATATTTTCAATAAAAGATAATTTATTTCAAAGTTAATCCTTCTAATTATTTTATTTCTAATAACATTAATTCCTTTATAGTTTCATAATTTTTCCTGATAACACACTTCTGGGTCCTATACCTCTAAATGATGTATTTCACAACACAATTAATTTCAAGCAAAAATACAGTAAAAAATTGCAATATCAATAAAACATTTTTCAACAAAGATTATGATACAATAATTGAATGTACTCTCCAGCCTCACACTAGTGGACACAAAAATACTCGGCACCGTTACAATGATGGGCTTTATACTGTTCTTCGTCCTATAAAACGAGGGTAAAAAAATGTACTAACCATATACACAAATTTGGGTTTAAAACTACTATCCTTTCATAGAGGAGGACAAAAGGTTAATTTCTCCTTATCTCCATATCTTCTGCATCAGTGATCCTCAGTTTTCTCTTCTTTTTTTTTTTGTACTACTTCGCAGCTCGTTCTCTTGCCTCGACTATCGTTTTGATTTCGTAAACTCTGCTCTCATGGTTAACGGTCTTTCTTCTCTTCCAAACTCACATCTAATGTGAAAGCAATTCTTTGCCTTCCCTATATGTTAAGTCTTAATTCTCTTACTTTAAAAAAAAACCTAAGAATTTCTCAGTAATCTAATTAATACTTGTCCTATCAATGATACTTCCGGTATTTACTCTTGTCTCTCCAATACTGGTGATACTACTGCTCTCTTTGTAACACACATAAAGAGCGGAATTATTATTATTATTATTATAATCAAGGGGAATTATTATTATAATAATAAAAAAAAAAAAAAAAAAAAAAAGCGCTAAGCCACAAGGACTATACAGAGCTGCATAAAGAGCGGAAGAGATGTATTGGCCTAGTCTACACCAACATCTTAGAGCTCACAGTCACATTATTTTCTTCTACATTGCTTAATCTACTTACCCATCAGACTTATATAGACACGTCTTGTCCAATCAACCATTATACACAATATGGCGTTATTTCTTTAGATGCCGATCTTTTTCGTTAAATTCTTAAATGTTCTTGTCCTTAGAACTCTCGTGACTTGATCTGAGCTTTGCATCCTCCTCTTGTTTCCTCTTGACCTCCATTTCTTTTTGGCATTTCCTTTCTTCTGACTTTCATCTTTCTTGCTTTTTCTTTCCTTGCACGAATTTAGTAGGCCTATTAATTCATGCCCTTTACGGAAACTTTGACAACGAAATATGGATTCCTGGGTACAATCTATTCAGATGCGACCGGGAACACGTGTTCATACGCACCTAGTTACTTAGTATAGTCGTCTCTCCTATACTTCGTGCAAATGCTATTGAAAGTGTATTTCCAAAATTTAACTGCATGTGGAAAGGCCTCCATAGCGGGTACAGTTAAAATTCTCGCTGCACAATGCAATCACATTTACGAAAAATTGTACTATATTATGTAGCCTAATAAGAGAGTTGACTGTACTATACAATGTAGCCTAATAAGAGAGTAGACTGTACTATATAATGTATCCTAATAAGAGAGCTGACTACACTAAAAATAATGTGGTGGAAGTTCTTGAGGTTAAAATTGAACTTCACAACCTAGTTATTGAGGTTGTATATTAACCACAAGAATCAGATTCCTAGAAGTTCAAAGACCAACTACTGAATACTAAATACTGTCACGAAAACCTATCAAATCCAGCCCCAAATATACTGTTGCTTGTAGACTTCAGTTTAAGACACAAAAAATGGAAGAATGAAGCAAACATTGTTATTGCAGAGAGAATCATAGGAGCTAACATGGATTTAGAGTTTCACTCAGCTGAACTCTAAAGACTGCTTGCCAGCAAGTAGCAGAACCGACAACACTATAAATTACCCTAAAATATATAATCACTAAGAATGGAGACCCTATACGGAACATTTAAGTGTCGAAGACAGTAGACTCAGTGCTCAACCTACTGGAAGTTCAGACATGAGAAGCAAAACACAATCAATAATTAATGAAACTTCAAAAAATTTAACTTTAAGAACAAGAGCACCAACTGAGAGCTACTAAACCTTGAGTTTACTGAACTATGCTAGCCAAGTGATGAACTAAATCAGTATTGCGATAGGATGAGCTCAGTGGTACTACAAGTATGCTCCAGACACATGCAGTTACGAAGAAGTTACAGGTTGGAAAGGGCGAGGCGTTTCCTGAAAAGGCGAACACGGCGAATAACAGCGCTCCTAAAAGGCAAAAGACTCTCTGAAGAACGAAAAGTAGCAATGGCTGAAGAATTAGATAACCTCCTATGAAATACAGGGCAGCGATGAGTACACTGTGAGAGAACTCAGTAAGTGTTACGGAACCACTACCCTTCAGCACCCTCGTCATACATGATGAGGTCACCAACAAACTCCTAGCTGTCTCCAAGCGGGAACTCGACAGATTGCCCATAACAATTCCTGATCAGCTGGGCTGTGGTGTATTCGTTGGACTATAGATGGCGAACATTATCACTTTGATTGAACAGGGCAGAAACCAGGAGATCTGGTCTCGGGCTGGACCTCAGGGTCAATAACTTCCTGGTATCCTCCAAGTAACGCCCAGTGAGCAGATATTTTTCTCTCCATTGCTTTAAGATGTAATTTACTCTCCTTACTTAATCTTTTGTCTTATTGGGTTTTATAGGGTGCATTTTGTCCTAGGGTGCCCTGTGGCCTGGTGGCATAGCTCTCGGTTCACACGGTGAATGTCCGGGTTCGATTCCCAGCAAAGGGGTGGAAACAGTAAAATGGGTACCTGGGTGTTAGTCGTACCTGGATCTTTGTCGACTGGTGTGGGTCGCATCCTGGGACATAATTGACCTAATTTGCCCGAAATGCTCTTCATAACAAGCTGCTTTCTATATAGTAGTATGTCATTGATGTCACCTATGGTCTTTATACCTTGTACATGTACTTGTAGAAATAAAGATATTATTATTATTACTATTATTATTATTATTATTATTATTATTATTATTATTATTATTATTATAGAGGGTCATGTACCACAGGGGTTTTGCCCTATGCCAGTAGATCAGTCGGTCTTTATCAGTTCTCTGTTCCCTCGTTCTTATGTACCACTGTCACAATTATTAATGCTTCCACTACTAGCATACTCTCTCTGCTTTTACTATTCCTTATAATAATATCCTAGTAATCCTTACTACCACTACGGTTACTACCTTATTACAACTACTACCACTTCTGTTACCATTACTACTATTAATACTATTACTACTCCCTTTTTTCCCACTCCCCACCTTCCTCCACTATTATTTTCTGGTCTTCTCCGATTTCTTTCTCGCTTTGTTGTTGTTTGACAATGTTAAGTAAAAGGACTCAAGTGTAACTAATGTAACATTTTACTGTGGCAACGTTTTGCTCTTCAGGAGCTCCTGGAGAGCGAAACGTTCCCACATAAAATGTCACAATAGTTACAATGGTGTCCTTTTACTTAACACATTGTGGGTAATTCTACCAACATTAATATAGTTTGATAATAGTCCACAAAGGTTCGAAATGTCACCATGACCTTTTTCTAAGTGCGGAATGTATGTGAAGTTATTTACAACCTTACAGAGCTCATAAAATTCCTTTTACGCTCACAAAGCTTTACATAAAGCTACTATGCACTCTCACTGAGCTGGGTATAAAAGTACTCTCCACCCCTCACAACGCGAGAATAAAAGTACTCTCCACCCCTCACAACGCGAGAATAAAAGTACTCTCCACCCCTCACAACGCGAGAATAAAAGTACTCTCCACCCCTTACAACGCGAGAATAAAAGTACTCTCCACCCCTCACAACGCGAGAATAAAAGTACTCTCCACCCCTCACAACGCGAGAATAAAAGTACTCTCCACCTCTCACAACGCGAGAATAAAAGTACTCTCCACCCCTTACAACGCGAGAATAAAAGTACTCTCCACCCTCACAACGCGAGAATAAAAGTACTCTCCACCCCTCACAACGCGAGAATAAAAGTACTCTCCTCCCTCACAACGCGAGAATAAAAGTACTCTCCACCTCTCACAACGCGAGAATAAAAGTACTCTCCACCCCTCACAACGCGAGAATAAAAGTACTCTCCACCCCTCACAACGCGAGAATAAAAGTACTCTCCTCCCCTCACAACGCGAGAATAAAAGTACTCTCCACCTCTCACAACTCGAGAATAAAAGTACTCTCCACCCCTCACAACGCGAGAATAAAAGTACTCTCCACCCCTCACAACGCGAGAATAAAAGTACTCTCCACCCCTCACAACGCGAGAATAAAAGTACTCTCCTCCCCTCACAACGCGAGAATAAAAGTACTCTCCACCTCTCACAACGCGAGAATAAAAGTACTCTCCGCCCTCAGAGAGGCGGTCATAAAATTCAACCACTGTATTATTTGAACACAAGTGAACGATAACGTTACAAATTGCTCTTAGAAGGTCATACAGTAGCAATTTAATAAGAGGGTGAGTGTATGAAGTGATCACTGACGTATAGCCGTGAGAATATAGTTTCTATCACGCCCTTAGTGGCCCTGGGATTAGAAGATTGAGTCTTCACACAAATTTTGAGATGAATGACTTACTCGGATTTGCTGCCTCATAAAATATAATGGTTTCTATAAAATTTCACCCCCCTTCCCCTCTGCAGAAATGTCCACCCTTTGAAAACAATAATTATATTCTATAAAATCTATCTAATAATCCCAACACTTCACGTAAGTCTGGTACTCATTTTGTTATCTTTCCCTCTGATGACAGCAATTCCGTAGTTGTCCTTAATCACGAGTATAATTTCTAAAAAGCCGATTTCTTGTTTTCTGACTCACGCATCAACACTTCCCTTGAGCTCTCTTGATCACATCAGAACTTCAAATCTTAAGTTCTATATTCTCTCTGATTTCTGCCCCTGTTGATTTTGATCATGTTCTATGTTTCCTTGTTATTTGTCTTATTCTTCCTTATTTCTGTTTTCTTCGTAAAAACGGGTATTTTTCTACATTATCATTTCTTCAAGAGGTTCTGTCTCTTATCGTCTTGCCTCTGACTGGCTAAAACTCTCACTAATCTTCCTGAATGCTTTCACCGGCTCACCACGGTCATTCTCTAGATTTCTCAAACATGTACGGCCACATAAGACCTGAAAAATTCTAAGTCTTAATACTGAGTTTCTCTTTATTTTCATTCATCTTACTGAGGTTTTCAGTTTTTCTCAAAATGAAGACTAAGGAAAGGTTACATCATCTCACTATACCTTCTGATGTCTTTCTTGTTCGCTTTTGTGTGGACTCCAACTCTTTTACCTTTCAAGGCAAGTAATGTGTTCAAACCTTTAGTGTGCCTCCCAGGAGCTGGTGTTGGTGACATAGTCAGCAGGTTGGATAATATTATGTCAGGTAATGGGAACAAACCCATTATCTGTCTTAGTGTTAGTGGAAATGACATCAGGAAAGGTAGGAGAGAGGAGCTGCTGGGTAAGTACTAGTCCGCCATAGAAGTTGTCAGATCTAAGGGAGGAATCCCACTCATATGTAGCATCTTGCCTAGAAGGGGCGTGGGCAATGAATGATGACTATGCAACTGGTAGAAATTGCTGGCTATACAAGTACTGCAAGGAACTTGCAATTCCATTCATTGATAACTGGGACAAATTATATTGCAAACGTGATATGTATACAAGGGATGGGGTTCATCTCTCTGGGGCTGGAGTGGATGCATTAGCCAATTCGATTGAGGGGGTAACTGATGACTTGTCTAGGAATTTAAATTAATAGATTATAGAGGTATGGGTGTTTGTGGAAAACAATCAGGCTGCAGTAATATGGTTGAAAACATCAGATATTACCAGGATACCTCAGGGATATGTTTAAAAGACAATATTAAAAATAAACATGCTAGTAACGACAAAGCAACTGCTCAACACACAAAGTGAGGTAGTAGAGAGCAACGAGTGACTAGCTCCCTTAAGGTTTACTATACAAATAGTAGGAGTCTAAGAAATAAAATAGATGAGCTAAGATTACTTACATGTGCAGGTATACAGATATTATTGCACTAACAGAGACCTAGTTCAACTTGAAAGATAGAGAAATGCCTTCTGAATGCAACATACAGGATTATAAACTATTCCACACTGATAGCGTCAACAGGAAGGGTGGTGGATTGGCGATGTATATCAGAGATAATTTAAATTGTTGTGTTAGACAAGATGCAAGATTAGAAACATCGGACACAGAATCTGGCTACATTTTCTCGAAGGTCGTGAAAAATTAACTTTGGGTGTGATTTATAGGCCCCTAAATCTTGATAGAGAGTGTGGTAGGCTGCTATGGGACGAAATTCATAAGGCATCTAGATATGAAAATGTTGTGTTAATGGGAGATTTTAACTTTAGGTAAATTGATTGGAACAATGTGACAGGAAATCTGCTTTTTAAAACAGTTTGTGACAGAACCAACTAGAGGAAACAATCTGCTTGACTTGGTTCTTGCCAACAAAGAATCACTAGTTAATAATCATGAGGTTAGTGATGAGCTAGAGGAAAGCGATCACAAATCATTTATTTTCAATATATCATGGAATTACCGAGATAACTGCAGTAAAGTTATTGTCCCAGATTTCAGCTTGGCCGATTTCACTGGAATGAGAAATTACATGAGTGGGCTAAATTGGGATGACCTTACTATGTGTCAGGTAGGTAGGGTTGGTTGCCATTATATGACATATTTCAGAGTATAGTGCTGGCTGCCCAGACAACTTTTGTCCCTAGTAGGGAAATTAGATCTAACAAAAATGATCCCAAATGGATAAACAATAGATTACAACATTTCACTGGTCAAAAGAGAGGCATATATAGGAGTATAAAAAGAGGGGATGGGCAGTTAAGAAATCAACATATTCAATTAAAGAGAGAAATAAAAAAAAGGAATAAGAAAGCAAAAAGGGATTGTGAGGCTAAGGTCGCAAGGGATTCGAACACTAACCCAAAAGTGTTCTTTCAGGTATACAGAAGTAAGATTAGGGACAAGATTGGCCCACTTAAGAGTTACTCTTGTCAGATCACTGACAGTGATAAGGATATGTGTGAAATTCTCAATACCTACTTCCTCTCAGTTTTTACTCAGAAAGATACTAGGAAATTCCAGAAATAATAAATTATGTAGAACAGGACGATAATAAACTATGCACGATTAGGGTAACTAGTGACATGGTCCTCAGACAAATAGAGAAATTAAAAGTGAACAAATCCCCAGGCTCTGATGAACTGTTTGCAATGGACTGTTACAATGGAATGTAAAGAGGAACTTATCATGCCTTTGGCTAATGTTTTTAACATATCACTACAAACTGTCATAGTGCCTGATAAGTGGAAAATGGCAAATGTAATACCTATTTACAAGGCAGATGACAGGTCCTTAGCTTCGAATTATAGACCAATAAGCCTTACCTCCATAGTGGAAAATTTATGGAATCAATAATTGCCGTAGTTCGTAGCCATCTTGAAAGGCACAAATTGATTAATGAATCTCAGGTATTTGAGGAGGTAGATCATGGTAATGAATATGATATTGTATATATGGACTTCAAAAAGGCTTTCGATAGAGTTCCACATCAAAGGCTATTGAGAAAACTTAAGGCACGGAATAGGAGGAGAATTTTTTTTCTGGGTAGAGGTATGGTTGAAAAATAGGCAGCAGAGACTTTTGCATAAATGGGAAAAAATCAGAATAGGGGCACGTCACAAGCAGTGTTCCACTGGGGTCAGTGCTGGGCCCCCTTGTTGTTCACAGTCTACATAAACAACATAGATGAGGGAATAAATAGCGACATAAGCAAATTTGCTGATGACACCAAAACAGGCAGTCCAAATTATTCTAAAGAGGACATTAAATCACTCCAGGATGACTTGAAGAGACTGATGCAGTGGCCGGATAAATGGCAGATGCAGTTTAATATAGACAAATGCAAAGTTCTAAATGTTGGACAGGAAAATATCCATGCCACATATAAACTAAATAATGTAGATCTTAATATTACGGATTGCGAAAAGGATTTAGGAGTTCTGGTTTGCAGTAATCTGAAACCAAGACAACAGTGCATAAGTGTTCACAATAAAGCTAACAGAATTATTGGCTTCATAGCAAGAAGTATAAATAATAGAAGTCCTCAGGTTGTTTTTCAACTCTAAATATCTTTGGTTAGGCCTCAGTTAGATTATGCTGCTCAGTTCTGGTCACCGTATTACATAATGGATATAAATGGAAAGGAGGATGACAAAGATGATCCCATGTCTCAGAAATCTTCCCTATGAGGATAGACTGAGGGCCCTGAATCTGCACTCTCTAGAAAGGCCTAGAATTAGGAGGATATGATTGAGGTGTATAAATTGAAATCAAGAATTAATAAAGGGGATGTAAATAGCGTGCTAAAAATATCTAAAATAGACAGGACTCGCAACAATGGTTTTAAACTGGAAAAATTCAGATTCAGGAAAGATATAGGAAAGCATTGGCGTAAGCCGGCAGGAGAATTGGACGTGCCTCGCATAGGCCAGTAGGCCTGTTGCAGTGTTCCTTCTTTCTTATGATCTTATGTAACACCAGTGACTGTCATGTACACAACACCAGTGATTGTCATATACACATCATCAGTGGTCGTTATGTACACATCACCAGTGATTGTCATGTACACAACAGTGGTCGTCATGTACATGTCATTAATAGTTGTCATATATATGTCATCAGCTGTACTAATCCATACTCCAGTGATTGTCATGTATCAGTCTCATAAGTCTCTCATCTACACCTTAGCAAAAAAGTTAGTCTCATATATATATATATATATATATATATATATATATATATATATATATATATATATATATATATATATATATATATATATATATATATATATATATATATATTTGTATATATATATATATATATATATATATATATATATATATATATATATATATATATATATATATATATATATATATATATATATATATATATATGTCGTGCCGAATATGTAAAACTGGTCAATTAGCAAGAACTTATTTAAAATTAAGTCCTTTCTGAAATTTTCTCTTATATGTTTAAAGATATATTTTTTTCATTAATGTTAATGTAAAAATTTTTAATTTTGCACCAAAAGAATCTTAGAAAACTTACCTAACCTTATTATAAAAAGAGAAATTTATTTTAGCCTAACCCAGCTAAATATCTTTTAAATACGTTTACAATAATTACAATAATTCAGAATGATTTTGGCGAAATTATTGCATACACAAATTTTCACATGTCCTATATGGCAAGATGAGCGTTGCTATTTAAGCCAAAATCGCAAGTTCTGCCTATTCGGCACGACATATATATATATATATATATATATATATATATATATATATGTCGTGCCGAATAGGCAGAATTTGCGATCTTGGCTTAAATAGCAACGTTCATCTTGCCATATAGGACAAGCGAAAATTTGTGTATGCAATAATTTCGCCAAAATCATTCTGAACCTAACGAAAAAAATATAGTTCACTGTGTTTGTTTAGTATTAAATTATTGTAAACTAATCTAAAATATACTTGGTTGGGTTAGGCTAAAATAAATTGTTCTTGTTATAATAAGGTTAGGTAAGTTTTCTAAGTTCCTTTTGGTGCAAAATTAAAAATTTTTACATCAACATTAATGAAAAAAATATATCTTTAAACGTATAAGAGAAAATTTTGGAAAGGACTTAATTTTAAATGAGTTCTTGCTAATTGACCAGTTTTACATATTCGGCACGACATATATATATATATATATATATATATATATATATATATATATATATATATATATATATATATATATATATATATATATATATATATATATATATATATAAGTTTCTGGTTTTTACACTCATTTGTTTAGTAGGTGACTGTGTTCTGGATGTTTAGTAGGTGACTGTGTTGTGAATGTTCATTCCCCGAAGATTTGCAACCAGTGGTTTTAATTAATGATAATTTTCCGATGCTCTCTACACGGTTTTGTATTTACCAATGTTATTCTTGTTTTGGTAAAGATGTGTGTAATTCTGACTGCAGTCACATGGTTTTTCAATATATTAGTCCGGTTACTGAAGGTGTTTATGTTTAATGTTGACAATGTATTTATCTTAAACCATACCACGGGCGGGGATAGAACACGCGATCAGAGAGTCGTAAAACTCCAGCTCGACTGAGGGGACTTCAGCTAGAGCTAGTCATTGCCACGCTGGCGGGAGATTCGTCTGTAAAAACTTGCATTTGTGGTCACAGTGGTGCCTGTGCTAACCTTCCTATGCTGGCCCAGTGGCCCAGCTGGCCCAGTGGCCCAGCTGGCCCAGCTGGCCCAGTGGCTAACGCGACGGTCTGGAGTTTTACGACTCTCCAACCGCGAGTTCAAGCCCCGCCCGTGGTATGGTCTGCCGTCCTTTTCGCATGGTGGCTTCCTTAAAATATAAGAAGGCACAATACCGCGACTGGAACAATACGCTAATCTGTCTTGTCACACTCTCCCAACATTAGCTTGAAGTTCATGGTTTTAGTCTTTTGTTTGCTACTTCACCTGCCCCTCGCGCTTTCATTGACCTGATTAGCTCCTTGGATTCCTTTCTTCAGTCTCTCTCTCGGAATCTTCCTGACCTGTCACTTTTCGTGGTGCTGTCCTTCCTGTTTCTGATAGCCTGCTGGCTAGGAATTGCCACCTTCCTCAACGCTATCAAGCTACCCTTTCTTCTCTCAAATCTAATAACAATATTGTCAACCTTTCTTCTGACAAAGGCAATTCGGTGGTTGTCCTTGATCACGAGGATTACCTCTGAAAAGTTGAAGTCTTGCTCCCTGACTCACGCATCCTCACTCTTCTCGTTTCAACCCTCTTGATCGCAACTATAAACTTTGGATTATCTCCGATTTCTGTTCTTGTTCAACGTTTCAGTATTATCTATCCCTCTTTACCTTATTTCTATGATTTCTCTATTACTCATAGACCTGATATCCCTCTATGTCCCATCATTTTCTCCAGATTTTCAGTTTCTTATTCTCTTGCCTCTTGGCTGTCGAAAACTCTCACTCCTTTTCTTGAAGCTTTTTCTCCTGCTCATCTTCGTCACTCTGAAGACTTCATCGAAGGTGTAGGGCCACATCCGGTCTGTAAGATGCTAAGTCTTGATGTTGAGTCCCTCTTCACTAATGTCTTTTCATGATGTTCTCGATTTTCTTAGAGTGAAGGCCAATAAAGGGTTGTATCATTTTTCTATACCTACTGATGACTTTCTTGATCTTATTCGCCCTTGTGCGGACTCCAAATCTTTTTCCTTTCAAGGTGAATAAAAATTAAACTTTATTCTCAAAGCTTCTCTGTTGGTATGTGCTCTCCTCTATCCCATGTTCTTGCTAACCTATACTTCGAAACTATATTTCTTACTATTTGTGTGTGTCCTACCCTATGGCTCCATTACGTTGATGATATCTTTGTTCTTTTGCCATGATTCTAGTGACCATTCTTCTGACCATTTCTCAATGCCCTTAAAATCTCTCGTCTTCCATGTGCATGTCCATCGCTCAGCTACAGCCTTTCTTTTTTACGTTTATCGCAAGTCTATGCACAGTACCATGTACATTACATTTTTTTCTTACCACGCTTCCTCTGTCCAGAAAAGTGTTATTATTTCTCTCTTTCTCAGTGCCCTCCATATTTGTGACCTTCAGTACCTTGACTCGGAATTTTCCACTCCTCGCAATTCGCTTTCTCGCCTTGGCTAACTTTCCAGTTTCATAAACTCTGCCTTCACATGTGCTAAACGAACTTTCTTTTCTCTCAAACTCTGTGCCCGTCTGAAGCTCGCTGCTCTCTACCTTCATTATATTTCCAGTCTCTCAAGTCTCTCAAATCTCTCAAGTCTCTCTCCGTTCCTTAGATTTCAATTGGAAAAATAGTTTAGAAAACGGGCAACTTGACAAATAAAACACTTGGAAATCTTTATTCTGGAAACATTTCAACAGGCAGTAGCTTATTCAGTCTAATGCAGAGAAACAGTTGAAGATGAGAAGTTTGAGGGTTGATGGACTGATAGACTGAACACATCGACTCCACGTTGGGGAACTGATTACTTCAAACTTCTCATTTTCCACTGTTTCTTTGCATTATGCTGAAGATTCCACTTCCCGGCGAAATGTTTTCTTAGGCATAAAACTTCTCGCCAAAATTAACATCCTTCATGGTAATCTAATTCGTACGTCTCATGCTGTTGATGCTTCCAGAATATACCCCATTTCCTGCTCCTATTGTCCTCTTCAGTACTTTGCAGAAAATGGTCTCTCTCTGACAGACTCTCTCTGACATGTTACAGATCACAGTCATCGTATTAACTGGACCTCTGCTAAAACTGTCTCCCCTTCTAGTTTTCACAGTCGCCGTCTTGTTGGAGTATCAGTTATATATCTTAGTCCTGGCTGTCTCTGTAGATGCCTTCTTTTCTCATCACATTGTCAAAGGCTACAATTTTCAGAACACTAGTGACTTGACCTGATCTTTATCTCCTCCTCTCCTTACCTCTTCTCCTTTCCAATATTTTCTTTGCTTTCCTTTCTTCTGCCTGGGTAAGTTCTGTCCCATGAATGTTTCAACCTCTTCCATGTCTTGTTGGTTTCACTCTCGTGGGAGTAACAACACAAGCAACACATTACCTCTTCTGCAGTGCTCATTCTTTTTTTTTTCATATCCTTAGAACGCCTCCACTACTACCATTATTACTACAACTACTACTACCACTATTACTACAACTACTACTATCACTATTACTACAACTACTACTACCACTATTACTGCAACTACTACTACCACTATTACTACATCTACTACTCTGACTCTTATGTCACTACTACTACTTTCTTTTACCACCTCTCCCACTATTGCACTTCTTACTACTACTTCTACTACCATTACCACTACTACCACTACTAATACTACCATTACTACTACTACTACTACTACTACTACTACCACTACCACTACTACCACTACCACTACTACTACTACGACTACTACTACTACTAGTGCTACTACTACTACTACCACGACTACTACTACTTCTACTACCACTACTACTACTACTACCATTACTACTACCACTACTACTACTATTACCACCACTACTACTGCTATTACTACTACCTCTACTACTACTACCACTATCACTGCTATTACTACTACTACCACCACTACCACTGCTATTACTACTACTACCACCACTACCACTACTACTACTACTACTACTACTACTACTTTTACTATCACTACTACTACTACCACTACTACTACTACTACTACTACTACTGCTATTACTATTACTATTACTACTACTACTGCTACTACTGCCACTACCACTGCTACTACTACTACTACCACCACCACCACCACTACCACTACTACTACTACTACCAGCACCACCACTACCACTACTACTACTACCACCACCACTACCACTACTACTACCACCACTAGTACTACTACTACTTCTACTACTACTACTACCACTAACACTGCTATTACTATCACCACCACTACGATGACGACGACTTCTACTACTACTACTACCACTACCGCTACTAGTACTACCACTACTACTACTACTGCTACTACCGCTACTACTACTACTTATACTACTACTGCTACTACTACCACTACTACTACTACTACTACTACTACTTATACTACTACTGCTACTACTACCACTACCTCTGTCACTACTTCCATTATATTTCTACCTCCTCTCTTACTCCCGGCTCTTCTCCCTCTCGTTATATACTGCCTCCCTTCCCTTCCCTTCGCCCTTCTGTGTGACTAGTTAATGGTTTAAGTCGAACCGAAACGTCGTCATAAGTTCCATTCTCCTATGTGCACGTTGTGTGATGAGCCTTCCTTCCTCTGACCATAAGTTCTTATTTCCTATAGTTATGATAGTTTGAGTGATGCAGAGTTTATAATGTTGTCATGTGTAAAGTTTACAGTCATTATAATCATCTAAGTTATGTGAGATGTTAACTTCAGTTAAATTAGGGCTTAATTACACAGGATAAAGTATCTACAAAACTTTTACTCAGTATGTTTTAAGTTTATATTTATATATTATGGCTTGTACTACTACTACAACTAATACTGCAATTATTATTATTATTGCTGCTACTAATAGTACTACTACTACTACTACTACAATTATTACTGCTGCTGCTACTAATATTACTACTGCTACTTCTATAACTACGTCCTTCTCCTCCGTCTTGAACATTAAAATGGTATAAAATACCGACAGGTTGTAAGGTAAGACACATATGCAACAGTTAGGTATCTTTATTTCGAAACGTTTCGCCTACACAGTAGGCTTCTTCAGTCGAGTACAGAAAAGTTGATAGAAGCAGAAGAGACTTGAAGACGATGTAATCAGTCCATCACCCTTAAAGTTTTGAGGTGGTCAGTCCCTCAGTCTGGAGAAGAGTATTGTTCCATATTTGTTTCATACTATGGAACAATGCTCTTCTCCAGAATGAGGGACTGACCACCTCAAAACTTTAAGGGTGATAGACTGATTACATCGTCTTCAAGTCTCTTCTGCTTCTATCAACTTTTCTGTACTCGACTGAAGAAGCCTACTGTGTAGGCGAAACGTTTCGAAATAAAGATACCTAACTGTTGCATATGTGTCTTACCTCCTCCGTCTTCTCGACTTCTCTTCTGATTTTCTCCAGTTTTTCTCTCTCAGTAGAAAACCAACACGTTTTAAAACTTTGATACCTAAAGTTGGTTATCTTTGAGTTATTCCACCCACGGAATTGCTGCGTTTTCCTTTGATTTACATTCATAACATTTGTTATAGGAGTAATGCGCGTGTAAGAGATACAGTAGTTATATGTGATTGGTGCAACTAGTTCAGGAAGGTTTGGCAGTACGGGTCCTGACCCGGGTCTTCTCCGTGTTGTGACCCGGCAGGTGCAGCTAGTGTGATGTGAGTCAAGTTAATTGAAGAGACCGAGGGAGGAGAGAGTGAAACAACAATTATATGGTATAACTTGATAGTATGAGAAGTGAGACAGAGTGACTATACACAGAGAAGAACATGACTCAAGAAATCGTAATGACACGATTGCAAATAAACCATACCCCCGGCCGGGATTGAACCCGCGGTCATAGAGTCTCAAAACTCCAGCCCGTCGCGTTAGCCACTAGACCAGCTAGCCACAATAAGATTCATCCAACTAGGTATATTTCTACACCATAGGAAAGTTAGCACAGGCACCTCTGTGACCACAAATGCAAGTTTTTACAGACGAATCTCCAGCTAGCGTGGCCGTGACGAACTCTAGCTCAAGTCCCTTCACTGCCGTCAACATGACCGCGGGTTCAATCCCGGCCGGGGGTATGGTTCACAGAGAAGAAGTGAGGGAGAGTGAGTGTACACTGGACAATGTACACTAGGAGAGTGAAGGGGGTCTCATGCTGTAACATAGACTCGAACGACAGTTTTAATTGCGTGAAATATTAAGAAGAAGGACTCACAGATAAAAACCAACTAGGGGCGAGGGGAAAGTGGGGGTTGGCTAAGAATAGGTGGGGAGAGGAAATATTTTAGAATAAGGAAAAGTGTCGGGACTAAACCCAACCGCTAAGGAATGTAAGCTAATGTTAGGCGTGAAGATAAGGCATCTGTTGCCGCTCTCAACCGCATATCAAGACTGGTCGCGCAAAGTGGGCAAAAGGTAGGAGGTTAACTGACTTAAATGACACTCGCAAGCAGCTCCACCAACCGCACATAGGACGTCCCTCCTAGACAATGGCAGTGTAGGAAGTGTCGTGAAACATTATTGCTTATCCTGTGTACAGTCTCATTCAAGATACGCTTTTTTACTTCCCAACCTTTCATTGTAACTCTTATGTCTCTTCTTGGAAAATTAAATCATCTTATCTTATGTACATAGCGAGTGAAGGAAACTTAGAAGGTGGTTTCTAATATTCACTAGAATCACATAACGCACAGCACATGAGTATCTTGTAATTGATATGATGACTCAAAACCAGCAAATTGCGTGAATTTTAGGTCATCATTAAGTTAACTCACATCCAGCATGATACATGTCTCCTGCCGTTATTGAGTCAGTTAAGATGCAGCAAAGAAGTCTGAATCTGCTGCTTCTGCTCTGCAGATTCACATCTATTGAAACTCATTTGCCCCTGCCCTTGTGAGTTTCATGTCATTTTTCATTTCATAACAATACGTGAGTTTCATGTCATTTTTTGTTTCATTACAATACGTGAGTTTCATGTCATTTTTTGTTTCATTACAATACGTGAGTTTCATGTCATTTTTTGTTTCATTACAATACGTGAGTTTCATGTCATTTTTTGTTTCATTACAATACGTGAGTTTCATGTCATTTTTTGTTTCATTACAATACGTGAGTTTCATGTCATTTTTTGTTTCATTACAATACGTGAGTTTCATGTCATTTTTTGTTTCATTACAATACGTGAGTTTCATGTCATTTTTTGTTTCATGACAATACGTCAGTTTCATGTCATTTTTTGTTTCATTACAATACGTGAGTTTCATGTCATTTTTTTGTTTCATGACAATACGTCAGTTTCATGTCATTTTTTGTGTTCTTGTTGACTCGCCGGGTCTTGTCCAGTTGGTAGAATTACCGACAATATGTAAAGTAAAAGGACACAAGTGCAACTAATGTGACATTTTTATTGTGGCAACGTTTCGCTCTCCAGGAGCATTATCAAGCCGTTACGGCTTGATAAAGTGCAACATTAGTTGCACTTGTGTCCTTTTACTTTATATAAATCTCAGTTCATAAGCTGGTTTAAATTCAGCCAGACTGAACACGTGTGTGTTGAGTCATCCAGACTCTTGAGTCTGGATGACTCCTCCAGCAAAAACATCCTCCAGCAAAAACATCCTTCAGCAAAAACATCCTCCAGCAAAAACATCCTGTCATGGATGTATTGATTTGAATCTTCACATCCAGTAAGAGAAGTTAATTTCCTCCTTTAACTGCACTGAGTCACATATCCATAACTGTTTTGGTTAACCTCGAGTAATATCCATTTCTTATTGTAAGATTACTGAATGTGTTGGAACACAGCAAAGACGAGTGAATTTCCAACAGTGCTTTTGTTGGGTCAGAATGAGATAGATGAATGAGTCTTTGCAATGGTTATTTTCCTGCCCCTCAATATCTGAAGCTGTAATAAGTACGTAAGTACTTTGAGGATGCCTTTACCTCGGTGAAGATTAATCTTCATCTCGTCCTATCCTGTAAACTTTAAGCACTTCATCTTGACAACAACCCGAGAGATGGATCTGACACTGATTGACGCTTCCTTCGTTCCAGGGAAGTGCACTCAGCTCACACATTGAGGTCCAGGGCTTGATCCCTGGTAAAGGTTGCAACATTCGTCGTGTTTCCTCAAGACACCTGCTGTCTCTGTTTACCTAGCAGTATATAGGTACTTAGGTGTTAAACTAATTGGTGTGGGTAGCATCCTGGGAACAAAATTTGCTTAATTTACCAGAAATGCTCTGCATAACAAGGGGCTTTCTATATAGTTTGTCACTGATGTCAGCTATGGTCTGTATAAGTTGTATCATGTTCTTGTAGAAATAAAGATTATTATTATTGTTAGTAGTAGTAGTAGTCGTAGTAGTAGTGGTAGTAGTAGTAGCAATAGTACACTGAGCAAATTGAGCATCGATGTAGCATTCGATTCCATGAAATTGGTCTTAATACTGATTTTTTTTTTGCTTTTGCATTATATTTTGAGAATCCTTTTGTGATTTTATGTGATGGGTATTATATTATAAAGAAAATAATGCAAAGTCTAGGTTAAAATTTATTTTAAAACAAATATTATTATTATTATTATTATTACTTTCAAGAGAGAACTCTAAACTCATGGGGATCATATAACACAGGGGGGAACCTGTGTTTCCAAGGGTGGAAAACACAGGTTCAATTCCTTCGATCAAGAGCCTCTAACTAGAATCAAGGAACCTCCCTAGAGAGAAAAACAAGTGCTTAAAGTTCGAGTGTATGGCAATAAAACCATATGCGCTACTCTTATTCAACTACAAAATATTGAAAACAAGTAATGAAAGAATCTGGAAAAAAAAAATTCGTAACTTGACAGGCTAAATTGAAAAGAAAAATTTAACTTGCAGGATGGGGAAGCCTCCAGGCAGAAAGTTTTCAAAAGGAACGTACTTTCGAAAACATTGTTAGTCTGCAGGAACACACCCCTAGAGTCAACATGGGTGGCGTGAGCGCATGGCCACATCTTCCTAGCAGATACCTGGAGAGTATACCTGGAGAGACTTTCGGGGGTCAACGCCCCCGCGGGATAAACTTAGACCAGGCCGTGGGAACAGGTTCTGATTGTTATAATCCACACAAAAAACATTCTTTTAACTACGCAGCGCTGTGAAATGTCTATATAAAACAAAACTACCGTAGTTAATTTGCGCTACTCATTTAGCAAATTTAATATAAAAATAATTCATATAACAAATTGCTAACTGTCAGTCAGTGAGGTCAGTCACCAATGTTAATAAATACACCACATATATACACTCCTGACAGTAGGGCCAAACTGACGTTCTTTTATACACAAAAGAGGGAAAGGCATCGCGAGTCTATATTACCAAAGGAAAATGGCAACAAGATATAGAAATGATGGGAATTTACAGTAGTTTCTAGGAGTTCTGCACTGTATTTTATCACAAGGCAGACAACTGTGGTGTGGCCACTTATGATATCAACAGCAGTATAGCGAACACTGCTGATACTAACACTGCTGATATTAACACTGCTGATACTAACACTGCTGATACTAACACTGCTGATACTAACACTGCTGATACTAACACTGCTGATACTAACACTGCTGATACTAACACTGCTGATACTAACACTGCTGATACTAACACTGCTGATACTAACACTGCTGATACTAACACTGCTGATACTAAAACTGCTGATACTAACACTGCTGATACTAACACTGCTGATACTAACACTGCTGATACTAACACTGCTGATACTAACACTGCTGATACTAACACTGCTGATACTAACACTGCTGATACTAACACTGCTGATACTTACACCGCTGATACTGACACTGCTGATACTAACACTGCTGATACTAACACTGCTGATACTAACACTGCTGATACTAACACTGCTGATACTAACACTGCTGATACTAACACTGCTGATACTAACACTGCTGATACTAACGCTGCTGATACTAACACTGCTGATACTTACACTGCTGATACTTACACTGCTGATACTAACACTGCTGATACTAACACTGCTGATACTAACACTGCTGATACTAACACTGCTGATACTAACACTGCTGATACTAACACTGCTGATACTAACACTGCTGATACTAACACTGCTGATACTGACACTGCTGATACTAACACTGCTGATACTAACACTGCTGATACTAACACTGCTGATACTAACACTGCTGATACTAACACTGCTGATACTAACACTGCTGATACTAACACTGCTGATACTAACACTGCTGATACTAACACTGCTGATACTAACACTGCTGATACTAACACTGCTGATACTAACACTGCTGACACTAACACTGCTGATACTAACACTGCTGATACTAACACTGCTGATACTAACACTGCTGATACTTACACTGCTGATACTAACACTGCTGATACTAATACTAACACTGCTGATACTAACACTGCTGATACTAACACTACTGATACTAACACTGCTGATACTAACACTGCTGATACTAACACTGCTGATACTAACACTGCTGATACTAACACTGCTGATACTAACACTGCTGATACTAACACTGCTGATACTTACACTGCTGATACTAACACTGCTGATACTAATACTAACACTGCTGATACTAACACTGCTGATACTTACACTGCTGATACTAACACTGCTGATACTAACACTGCTGATACTAACACTGCTGATACTTACACAGCTGATACTAACACTGCTGATACTAACACTGCTGATACTAACACTGCAGATACTAACACTGCTGATACTAACACTGCTGATACTTACACTGGTGATACTAACACTGGTGATACTAACACTGCTGATACTAACACTGGTGATACTAACACTGCTGATACTAACACTGCTGATACTAACACTGCTGATACTAACACTGGTGATACTAACACTGGTGATACTGACACTGCTGATACTGACAATGCTGATACTAACACTGCTGATACTAACACTGCTGATACTTACACTGCTGATACTAACACTGCTGATACTAACACTGCTGATACTAACACTGCTGATACTAATACTAACACTGCTGATACTAACTCTGCTGATACTTACACTGCTGATACTAACACTGCTGATACTAACACTGCTGATACTAACACTGCTGATACTAACACTGCTGATACTAACACTGCTGATACTAAAACTGCAGATACTAACACTGCTGATACTAACTGCTGATACTAACACTGCTGATACTTACACTGCTGATACTAACACTGCTGATACTAGTACTAACACTGCTGATACTAACTCTGCTGATACTTACACTGCTGATACTAACACTGCTGATACTAACACTGCTGATACTAACACTGCTGATACTAACACTGCTGATACTAACACTGCTGATACTAACACTGCTGATACTAACACTGCTGATACTAACACTGCTGATACTAACACTGCTGATACTAACACTGCTGATACTAACACTGCTGATACTAACACTGCTGATACTAACACTGCTGATACTAACACTACTGATACTAACACTGCTGATACTAACACTGCTGATACTAACACTGCTGATATGGTAACACTCAGGACTTCAGTCTTCCTCCTGCCTCCTGGCTACCAGTGGTAACACTCACGACTTCAGTCATTCCCTACCTCCTGACTACCAGTGGTAACACTCAGGACTTCAGTCTTCCCCTGCCTCCTGGCTACCAGTGGTAACACTCACGACTTCAGTCATTCCCTACCTCCTGTCTACCAGTGGTAACATTCAGGACTTCAGTCTTCGTGCTGCCTCCTGCAAACTCTCTGCTGCCTATTTGTCAGCCATGCCTCTACCCACGAAAAAAATTCTCCTCTTATTCCGTGTGCCTTAAGTTTTCTCAACAGCCTCTGATGTGGAACTCTATCGCAAGCCTTACTGGAGTCCATATACTCAATATCATATTCAGTACCATGATCTACCTCCTCAAATACCTAAGTGAAGAAAGTTAGTAAATCCTTTCATCGTTGTGTAGAGTGGAGACAGAAGTGATTGTTATATTGTATAATAACAAGGAAGTAAAATAAGGTGACATCCTCTCATCACTGATGTTATTTTGGCTGACAAAATAAACATATTCCAAAATTAATTCATTGTTTTCATTAAAGAATACATACGATGTTACAAATTAAACAATTCCCTGAAAATTTTTGTTTTTTTTCGTGAAAATAAGAGGAAAACGAATCTTGGTAATATTATCAGCCAATTTGATATTGTCAAGCAAAATGTTTTGGTTATTGCATTACACATTGAGTTACTAAATAACGAGAAAGTGGAAATGAGATTACATATATTTTATGCCAGATTCAATTCAATTTTCATAAATTTTAAGAGGGTTAATTTTGATTTGGTATTGTGTTTCTTGAAATCGTTCTTTATGCCTGATTACGCGTGATCATGGCTGATTATGGCTGATCATGGGTGATCATGGCTTGCAACTCTGGAATAGCGATATGGTCTATAGTTACTTATGAATAATTCAAATAATTTGAATTTTTTCAGGGTCGCTCTCTTCCAGTAGCAGTCACAAGGCTGCACATGTAATAAGGTTCTTACTTGAAAATTATGTTTCCTTATTATTAGCTAGGTATTTTATATAACTGATTAAGAAGACCTCTGCAGTTTTTAAGTGTTCCTAATCCACTTGCAGCTTATTGCTATCATCTTTCATGCCTTTCCAGCTTATTTTTAAAGCATATTTAAACATTATATTGCAAAAACTCATTTTAATAATAAAGTCTATAATAAGTTGGCTACAATACCATAAGCCAAAAGAAATAAGAGTTTTTAATTGTTATCAACACTTCACTTTGGTCTCGTTTTTATTGTAAAGGGTAACCATAAAAACACTCCCTGAATTCAAACAGATATGACATGTAACTTTATTGCAATAATCTTTCACAGTTAGTAGCTTCAGATGCAGGATTTCATTCAGTTTCATGTGGTATAAGGTAGCATAATGTGCACATAATGTGTGATAGTCCAGTTCGGTCCAGACGCTCTGTAGCATATCTGGTGTTATGCGAACTGCTTCAGTTATCGAAATTTTCAGCTCCTCCAGGGTTGCAGGTAGTGGTGGTACGTAAACTGTGCTCTTCACGTACCTCCAAAGAAAGAAATCACAAACAGTTAGGTTTAGTGACCTCTGCAAATGGCCTGCGAGGTCACCGGACCTAACTGCTTGTGATTTCTTTCTTTGGGGGTACGTGAAGAGCACAGTTTACGTACCATCACTACCTGCAACCCTGGAGGAGCTGAAAATTTCGATCACTGAAGCAGTTCGCATGATAACACCAGATATGCTACAGAGCGTCTGGACCGAACTGGACTATCACATCGATGTTTGCGGAGCAACCAGAGGGGCGCACATTAAGTGCCTTTAATGCTATCCTATACCACATGAAACTGAATGAAATCCTGCATGAAGCTACTGTGAAAGAATATTGCAATAAAGTTACATGTTATATTTGTGTCAAATCAGGGAGTGCTTTTGTGGTCACTCTCTATAAAAGATTCTGTTTGTTGTTTTTCCATATAATTACGTTAATTCTGTATAATATGTAGTGAGCGCACTGAGCCAAATATTGCACATTAAAACCCTGACTGACTGAGTGATTGATGATCACGAACAATTACCCCCACCAACACCAACTCCAGCTCCACCGCCAACACCAACAATAACACCACCACTGTCTACAGCAGCAGCATCTCAACAACCATCATCACCACACTCACCATTGGCACCACTACTTCCACTAACATTACCACCTGCACAAAAAAATGCTACCACCACAACCATCACCATCACAATCATTACCACAACTGCAACAACCACCATCACCATAATCCCGCACACAGGTGTTCGGTACCCAAGTGTATAATCACCAGCACTTATCAGACACATTTATTATCTGAGTAATTATAGATGTCGTTATTTGCTGATCTACGTACTCAGGAAGATGACTTCCATTGTCTTAATCTGGTGAACCAGGAATAATTTCTCTCTCTCTCTTTCTCTCTGGAACCTGGAACAGTAACACGAAAACCTGAAATTTTATTTTATATATTTATAACTAGGAATATTGTCTCACACAAGCGTTGCCTGTATGAGACAATTCTGGCTTAAATTGCAACGTTTTTCCTGCCGAAAAAGGCAAGAGAAAATCTGTGTATGCAATAATTTCGCAAAAATCATTTTGAACCTAACAAGAAAAATATATTTCATTGTAATTGTTTATTTTTAAATTATTGTAAACTTATCTAAAATATTTTTTTTTATATTTTATTGAAAACATGACATTACATTAAAAACACATGAAATAACCTATAATAGTTATACTACCCAGCCGTCGTCAAGCAGAACACACCACACTCACAACTACGTGTGGGTACATACCCCTCCTTTTCCCATATCCCATGAACAGTCCCAAGTCTTACATGCTTGTCACCAAACCTGTTGGAGCCACCTAACAGAATTACACAAATATATAAACAAATCGGGTATCAGAGACCGCAGACACAGCCTCCTCCATCCCACATTGATGGTGTACATCCGACCACAAGAAATTCGTGAAACATCAAGATATACATAGCACAGACATAAGTATATCCTGTATTTACATCTAGGAATCCTATAAAATTCCCCCAATCCCCCTCCCCGGTGGTTATCCTCTCCTCCTCCTCTGTCATGTAGGGGGGTGATGATTTGGGGAATATGGGGGTAAGCGGAGGGAGTTAGTAGGGGACAGGCAGGCGAAGTGGTAGGAGAGATGATTAGCGGAAGTTGGTAGGTAATGTGAGGTCACTGGTGACTACAACTTCACCTCTCATTACTCTACCCACCACTCCACACTACTTGTGGAAAATACTGTATATATTTACCAGAAATTCAGTATTTATATGTAAATAGATGGCCATACTGTATTTAATAATATTTATGTCATAGAAAACGGAAAGCCTGCGTCTGCGCAGACGAAACTCGCCATCTTGGTTTTTGAATTTGTATTAGAAACGTTGGTGAATGGGGAAGAATTTTTCGTGCTCTAGAGGTTAAAATTGTGCTGACACCTCTCAAATAGGAGGCGAAATTGGTGGATATGCATTCCTGCATAACTTGAGATATCAGACGACTGGACAAGACAGCTCCAAGAACCTCAGATAAGCTCTCTAGATTTGTGTGTAATTCTGGCCAGCATTATTTTCATAGATTTAGTTAGAGTGAGGTTTTCTGAATATGATACACATTAATCTCCAGTCAAATTGGTGAGTGATATTAAGATATATCTTCCTTCTGTTATGTAATTGTGTGTATATATATAACCATTTATTATTTTTAATATACAGTCCACAAATTTATATATGTACCAGTATTCCTGGTGTATGTATATTTCATTTAATTAATAGGTCCAGAGCAACTTGTGGTTATGACAGTGGTAGGTATCGAAGGGGGACATTTTTGCTACCTAGGTGTCCCAAATTCCTACTTGTCTATGTAACATTGATAAATAATAATTATCTTTGTTATCATTTACTGTTATGTACATAATTAGTTACATTCAGATAAATGTAATTTTCCACACTACGCACCCTCTCACTACTTTAACTAAACATAATAAAATATAAGAAATAGGAATAGCAAATAACGGGGACAGTGAATATTACTATTCTACTCAAACACAGTTTATTATTAAGTCTTTGTACAATAATATATTTGGGAACAGGAGAACATTATTGTGGTTTAGATAAATAGGGTGGTACATATAAGCAGTGAGACAGGGAACACAATCAACTTGACCAAAATGAATATAACTTACAATATAGTACAGAGGACAGTTCACTACAGGAACTAAGTCACAGGTCCCAAGACCTACACAGCACGAGTACTGCTCCAAGCCAGTACTCTGCCCAATGTCTCCAAGAGTCTCTCCTCCCGAGACTCTCCAGCTCAGCTCTGCTCCCAGGCCAGAGCTCTGCCCGAATCTGTCTGCTCAGCTGTTCCTTGGGCTTATATTGTCCCGAGAGCACCCCCCACAATGAGGTGTTCACACGTGGTGTTGATCTGACGTCGAGGTCTGACCCCGTCCAGAACAAAAGATCTCAGTCTTAAGCCGAAAAGGCATGGCTCTGACAGACATTTGCCAAGGCAAGGTGTGACCATATAATTGGTTAAATTAGGTCTCCCCAGAGACCTCACAAGCCCAGCTGAACTACATCACACCTGCTATTCACAACCTAACAGACATATACTATAAAACGTAACCGCTAAAACCCACTGCCGCACCTCCCAAACCCCCCGCCCCTCATTCCCCACGAAATGTATATATATATATATATATATATATATATATATATATATATATATATATATATATATATATATATATATATATATATATATATATAATTGACCATGATGTACCCCAAAGCCCTAGTGACACCCTCATCCAACCCTCCCACATCAAGACTAAGCGCTCGCAGTACCGACACCCCTTTTCACCCTACCCTCTGAACCACCCCTACTAAACCATCCCCTTACACCCCCAACCCCTCGCAAAAATATACTACATGATACACTGTCACCTTACCTCCACAGATGCCACACACCCCTCCCACAACTACCCTTCTATTCCAGAGTACCACTCCGGACGGCAAAATACCGTGCAGAAAACGATACATTACCTAACGTGCTCTAGGTTTTAACCTCAACTTACTAAAGCGGCACCATATATTCCCCCATGCGTACATGGGGAAAATCCCCTCCACGGGCACAACAACCCTCCCCACGAGCAACCTACACAAAACACCTATCCTGACTTTCCCTGGTTCCCGAGCCAACACCAAAGCACACAATACAGCCTCACACTCCCGCAACTCCACTCCACCATACAAATGTCTCAACCTGTTATGTATCTTATCCAGCCGTCCCCCACACACTCCCTCACACAACACCTCCCTCTTGATAAAAACACATTTAACTCTCTGTTTCAAGTCCAGCAACCCCAACCCTCTCTGATGCACTGGTAACCTTACAACCTTCCTCCGAAGACAATCACAACCCGAATACACGTCTAAGAATGCCTGTAATCGCCGTCCCTGTTATTGGGAACACAGCCGCCACATACCACACCTTACTATGCAATAAAACATTAATTACAATAGCTCTTTGCATGAGGGTCAGGTGATATGGTCTCAATGCCCCCAGGCGACCCTGGATCCTTTCAACCAACCTATTCGAGTCTTCCTTTCGTGTGGCACCCAGGTCATCTGAATAGATGATACCACATATTTTCAAAATCCCCGCCTGCAGCTGCACGATGTTACATCCCCACTCGACCCTCCCCACCCAAGCCCCCAACCCCATGACCAGTGACTTCTCCAAATTCACTTTCATACCAGTAGTACCTCCGAACAATTGCACAGCATCCTCCAAAGCCCCCAGCAACATCCCCTCCCATACCAAGACAGCTATGTAGTCAACATATACGACCAAACCAGGTCAAACCCTCCCTTCCCCTACCCCTCCCCCATTGCACATGCGTTGCTCCACCATTCGGTAAAAGGGGTCCTGGACACACGCAAACAATAGTTGTGACATTGGACACCTCTGCCTAAGATCCCGCCCCATGATAACCACCTCCCCCAAGCATCCATTCATCTGCACCCTCTCCCTGGCACTCCGGTACAAACCTTCAATCCACCCCACAATTTCTTCACCAACCCTGTCGACTGAGTATAGCACTCAAAGCTCCCCTCTTCACTCTGTCATATTCACCCTGCCAATCCAATGCCAACAACACCGCCCCTGCCCCCTCTTGATTCCACGAATCCCCTTAGTATCCCATGCCCCACAACCATAGACCTCCCTGGCAACCCAAACTGATTTTTAGATACCACCCTCACCACTACACAATTAAATCTATTTCCCAATATCTTCGCATACAACTTATAATCTGCGCATAGCAACGAGATGGCTCGGTAGTCCCGAAGGGTGTTCTGCTGCTTTCCCTTCGGAACCAACACCATCACTGCTGTTGCCTGCTTCTCTCCCAACTCGCCCCTCTCCTTCATCGAATTCAATAACCAGACAAAAAAAAAAAAACCTTACCAGCTCCCAGTGCTGTAGATAAAACTCGCATGGGAGACCATTGATGCCTGGAGCTTTGCCCTTATGCATCTCACTTAATGCCCTCCATATTTCCTCCTCCGTAATTACCCTGCCCAATGCCTTTCTATCACTCCTCCCCAGATTGCACAACACACACGCACACACCTGCTCTAAAACCTCCCCCACCACCCCACTACTTTTCCAACACTCCTCATACCATTTATCCTCATACGCACAAGTCTCCTCAAAGCCGTTAACATGACTCACGAAATCGTAATGACACGATTGCAAACAAACCATACCACGGGCGGGATTTGAACCCGCGGTCAGAGAGTCTCAAAACTCCAGACCGTCGCGTTAGCCACTGGACCAGCTAGCCACTATAAGATTCGTCCAACAAGGTATATTTCTACACCATAGGAAGGTTAGCATAGACACCACTGTGACCACAAAAGCAAGTTTTTACAGACGTAGTTTTTACAGACGCAGTAATGGATTCAAATTAGACAAGTTTAGATTTAGAAAGGATATAGGAAAGTATTGGCTTGGAAATAGGGTAGTTGATGAGTGGAACAGTCTACCTAGTAGGGTTAATTTCAAATTTAGGTTGGATACATGAGTGAGAGGGGTTGGATTGAGTGGGACTTGCGCATGAGTTAATGCTTGGGTAGAACTGAAAATTGGGTTGGGCAAATATTCTGTTAGTAGGATGGATTGTGAAGGACCTGCCTAGTATGGGCCAACAGGCCTGCTGCAGTGTTCCTCCTTTCTTATGCTCTTATGTTCAAAGGGGCACAAAATGCACCTCCATGATTTAAGTAATGACACACACCACACTGTAGGAGACTTTGGTCTAGCACAAAAGGTAGGCAGGTCAAGCAAAGGTCAAAGTACTGAATTTTAGTTTAAATTAGTCGTTATGTCTAAATAGAGTCGCTGCATGACAGTCCATCGCATTTATGAGAGTATTCAATTTACGTTTATCTACAGAAGCTTCAATTATAAATTAATCTAGTTTGAACAGTCAAGTTATCATGTCATAATGGCCGATTCTAAGATATTTCTTTCTAGCCAAGATGAACTAGGAATTACAATTCTAGCTTTTGATTATTTTGCAGGGTTATTACATATGATTAAATATGATATTAGATTCTTTTGCTATTGATACTGAGTTTTGGTGTTGTGCTAACTTAACATTAAGGGGGTTGACATGTCTGCCCAACATGAGGTAAATTACAGCCACTGCACTGCACTGCACTGCACTGCACTGCACTCTGTAAACACCGCCAATTCTGTGTTTTAGAAAATTCTTAATTAACGTGCTCTTAATCGCCCATGAATTCTTGAAGATTACTAATAAGTCAAATCTTTTAAGGACATACGGGAAAGCAGATAAAATCTCATTCTTTGGGAGAGCTAACAAATTCTTAACCACAGAGGTTATCGTAGCTTCACTTTTATAAGTCTTTCTAGCTGTGATCAAAGATTTTTCTACATACTCTTGAGGGGTGCCGTAGTTTCGCTGTAATATCAGTAATTTTCGTAATTTCTTCATAAGGCAGGTCGAGGCTGCGAACTCAGAAAGCTCTCAACAACATTATAAGAAGGACTGTCCTCTTTAGTTTCATTGTTAGATTGGTAATGGATATAGGTACAAACATTATTTGTCTTAATATGTACTGTGAACTTGATGGATAAAAACATCTAGGAAGGGGAATTTGTAGCTCTTATTTTTCCTCTGCGAATTGAATAGACGGGATATGTGAGTTAAACTTCGATGAAATTAAGACACATGTGCAACATCTGGGTATCTTTATTGTAGACGTTTCGCCATCCAGTGGCTTTATCAATACAAATTCCAGGACATAACTTGAAGATAGTAGGACTATATACAGAAGATGAGGTAATCAGTCCCTCAACCTTGGAGTAGGTGCGAAGAGCACCGTAGTCGTGGAGATTCTGAAGCAGAAGCAAGGAGCCTGGCTCTTATATACTAACGTCAGAGTTAAACTTTGAATAATCATTTGGACAAGTTATTTGCCGCAGTCCCCACGGAGCTAATAATAGGTCTCCTTGGAAATCCTGGTTTATGAGTCACAATAAAACCATTAACTTGAGAGAATGTCACGGATTTAGCTGACACCTGTGCGATCAATACTTCATTATCTCTAACTAGAGTTTTTAGTTGTATATTAAACTTACTGTTAACCTCATAAAGATGGTTCTTATCAAGGGAAACATAGGTTTTAGTCTTCTAATAACAGATTAATTTTCCCACTATAATCCACTTTGTCCATAATAACTACCGCATTCACTTTGCTTTCGTAAGACAAATCTAGGATCTTGTACACAAATAACCCGTATATACAAGAGAGGAGCTTACGACGACGTTACACTCAGACTTGGACCATTTACAAAGTCACACTGTGACTTTGTAAATGATCCAAGTCGAGCCGAAACATCGTCGTAAGCTCCTCTCTTCTATGTTTGGGTTATTTGTGTATTGTTCCAGTCACGGTATTGTGCCTTTTTTTTTATTATTCTGGGATCTTGTCTTACTTTAAGGTATGACACTCAGGATAATTCGAGTCCGCAGGTCTGACTATAACTCCATACTCCATGACCTTGCAAATGTTGAACGTTTCTGAGAATAAATCATTTTTTTTTTTCAAATTGCAAGAGGACTTAGCAAGATCAACGTAATCAGTGTCTCCCACTAGTTGGCACAAATCTTAATTCATATCATAAATCAGTCTGATGGCCCCGAGTACGTTCAGTACTCGACAAGATAATTTATTATAATCAAAACCCACAAGGGTACAAGTTAGTAATAAAATCGGAGTTAGTGTATTGAGACCATCCATTTTGTAATATTTAATTTCTAGATTAGAAACACTCAACAGTACGTCTGTGTACTCTCAACCTCCTATATACACAGTATGGGCTTTGAGAGGAACACTTTTGTAAGAAATAACAGTAAAAGAGGAGGAAAGAAAACGTCTAGAGAATTGAGATCATAGTTTGCAAGTTGAATGATAGTTCTAGGTGTTGCAGCCAACATTTCTCAAGATCTTGCAATGTTGCAAAGGTAATAAGGAGTCCCAGGAGGTATATTCATGAGGAGGCCTACAGGAGGAAGAAAGACCGAGAATTCATCCTTGGAGGATAGCCCAAGGGTGTTTGAATATATAAAAGACTTAAGAACTTGGTCCCAAAAGTGTTAAGAGGAGTTCATCCTGATTTTTATCTACAGTTGACTTATTTTGTTGCAATCGAATGTAGAAAATTGCTTAATACGTCTGGCATATCACATAGGTTATAAAAACATAAGAAAATAAATAAATTTTTGACTAAAGTGCTGAACAACATATTGTGGAGATATCTTGAAATATCACATATGTTAGAAAAATTAATATAGGATTATTAAAACATAATAATTTCCTCTACTCAAACGCTGGAAGACTTATTGTGGAGATAGATGCAAATAAAGATGCAATGTTGCATAGATTTGCGAACCGTCAGCCTATTGACCCCAAATCTGTTAGGATAACGTGAAATATCTTGAAGTATCAGAAACAACCTTTAGAAATTAAAAATAAATAAATGAATACTCATTATCCTAAAAATCGAACATTTTGCACTGACCAATATTATGACCTTAGAACTATAAACTGTTTGATGAAATGTGAGTTAGAACCAGTCTTGACCGTAAAAAAAATATTGTTAATTTTTGCAATATAGACAAAATATGGCTGTGCCACACTTCCGTTATTTTTATATATCTAAGATAAAAAAATAAAAAATAAAACACAGTCAAAATACTTATATTACACATCTATAACAAATGCCCAAGAACTACATTATTATAAGACAGAGTGTTTCAAAATGATGGAGCCAATTTCAAATTGCTACGATTTCAAATCAGGTCCATCTTTTGAAACACCTTGTATTAAAATTGTCATAACTAGGCTTAGAACATTATTATTATTATAATGAAATATAACGTTACAAGGGTCTAGCAGCGCTGTGGGGCAGGAAATATAACGTTACAAGGGTCTAGCAGCGCTGTGGGGCAGGAAATATAACGTTACAAGGGTCTAGCAGCGCTGTGGGGCAGGAAATATAACGTTACAAGGGTCTAGCAGCGCTGTGGGGCAGGAAATATAACGTTACAAGGGTCTAGCAGCGCTGTGGGGCAGGAAATATAACGTTACAAGGGTCTAGCAGCGCTGTGGGGCAGGAAATATAACGTTACAAGGGTCTAGCAGCGCTGTGGGGCAGGAAATATAACGTTACAAGGGTCTAGCAGCGCTGTGGGGCAGGAAATATAACGTTACAAGGGTCTAGCAGCGCTGTGAGGCAGGAAATATAACGTTACAAGGTCTAGCAGCGCTGTGGGGCAGGAAATATAACGTTACAAGGGTCTAGCAGCGCTGTGGGGCAGGAAATATAACGTTACAAGGGTCTAGCAGCGCTGTGTGGGGCAGGAAATATAACGTTACAAGGGTCTAGCAGCGCTGTGGGGCAGGAAATATAACGTTACAAGGGTCTAGCAGCGCTGTGGGGCAGGAAATATAACGTTACAAGGGTCTAGCAGCGCTGTGGGGCAGGAAATATAACGTTACAAGGGTCTAGCAGCGCTGTGGGGCAGGAAATATAACGTTACAAGGGTCTAGCAGCGCTGTGGGGCAGGAAATATAACGTTACAAGGGTCTAGCAGCGCTGTGGGGCAGGAAATATAACGTTACAAGGGTCTAGCAGCGCTGTGGGGCAGGAAATATAACGTTACAAGGGTCTAGCAGCGCTGTGGGGGCAGGAAATATAACGTTACAAGGGTCTAGCAGCGCTGTGAGGCAGGAAATATAACGTTACAAGGGTCTAGCAGCGCTGTGGGGCAGGAAATATAACGTTACAAGGTCTAGCAGCGCTGTGGGGCAGGAAATAAACGTTACAAGGGTCTAGCAGCGCTGTGGGGCAGGAAATATAACGTTACAAGGGTCTAGCAGCGCTGTGGGGCAGGAAATATAACGTTACAAGGGTCTAGCAGCGCTGTGGGGCAGGAAATATAACGTTACAAGGGTCTAGCAGCGCTGTGGGGCAGGAAATATAACGTTACAAGGGTCTAGCAACGCTGCAGGGCAGGAAATATAATGTTACAAGGGTCTAGCAGCGCTGTGGGGCAGGAAATATAACGTTACAAGGGTCTAGCAGCACTGCGGGGCAGGAAATATAATGTTACAAGGGTCTAGCAGCGCTGTGGGGCAGGAAATATGACGTTACAAGGGTCAAGCAGCACTGTGGGGCAGGAAATATAACGTTACAAGGATCTAGCAGCGCTGCAGGGCAGGAAATATAACGTTACAAGGGTCTAGCAGCACTGCGGGGCAGGAAATATAACGTTACAAGGGTCTAGCAGAGCTGCAGGGCAGGAAATATAACGTTACAAGGGTCTAGCAGCGCTGCAGGGCAGGAAATATAACGTTACAAGGGTCTAGCAGCACTGCGGGGCAGGAAATATAACGTTACAAGGGTCTAGCAGTGCTGCAGGGCAGGAAATATAACGTTACAAGGGTCTAGCAGCGCTGCAGGGCAGGAAATATAACGTTACAAGGGTCTAGCAGCACTGCAGGGCAGGAAATATAATGTTACAAGGGTCTAGCAGCGCTGCGGGGCAGGAAATATAACGTTACAAGGGTCTAGCAGCGCTGTGGGGCAGGAAATATAACGTTACAAGGGTCTAGCAGCGCTGCGGGGCAGGAAATATAACGTTACAAGGGTCTAGCAGCGCTGTGGGGCAGGAAATATAACGTTACAAGGGTCTAGCAGCGCCGTGGGGCAGGAAATATAACGTTACAAGGGTCTAGCAGCGCTGTGGGGCAGGAAATATAACGTTACAAGGGTCTAGCAGCGCTGTGGGGCAGGAAATATAACGTTACAAGGGTCTAGCAGCGCTGCGGGGCAGGAATTATAACGTTACAAGGGTCTAGCAGCGCTGTGGGGCAGGAAATATAACGTTACAAGGGTCTAGCAGTGCTGCGGGGCAGGAAATATAACGTTACAAGGGTCTAGCAGTGCTGTGGGGCAGGAAATATAACGTTACAAGGGTCTAGCAGCGCTGTGGGGCAGGAAATATAACGTTACAAGGGTCTAGCAGTGCTGTGGGGCAGGAAATATAACGTTACAAGGGTCTAGCAGCACTGTGGGGCAGGAAATATAACGTTACAAGGGTCTAGCAGTGCTGCGGGGCAGGAAATATAACGTTACAAGGGTTTAGCAGCGCTGTTTGGCAGGAAATATAACGTTACAAGGGTCTAGCAGCGCTGCAGGGCAGGAAATATAACGTTACAAGGGTCTAGCAGCGCTGTGGGGCAGGAAATATAACGTTACAAGGGTTTAGCAGCACTGTGGGGCAGGAAATATAACGTTACAAGGGTTTAGCAGTGCTGTGGGGCAGGAAATATAACGTTACAAGGGTCTAGCAGTGCTGTGGGGCAGGAAATATAACCTTACAAGGGTCTAGCAGCACTGTGGGGCAGGAAATATAACGTTACAATTGTTTAGCAGCGCTGTGGGGCAGGAAATATAACGTTACAAGGGTCTAGCAGCGCTGCGGGGCAGGAAATATAACGTTACAAGGGTCTAGCAGCACTGTGGGGCAGGAAATATAACGTTACAAGGGTCTAGCAGCACTGTGGGGCAGGAAATATAACGTTACAAGGGTCTAGCAGCGCTGTGGGGCAGGAAATATAACGTTACAAGGGTCTAGCAGCGCTGCAGGGCAGGAAATATAACGTTACAAGGGTCTAGCAGCGCTGTGGGGCAGGAAATATAACGTTACAAGGGTCTAGCAGCGCTGCGAGGCAGGAAATATAACGTTACAAGGGTCTAGCAGCGCTGTGGGGCAGGAAATATAACGTTACAAGGGTCTAGCAGCGCTGCGGGGAAGGAAATATAACGTTACAAGGGTCTAGCAGCGCTGCGGGGAAGGAAATATAACGTTACAAGGGTCTAGCAGCACTGTGGGGCAGGAAATATAACGTTACAAGGGTCTAGCAGCACTGCGGGGCAGGAAATATAACGTTACAAGGGTCTAGCAGTGCTGCAGGGCAGGAAATATAACGTTACAAGGGTCTAGCAGCACTGCGAGGCAGGAAATATAACGTTACAAGGGTCTAGCAGCGCTGCGGGGCAGGAAATATAACGTTACAAGGGTCTAGCAGCACTGCGGGGCAGGAAATATAACGTTACAAGGGTCTAGCAGCGCTGCAGGGCAGGAAATATAACGTTACAAGGGTCTAGAAGCACTGCGAGGCAGGAAATATAACGTTACAAGGGTCTAGCAGCGCTGCAGGGAAGGAAATATAACGTTAAAAGGGTCTAGCAGCACTGTGGGGCAGGAAATATAACATTTACAGGGCCTAGCAGTGCTGTGGGGCAGGAAATATAACGTTACAAGGGTCTAGCAGCACTGCGGGGCAGGAAATATAACGTTACAAGGGTCTAGCAGTGCTGCGGGGCAGGAAATATAACGTTACAAGGGTCTAGCAGCGCTGTGGGGCAGGAAATATAACGTTACAAGGGTCTAGCAGTGCTGCGGGGCAGGAAATATAACGTTACAAGGGTCTAGCAGCACTGCAGGGCAGGAAATATAACGTTACAAGGGTCTAGCAGAGCTGCGGGGCAGGAAATATAACGTTACAAGGGTCTAGCAGCGCTGCGGGGGAGGAAATATAACGCTAAAAGGGTCTAGCAGCGCTGCGGGGCAGGAAATATAACGTTACAAGGGTCTAGCAGTGCTGCGGGGCAGGAAATATAACGTTACAAGGGTCTAGCAGTGCTGCAGGGCAGGAAATATAACGTTACAAGGGTCTAGCAGAGCTGCGGGGCACGAAATATAACGATACAAGGGTCTAGCAGCGCTGCGGGGCAGGAAATATAACGTTACAAGGGTCTAGCAGCACTGCGGGGCAGGAAATATAACGTTACAAGGGTCTAGCAGCGCTGCAGGGCAGGAAATATAACGTTACAAGGGTCTAGCAGCGCTGTGGGGCAGGAAATATAACGTTACAAGGGTCTAGCGGCGCTGCGGGGAAGGAAATATAACGTTACAAGGGTCTAGCAGCGCTGCGGGGAAGGAAATATAACGTTACAAGGGTCTAGCAGCACTGTGGGGCAGGAAATATAACGTTACAAGGGTCTAGCAGCACTGCGGGGCAGGAAATATAACGTTACAAGGGTCTAGCAGCGCTGCAGGGCAGGAAATATAACGTTACAAGGGTCTAGAAGCACTGCGAGGTAGGAAATATAACGTTACAAGGGTCTAGCAGCGCTGCAGGGAAGGAAATATAACGTTACAAGGGTCTAGCAGCACTGTGGGGCAGGAAATATAACATTACAAGGGCCTAGCAGTGCTGTGGGGCAGGAAATATAACGTTACAAGGGTCTAGCAGCACTGCGGGGCAGGAAATATAACGTTACAAGGGTCTAGCAGTGCTGCGGGGCAGGAAATATAACGTTACAAGGGTCTAGCAGCGCTGTGGGGCAGGAAATATAACGTTACAAGGGTCTAGCAGTGCTGCGGGGCAGGAAATATAACGTTACAAGGGTCTAGCAGCACTGCAGGGCAGGAAATGTAACGTTACAAGGGTCTAGCAGAGCTGCGGGGCAGGAAATATAACGTTACAAGGGTCTAGCAGCGCTGCGGGGCAGGAAATATAACGCTAAAAGGGTCTAGCAGCGCTGCGGGGCAGGAAATATAACGTTACAAGGGTCTAGCAGTGCTGCGGGGCAGGAAATATAACGTTACAAGGGTCTAGCAGCGCTGCAGGGCAGGAAATGTAACGTTACAAGGGTCTAGCAGAGCTGCGGGGCAGGAAATATAACGATACAAGGGTCTAGCAGCGCTGCGGGGCAGGAAATATAACGTTACAAGGGTCTAGCAGCACTGCGGGGCAGGAAATATAACGTTACAAGGGTCTAGCAGCGCTGTGGGGCAGGAATTGTAACGTTACAAGGGTCTAGCAGCGCTGCGGGGCAGGAAATATAACGTTACAAGGGTCTAGCAGTGCTGTGGGGCAGGAAATATAACGTTACAAGGGTCTAGCAGCGTTGCGGGGCAGGAAATATAATGTTACAAGGGTCTAGCAGCACTGCGGGGCAGGAAATATAACGTTACAAGGGTCTAGCAGAGCTGCAGGGCAGGAAATATAACGTTACAAGGGTCTAGCAGCGCTGCGGGGCAGGAAATATAACGTTACAAGGGTCTAGCAGCACTGCGGGGCAGGAAATATAATGTTACAAGGGTCTAGCAGCGCTGTGGGGCAGGAAATATAACGTTACAAGGGTCTAGCAGAGCTGCAGGGCAGGAAATATAACGTTACAAGGGTCTAGCAGTGCTGCGGGGCAGGAAATATAACGTTACAAGGGTCTAGCAGTGCTGCGGGGCAGGAAATATAACGTTACAAGGGTCTAGCAGCGCTGCGGGGCAGGAAATATAACGTTACAAGGGTATAGCAGCGCTGCGGGGCAGGAAATATAACGTTACAAGGGTCTAGCAGCGCTGCGGGGCAGGAAATATAACGTTACAAGGGTCTAGCAGCACTGCAGGGCATGAAATATATCGTTACAAGGGTTTAGCAGAGCTGTGGGGCAGGAAATAGTGCCGGGGTTATAAACAGCAAGGTGGAGAGGTGAGGGGAGAAAGGGGACCTAAGGGACGCTAGGGGGTTATGTGTCAAAGTTCGTATAGTAAAGAAGTTGCTGACAAAAAGTTAGAAAGTGATCGTAAGTCAAAGGCAGAGCCGTCTGCAAGTAGGGAAGATAAGGTATGAGTGGTAGGGCGGCGGTGGTGGAGGTAAAGTCTGCCAGCTCGCTGGTAAACTGGACAATCCACAAGAAAGTGAAGAACTGAAATTGGACCCAGCAAGCCTCACAGAGAGGAAGAGGGTGTCGCTCCATGAGATGTCCATGGGTTAGGCGAGTATGACCGATGTGGAGACGGGAGAGCACAGTCTCCCGAGTAGGGAAACGGTAGTAAGAAGATAGCCACAAACTTAAAAACAGTTTAATAGAGTGCAGTTTGTTATGGTGAATGTTCAACCACAGTTGTTGCCAATGGCCGCAAAGACGGGCAGAGATGAATGTAAAATAATCCTTGAACGGAATACCTGTATAGGAAACCAAAAGATCACGTACCGCTGACCGCACAGCAGCATCCGCCTATTCATTGCCCTGCACATCAATGTGTCCAGGGACCCAACAGAAAACGACGTCTTTGTTTTTGCTAGCCACACGGTGCAACCATAGTTGAATATGAAGGACCAATGGATGAGGGGAATCAAATTGTTTAATAGCTTGTAAAGCACTGAGGGAATCTGAAATGATAACAAACGTCGAAGGAGACATCTATGTAACACGGAGAAGTGCTATGAGGATGGCACACAACTCGGCAGTAAAAACACTAGCCGAATCTAACAACCTCAGACAACATCATCAGGGAACACCGCCGCGAACCCAACACCATCAGAAGATGTAGAACGATCTGTATAAACAGCGACGGCATGAGCATGTGACAGGAAGTGATCAAGAAAAAGATAGCGAGAAGCCACCGTAGGCAGGAAAGTTTTGGTGCATGGTAGTAGGGGAGAACAGGCACGAACCGTCGGAACGTCCCAAAGGGAAAAGGAAAAGGCAGACGATACATGAACATACAAGGGAGGCAACTGGAGAGAAGACGGAATGAAGACGAAGAGAAAACGGTTGGAGTAAGAAGGGGCGTCGAATTATATCGTCTGAGACGAACCTATACGTAGAAAGAGCACGAAGGTCATTAGAGCGGACAAAGTAACGAAGGCAATGAGCGTCAAAACGATCGGCTAAGGAAGGAACATTCGCCTAAGCATAGAGGCTTTCAAAAGGAGATGAACGAAAGGCACCAACCTGGGGATCTAACTTAGAAGGAGTTGTAGGAGAAACTGCAGAACAGACTTGGTCTCTATAATCCGGCTTGGACAAGACTAGGGTGGAATGCAAAAGGAGGAGAGTCCGGATATCTGCTCCCCATGAACGATGCGCAAGAATTTTAAGGAGATTCAGCCGACCATGGCAAGCTGCCTTCGAGGAGGAAATGTGAGGTTTCCATGTCGACTGGCAATCGAATAGAAGGGCAAGAAATTTAAATGTATCACATTCTGGAATACGTGAGTCGTGTAAATACAATGAAATATCTGGGATAAGAGGACGTCTAGTGAAGGTAATGAAATAGGTTTTCGCACTAGAAAATTTAAATCTATGAAAAGTGGCCCAATGGGAAACATGGTCAATCGCACCCTGCAGGGAGGCCGCTGTCAGGCGAGTCAGCGCCTACGTAAACTATAGTGAAGTCATCCACATAAAGTGACGACCAAATATGCAATGGAAGAACGGAAGATAGGTCATTTATAGACAAGAGAAAAAAGGTAGTGCTAAGGACACAACCTTGTGGGACTCCCTCGGCCTGAACAAAGTCTGAGGAACACGAAAATGTCTTTCAGATAAGAAAGCAGCAAGGAACATCGGTAGATTACCACGGAGGCCTAAGGAGTGGGCCTGGGCTAAGATCTTATACCACCAAGTGATGGTATATGCTTTCTTTAGATCAAAAAAGACTGTTAGGACGGAGTGTATATTAACAGAGGCATTTTGCACATACGTATTTAAGTGGAGCAAGAGGTCAAAAGTAGAGCGGCCCTTGCGAAACCCATTTTGGCGAGGAGAAAGACTATTGTGTCTCTTAATACCATATCAGATGTCTATTCACCAATCGTTCCATCACCTTGCAGACTACACTGGTCAGAGCAATGGACGATAGTGAGAGGCATCGAGCCCTGAGGTGCCTGGCTTGCGAAACGGTAGGACAATGGCAGATTTCCATTGCGAGAGCCCCTCGCGTCCAAATAATATTGAAAAGACGAAAAAGGACTATAAGGTGTGTATAATGCAGATGTTGTAGCATACGGATATGAATATCATTAGGTCCAGCTGCCGATGACTGGCAAGCGGAAATCATGGACTCTAGCTCTAGGAGATTGAAAAGTACGTTATACGGCTCTATTTCATTAGAAGAGGAATCCTAGGGTGATTGCTCTCTGGCAGACTTAGAAGCGAGAAACGAGAGACAAAGGTGGAGTCCTTGAGAGGCACAGACAAGATAGTTTCCGATTTCCATGGCAACCTCAAGAGGTTCCGCAACACTAACACCAGCAACCCGCAAAACGGGAGCTGGGTCCGGAATGTACTTGCCACACAACTTCCGTACCTTCCTCCAAACCGCACACACAGGGGAAGTCGAGGTAATGGTAGACACGTAGTCTTCCCAACAAGCGCGTTTAGCGTCGCGTATGACGCGGCGAGCGACTGTCCTTGCTCGCTTAAAATCCTGAAGACGATCTGTGGTACGATTGTATCGATAACGACCTCATGTAGCACGTTTCAAGTGCACTGCATGGGCACACGCAGACTACCAAGACAAGCATGTCGGAGAATACCTGCCTGAGGTTTGAGAAATAGAACGTGACGCTGCAGTCAAAAGTAAGGTCGAAAACTGATGCACAAGCTCATCAATAGAGGACGAAGATGGGTCCTCACAAAAAACGGTAAGATGAGAGTATAAGTCCAATTTGCTCATCCAAATTGCCAACGAGGGCTACGAGGCGGTCGGGGATACGTAGCAGAAGTAAGAATAATAGGAAAGTGATCAATGATGTGCAAATCCGGGGAGAACAGACCAAGCGTAATCGAGGGCAATTGACGAGGACCAGATAGAAATATCGATGCAAGAGAGAGACTGAGTGCAAGAGTCAAAATAGGTGGGAGCATCCGTATTTAAAACATCGGTTGAAAATAACTATAGGGCAAATTATAAAGACTACAATATGTTCTTAACATTATGCTCAGTGTTTTGATAAGATTTCTTTTCCAACAATATCAAAGAACTGCCTATGGCAACCTTGTTTAGTTTTTTTGGGGGGGAGGGGGGATTTAATTTATGATATCTTGGTTTCTGCTGTGATTTAATAGTTAATGATTAAATTTCCGTAGAGAACAATATATCTCGGTGAGGCTCATAATGACTGTAATATCCAGGAGAGGTATTTTGTTTTTAAATAATTCAAAGTGAAACAGAGTGACTCGCAACTTATTGAATTAAGATATTCCTGACGTCAGTTTTGAATGTATTACAGTGGCAGCCATCTTTGACCAGACGACATAAACTTTAATGTTTTAAATAATAAAACATTCAAGCGATGCACAAGAGTAATTAGTAATTTTTATTTACATGATTCAATTGCTTAAAACAAAAATTTTATTGGAAGTTATTTCAAAAAAGTCATTTGTTATTTGAGAACAGTATAAACGTAGCAATTTTCTCTTTTATAATACTAATATTTGTTTAAAAATTGGTACTTATTACCAGTATATAAGTGATAAGCTGATTCCTGCTGTAACTTATGTAGTGTGTGTGTGTGTGTGTGTGTGTGTGTGTGTGTGTGTGTGTGTGTGTGTGTGTGCCTGTGTGTGTACTCACCTAATTGTGGTTTCAGGGGTTGAGTCATAGCTCCTGGCCCCGCCCCCCGCCTCTTCATTGGTCGCCACTAGGTCCGCTCTCTTCTTGCTCCATGAGCTTTATCATACCTCTTCTACGTGTGTGTGTGTAATCAACTAATTGTGGTTGCACGGGTAGATCCACAGCTCCTGGCCCCGCCTCTTCACTGGTCGTTAATAGGTCCACTCTCTCACTGCTCCGTGAGCTTTATCATACATCTTCTTAAAGATACGTGTAAATCCTGCCTCCACTACTTCACTTTCCAGACTATTCCACTTCCTGACAACTCTATCACTGAAGAAATACTTCTTAACATTCCTGTTGCTCAACTGAGCAACAGTTGTGACCGCTTGTTGCTGTGTCCCATCTCTGAAACAACATGTTCCAATCTACCATGTCAATTCCTCTCAGTATTTTATATGTCGTTATCATGATTTCCTTATCCCTCCTCTCCTCCAGTACTCTCTCTGCGGTCTTCTTTAACCCCATAGTGGGGTTAAACTCCAGAAGCCAGTTGCTGGACCAGGCTTGCAGCCTGTCCAGTTCCCTTTGTAGTCCTGCCTGGCCATCATCCGATTGAATTATCCTCATTAGCTTCACATCATCTGCAAAGAGGGGACAATTCTGAGTCTATCCCTTCCGTCATCTTATTCACATATACCAGAAACAGCACTGGTCCTAGGACTGACCCCAGTGGAACCCTGCTCATCACAGGTGCCCACTCTGACACCTCGTCACGTACCATGACTCGTTCTTGCCTTCCTCTCAAGTATTTTCTGATGCATTGCAGTACCTTCTTAGCTTTTGCACAAATCTCTTGTGTGGGACTGTGTTGAAAGCCTTCTTACAGACCAAGAAAATACAATATATCCATCCCTCTCTCTCGTCTTACTTCTATTACCTTGTTGTAAATCTCAAGTAGGTTTGTGACACAGAATTTCCCTTCCTCGAAACCGTGCTGGTTGTCGAGTATAAGCTTGTTTCTCTCTAGGTGGTCCACCACTCTTCTCCTGATAATCTTCTCCATGACTGCATACTACACATGTCAGTACCACCGGTCTGTAGTTTAATGCCACGTGTCGGTCTCCTTTCATAAAAATTGGGACTGCACATCAGGTAGTCCCCCTATTTCGATGGATGTGTTGAAGATTGTTGTTAGTGGCACACATAGTGTCTCTGCTTCCTCTCTCAGAACCTATGGAGAGATGTCCTGTCCCACCGTCTTGGATGTATCTAGTTCATTTAGCAACCTCTTCACCTCCTCTTCGGTTATGTGTATTGTGTCCAGCACTTGTTGGTGTACCCCCATCGTCCCGGCTTTCTGGAATTCTTTCTGTCTCCACTGAAAATACTTCCTTAAACCTCGTGTTAAGCTGTTCCTTCCTCGCTTCCCCTGCTTCCTTCCTCAGCCAGATTACCTGGTCCTTCACTGTTGTTTACCTTCCGATGTAGGTGTACAACAGCACTGGTTAAGACTTGGCTTTCGATACTATGCCGTTTTCGTATTTCCACTGGGCCTCCCTTCTTATCTGTGCATATTCGTTTCTGGTTCTTTGACTAATCTCTCTATTTTTCTTGGTCCTATTTCTTCTATACTTTTTCCATTCTCTAGCGCACTTAGTTTTGGCCTCCACACCTTTGGGTGAACCAAGGGCTCGTTCTGATCTTCCCATTATTTTTCCACCAGTTCTCTTTCCCACTAACGCTCATGCAGAAAGTTCCTCATGCCTGTGTAGTCCCTCCTTTCATAGTTATGTTTGACCCGTCCTACTCGTGTTACCCTTTCCACTTGTAACTACTGTATTTTGAAGTTTAGGACCACGTGATCACTAGCTCCAAGGGGCCTTTCATGCACCATGTCCTCAGTGTCTGAACTGCTCAAGGTGAATATGAGGTCCAATCTTACTGGCTCATCATCTCCTCCATCTCTCTCTCTAGTAGTGTCTCTAACATGTTGATGCATCATCTTGGCTTTCCATGTTATGGAACCCCCATGTGGCTCCAGGTTTTCCCAGACAATCTCCTTTTGATTGAAATCACCTACAACTAGTAACTTTGCTCTACCCATGTGGGCCCTTCTGGCCACCTCAGCTGTGTCCACAATTGCTCTGTTGCTCTTATCATATTCTTTACTTGGCCTCCTGCTATTCTGTGGCAGGTTGTACAATACTGCAATCACCACCTTAGGACCCCAAGTCTGAATTGTTCCTGCTATGTAGTCCCTTGTTTCCATTCTGCCCATTCCTTCCATTTCCTCAAATCTCCACTGGTTTTTGATGAGCAGTGCAACTCCTTCCCATCTGATCCCTCTATCTTTACTAAGGTTCTGGTATCTGGGTGAAAAGATAGCATCTGTTATCATCCCTGTGAGCTTCATTTCTGTGAGTGCTATCCCCTCAAGGAAGGTTCCTTGATGTTGGTGAGGGGCTCTTGATTTAGGGAATTGGATCTGTGCTCCAGTTCCCCGAATTAAGCCTGAATGCCTTCCACATCCCCCCCCAGGCGCTGTATAATCCTCCGGGTTTAGTGCTTCCCCTTGATTATAATAATAATAATGTGAGTGCTATAATGTCTGGGGATGTCTATATGATTCTTTCATGACACTCACATTTGTTATTCCATCTGCAATGGTGTACAAAATCTTCAGCTTCTTTTCTAATACTGTAATCTGGGAGATTTATTGGGGGTGGTGGAGCAGGAGACTAGGCAAGATACTATGGGCGAGGCGGTTATGAAGTCTCAGTTTGTTGTGGGGGAGGGCTATGGGTATGATGTGTAGGTTGTTTTGGGTTAGTTTGTTTGGATGTGGTGGGGCTGTCAGGGTTGAGGGTCTTCTGTAGGTGGTTCTGAGGAAGATTGTGTTTGCTCTTCCTCCTGAGTCTGGGTTCCCCTGCCCATCTCCATCCTTGACTCTCTTACCTGCCCCTTGAGTCTTTGTGTCCTCTCAGTTTGTCTTTCTGTTCATGTTCTTCCACAGTCGAGGTACACCTGCCAGCTATTTAGTGAGCCCCTTAGTCGTGCTTTCTTCTGCACTGTTTTGCAGTGTTTCTAACTTGAAAATCAATTTGACTTCACAATTTCTTTCCCTTTAGAGCCCTCCTTATTTTCAGAAAATTTGTCAGCTTGGTCATATCTTCCTATCCTATCTCTTTGATGATATTTTCAGTCCCTTTTTCCTCCCCCTGTCGTCTTACATCATAAATCGTCCCTTCAGCCTCCTGAAACCCACGAACAAAGATTTATTTTTCCCTTTCATCCTCCCATTGCATTTCCCTTCATACGTCATGATCCAATTTAAATATCTAAATTGCTGCTTTTCTTATCATTTTCTGATGTTTCATAAACGGACTTGCCTCCTTCCCTTTCTTCAATTCCCTCTCTGTCTTCTATCCCTGTACCTAGTGGCTTGTCATTTTTACATCTCGACTTTTGCTGGGTCCACATGTGGTCTGATAGGGCTTCTGTATATGTCTTAACACCTTCGGTCCCCCTGTTTGTTACTCTTCCAGTTCCTAATGTCATACCTGTTCTCCTGTTCAGGTCTTTAGTCTGTTTCAGCATTTTCAGTTCCTCTCCTTAGTTGTGTATCCTAGCCTCTGCAGCTGTGGCTTGTAGCTCCCACTTCTTCCGCTCTACAGCCATCCTCTGCTCCACTTTATTTCTAAGTTTTGATAGCCTCCTTTCCCACTCTTGTTCCCATTTCTTGAGCTCTGCTGCCTATTCTTCCTTCCCAGGCTCTTCCTAAGATCCCCTGACTTTCCATCCTACTCCCTAGAGTCCCATTTCATGTTAGCGTGTATGGTGTTTGTGTGTGTGTGTGTGTGTGTGTGTGTGTGTGTGTGTGTGAGTGTGTGTGTGTGTGTGTGGGAGTAGGAGTAGGGAGTGATGGAGTAGAGGGAGTGGGTAGGGAGTGAAGGTGTAGAGAGAGTGGGAGAGGGAGTGGGTAGGGAGTGTGTGCGACAGAGAGAGGGAGGGAGAGCGGGAATAAATAAAGTTTTCAAAATGTCTGATCACAGAAGGGACTCTAATATTAGCTGAAATTAATCATGACAAGGAGCTTTGTGAAGGATCTTTCTTTTCTTTGATAACTATGAGGAAAACATTTCGATGTCAAAGTAAACAATGATTCAGAAGGAAAAATATTTAGTGAAGATTAATATAATAAAATTTAAGAATTAAAAATAATTGGCTAGGATCAGTAATGAGGAGAGAGAGAGAGAGAGAGAGAGAGAGAGAGAGAGAGAGAGAGAGAGAGAGAGAGAGAGAGAGAGAGAGAGAGAGAGAGAGAGACAGAGAGAGAATTTAATTCTGAGGAAGGATGGATCCGAAAGCTAGAAGCATTGTACTGAGATGATGCTGATGACTTCGTCCCTAGATTTAATAAAAAAAAAGCAATTTTCTCTCCTTGTTAAAAAGAATAACCAAGTCGACGACGCGGCAAGTGAACTGGCAATTTTAGAGAGAACAACAAATATTGGTTAGACTTAGCCAAGATTTAGTTCTCATGGTAAACATGAATCTTCTGATAAGTAAAAGGAAGTAGATTTTTTAATTTATCAAAATTTAGTTGAGAAATGTGAAGGTTCAACAGTCCTATCTGACCTTCAAGAGTATTTGATGAGACTCGTTCCTCCTTATGGAAATGAAAAGATAGCAAGATCAATGATAACAAAATAGAATAAACAATTTTGTCAATAATATGTAGTTTGTACAGAATATAAAACACTTAAACATAAAAAATCTTACCTGAAGCAAAAAGTGTATATATATATTATATATATATATATATATATATATATATATATATATATATATATATACAGGTAGTAGGTTGGTAGACAGCAACCACCAAGGGAGGTACTACCGTCCTGCCAAGTGAGTGTAAAACGAAAGCCTGTAATTGTTTTACATGATGGTAGGATTGCTGGTGTCTTTTGTCTGTCTCATAAATATGCAAGATTACAAGTATGTCTTGCTACTTCTACTTACACTTAGGTCACACTACACATACATGTACATGTTTATTTATACACACTCATCTGATTTTTCTTTGATTTTATCTTAATAGTTCTTGGTCTTATTACTTTTCCTTTTATATCCATGGGGAAGTGGAATAAGAATCTTTCCTCCGTAAGCCATGTGTGTTTTAACAGTCAACTAAAATGCCGGGAACAATGGGCTAGTAACCCCTTTTCCTGTAATAATTACTAAAAAGAATAGGAATTAGAAAATTGTCAAAGTGGCAAGTCTGAATGTGCGTGGATGTTGTGCAAATGATAAGAAAGAGATGATTGTGGATGTTATGAATGAGAAAAAGCTGGATGTCCTGGCTTTTAGCGAAACAAAGCTGAAGGGGATGGGAGAGTTTCAGTGGAGAGGAATAAATGGAATTAGGTCAGGAGTAGCAATAATGTTGAAGGATAAGTTATGGCAGTAAGAGAGGGACTATAAATGTATTAATTCAAGGATTATGTGGAGTAAAATAGAGGTTGGATATGAAAAGTGGGTTATAGTAAGCGTATATGCACCTGGAGAAGAGAGACGTGTAGAGGAGAGATGTTGAGTGAATGCATGGGGAGTTTTGAACCAAGTGTGAGAGTAATGGTGGTTGGGGATTTCAATGCTAAAGTGGGCAAAAATGTTGTGGAGGGAGTAGTAGGTAAATCTGGAGTGCCAGAGGTAAATGAAAATGGGGAGCCTTTAATTGAGTTATGTGTAGAAAGAGGTTTGGTAATAAGAAATACATATTTTATGAAGAATAGGATAAATAAATAACCAAGGTATGATAAAGCACATAATGAAAGTAGTTTGTTAGATTATGTATTGGTAGATAAAAGGTTGATGGGTAGGCTCCAGGATGTACACGTTTATAGAGGGGCAACTGATATATCGGATAATTATTAAGTTGTAGCTACAGTTAGAGTTAGAGGTAGATGGGAAAAGAGGAAAATAGCAACAACAAGCAAAAGGGAGGTGAAAGTGTATAAACTAAGGGAGGAAGAAGTTCGGGTGAGATATAAGCAACTATTGGCAGAAAGGTGGGCTAGTGCAAAGAGGAGTAGTGGGAGGGTTGAAGAGGGGTGGAATAGTTTTAAAAATGCAGTATTAGAATGTGGGGCAGAAGTTTGTGGTTATAGAAGGGTGGGTGCAGGAGGAAAGAGGAGTGATTGGTGGAATGATGAAGTAAAGGGTGTGATAAAAGAGAAAAGTTAGCTTATGAGAGGTTTTTACAAAGCAGAAGTGTTATAAGAAGAGTAGAGTATATGGAGAGTAAAAGAAAGAAGAGAGTGGTGAGAGAGTGCAAAAGGAGAGTAGATGATAGAGTGGGAGAGGCACTGTCAGGAAATTTTAATGAAAATAAGAAAAAATTTTGGAGTGAGTTAAACAAGTTAAGAAATCCTAGAGAACGAATGGATTTGTCAGTTAAAAACAGAGTAGGGGAGTTAGTAGATGGGGAGATGGAGGTTTTGTGTAGATGGCGAAGAAAGAGAAGCGGTAATTTCATGCACTGGCCAGAGAGGTATACCATCTTTTATGAGTGAAGAAAAACAGGATGTGGGTGTGGGAGAGGTGCGTGAGGCATTACGTAGAATGAAAGGGGGTAAAGCAGCTGGAACTGATGGGATCATGACAGAAATGTTAAAAGCAGGGGGGATATAGTGTTGGAGTGGTTGGTACTTTTGTTTAATAAATGTATGAAAGAGGGGAAGGTACCTAGGGATTGGCGGAGAGCATGTATAGTCCCTTTATATAAAAGGAAGGGGGACAAAAGAGATTGTAAAAATTATAGAGGAATAAGGTTACTAAGTATAATAGGAAAAGTGTACGGTAGGTTTATAATTGAAAGAATTAGAGGTAAGACAGAATGTAGGATTGCGGATGAGCAGGGAGGTTTCAGAGTGGGTAGGGAATGTGTAGATCAAGTGTTTACATTGAAGCATATATGTGAACAGTATTTAGATAAAGGTAGGGAAGTTTTTATTGCATTAATGGATTTAGAAAAGGCATATGATAGAGTGGATAGGGGAGCAATATGGCAGTTGTTGCAAGTATATGGAATAGGTGGTAAGGTAAGTTACTAAATGCTGTAAAGAGTTTTTATGAGGATAGTGAGGCTCAGGTTAGGGTGTGTAGAAGAGAGGGAGACTACTTCCCAGTAAAAGTAGGTCTTAGACAGGGATGTGTAATGTCACCATAGTTGTTTCATATATTTATAGATGGGGTTGTAAAAGAAGTAAATGCTAGGGTGTTTAGGAGAGGGGTGGGATTAAATTATGGGGAATTAAATGCAAAATGGGAATTGACACAGTTGCTTTTTGCTGATGATACTGTGGTTATGAGAGATTCTAAAGAAAAATTGCAAAGGTTAGTGGATGAGTTTGGGAGAGTGTGTAAAGGTAGAAAGTTGAAAGTGAACATAGAAAAGAGTAAGGTGATGAGGGTATCAAATGATTTAGATAAAGAAAAATTGGATATCAAATTTGGGAGGAGGAGTATGGAAGAAGTGAATGTTTTCAGATACTTGGGAGTTGACGTGTCGGCAGATGGATTTACGAAGGATGAGGTTAATCATAGAATTGATGAGGGAAAAAAGGTGAGTGGTGCATTGAGGCATATGTGGAGACAAAAAACGTTATCTACGGAGGCAAAGAAGGGAATGTATGAAAGTATAGTGATACCAACACTCTTATATGGGTGTGAAGCTTGGGTGATAAATGCAGCAGCGAGGAGGCGGTTGGAGGCAGTGGAGATGTCCTGTCTAAGGGCAATGTGTGGTGTAAACATTATACAAAAAATTCGGAGTGTGGAAATCAGGAGAAGGTGTGGAGTTAATAAAAGTATTAGAGGGCTGAAGAGGGGTTGTTGAGATGGTTTTGTGATTTAGAGAGAATGGATCAAAGTAGAATGACATGGAGAGTGTATAAATCTGGAGGGGAAGGAAGGTTGGAAGGAAGGGGTAAGGGAGGTTTTGTGGGCGAGGGGCTTGGACTTCCAGCAGGCGTGCATGAGCATGTTCGATAGGAGTGAATGGAGACAAATGGTACTTGGGACTTGACGATCTGCTGGAGTGTGAGCATGGTAATATTTAGTGAAGGGATTCAGGGAAACCGGTTATTTTGATATAGCCGGACTTGAGTCCTGGAAATGGGAAGTACAATGCCTACACTCTAAAGGAGGGGTTCGGGATATTAGCAGTTTGGAGGGATATGTAGTGTATCTTCATACGTATATGCTTCTAAACTGTTGTGTTCTGAGCACCTCTGCAAAAACAGTGATTACGTGTGAGTGAGGTGAAAATGTTGAATGACGATGAAAGTATTTTCTTTTTGGGGATTTTCTTTCTTTTTGGGTCACCCTGCCTCGGTGGGAGACGGCCGACTTGTTAAATAATATATATATATATATATATATATATATATATATATTTATGTATATATATATATATATATATATATTTATGTATATATATATATATATATATATAATGTATTATATATATATATATATATATATATATATATATATATATATATATTATATATATATATATATATATATATATATATAGTAGTGTCGAATAGGTAAAACTGATCAATTAGCAAGAATTCACTTAAAAACAAGTCTTTTCTAAAATTTATTCTTGTACCTTTGAAGATACATTTTTTTCATTTTTTTCAGTTAGGTACAGATGCCAGTTTTTCTAATCTATGCTTGAACTATGCTGCTCTGATCTATGCTGCAGTACGCTTAGGTTATTGGTCACGAGAGTTCATCCTGTCCTAGCTCTCTGGGGGAAGAGTGTTATAGAGCACCATGGCTTGCTGTAGTGTTTTGGAATCTCATGTCAAAGTGTTGATGAAGGAGGTTCTACTTCTCTATGAGGAAAATAGGAGGCTGAAAATTCGCCTAGATGGATTTGGGAGTGTGTGATGGGTGGAGTCAGTGTGGAGAAAAAGGTTACCAGCACTGAGCTGAGGAGTGGCAACTGCTTCAAGTGTAAACTGGTCTCCAGTATAGGTGGAAGCATCAAGAAAACGAAGGTTAATAGAGAAGATCTGAAGGTAGGATATCGATTTTCTCTTCTCTAGGACGAGTGTACTTCAGTGGTTAGTGAGGGTATAGGTACCACTAATTCTCCTGCAAATCAAGGTAACAACATTCTGGATGTGGGTGACTCAAAGGCAAGGTTTATGGACTGTGCTTTCTGTAAAGAGATAGGAAGTTGAGACCGAGGGTGTGTTTCCCAGGAGCTGTTGTTGATGACTTAGTCAACAGGTTGGATAACATCATGCCCGGTAATGGGAACAAGCCCATTATCTGTCTCAGTGTTGGTCGAAGGGTAAGAGAGAGGAGCTACTAGATAAGTACAGGTCAGCTATGGATTTAATTTGGGCTAAGGGAGGGGTCTCTATTATATGTAGCATCTTGCTTAGAAGGGAAGTGGGCAATGAAGGGATGTCTAGGGCAAGTGGTGTAAATTGCTGGCCAGAAGAGTATTGCAAGAAACTTGCAATCCCATTCATTATTAACTGGGACAATTTCTATGCAAACATGATATGTATTCAAGGGATGGGGTACATCTCTGGTGCAGGGGTGGTAGAATTAGCCAACTCGGTCGAGGGGGCCTTTGCTGACTTTCCCAGGACTTTATACTGATAGAAGAGAGGTATGGGTATGTGTGAGAAGCAATTAGGTCACAGCACTAGGGCTGAAAACAGCAGTTATTACCAGGATACCTCAGATAAATACATAGAAGATATTATTCATAATTAAGTTGCTAGTAAATCCAAATCAAGTGGTCAACAAAGAGACAGTAGAGGGCAGCGAGTGACTAGCTCAGTAACGGTTTACTATAGTAATAGTATGAGTGGATGAAATAAGATAGATGAGCTAAGATTAATGGCATGTTGAGCTATAGATATTATTGCTATAACGGAGACCTGATTCAACCTGAAATATAAAGAGATGCCTTCTGAAGGCCACATACAAGGATACAAACTATTCCACTGATGGGGCCAATAGGAAGGATGGTGGAGTGGCGATACATCATCAGAGAAATTGAATTGTTGCTTTAGACAATATATAAAATTAGAAGCGTCGGACTCAGAATCTGTTTGGCTACATTTTCATGAGGTTCATATAAATATTACTTTTGGGTGTGATTTATAGGCCCCAATACTTTGATAGGGAGTGCAGTAAGTTTCCATGGGCCGAAATTCATAAGGAATCTAAATATAAAATTGTTGTGTTTTTAATGGGAGATTTTAACTTTAGACAAACTGCTTGGAGAGATGTGACAGAAAATATGGAGTCTAGCGACTTTCTTGATACTATTCAGGATTCCTTTTTGAAACAGTTTGTGACAAAGCCAACTAGAGGAAATAACCTACTTGACTTAGTTCTCACCAACAAGCAATCACTAATTAATAACCTTGCGGTTAATGATGAGCTTGGGAAAAGCGATCATAAATCACTCAGATTCAAAATATAACTGAATTACCCTAATAACTACAATCAAGTCTCTGTCTCTGACTTCCGCTTGACTGATTTCACAGAATGGCGAAATTATCTGAGTGGGTTGAATTTCAATGACCTGGCTATGGGTCAGGTAGATGGTGACGGTTGCCAATAAGATGATTCAGAGCATTGATCTAGCTGCATAGACAACTTTTGTTCGAAATAGAGATATTAGATCAAGCAAAGATGATCCAAAATGGATAAACAATAGATTAAAAATCCTCGCTGGTTAAAAAAAAGAGGCATAAGTAGGCGAATCAAAAGAGTAGAAGGGCACTTACGAAATCAATATATTCAACTAAAGTGTGAAATGAAAATGGGAATGAGAAAAGTAAAAAGATTATGAGGTTAAATTCGTAAGGGATTCGAAGAGTAACCCAAAGGGATTCTTTCAGGTATTGAGAAGTATGGTTAGGAAAAAGATAGGACCACTCAAAAGTCACTCAGGTCAGCTTACTGACAGGAATAAGGAAATGTGTAGAATTTTTAACATTTATTTTTTCTCAGTTTTTACGCAGGAAGATACTGGTGAAATTCCAGAAATATTGTACTATGTTGAACTGAACGATGGCAAGTTATGCATGATCCAAGTAACTAGTGACATGGTTCTCAGACAGGTCAATTAAAATGTAGCAAACTCCCGGAGCCTTATGAACTGTCTGCAAGGGTTTTAAAGGAATGTAAGGCAAAACTTAGTGAACCTTTGGCTAGTCTTTTCAACATATCTCTAGGAACTGGCATAGTACCAGGTAAGTGGAAAATGGCAAATGTTGTAAATGTCTACATAACAGGTGACAGGTCCTTAGCTTCAAGCTATAGGCCAAAAAGCCTAACCTTCATAGTGGGGAATCTATAATTGCAGTGACTCTTTATAGCCATCTTGAAAGACAAATTGATTAATGAATCTCAGCACGATTTTACAAAAGGGCGTTACTGCTTTACGAACTTATTAACTTTTTTCACTAAGGTATTTGAGGCGGTAGATCATGGTAATGAATATGATAATGTGTATATGGACTTCAGTAAGGCTTTTGACAGAGTCACACATCGGAGATTGAGGAAAATCGAGGCACATGGAATAGGAGAATTTTTTCCTGGATGGAGGTGTGGCTGACAGATAGGCAACAGTGAGTTAGCATAAACGGGGAGAAATCAGAACACATTGCACTGTTGGCCTTGCTACTGGCAAGACAGTCGCTCCTCACCTCAAGAAGTGTCCCTGCGATCCCCGTTGGGAAGGAAAACCTCTACCTCGTCGTCCACCTATCTCAAGATGAGTTACTCTAACAGAGTCAAGATAAAACCATCCAGTGGTACGATCAACGACTCCACCAAGCTTGCCCTTGCTGTCGCTGTCAGGGGCTTGCAAGTCAAGATCAACACCATCCTTTCCCTCCAAGAATCCTTCATTGTCGTCTGTGAAGATGATGTGGAGGCCGAGAAACTGTTGACTACATCTTCCCTGTCCACTCTCGAAGAGCGTGGCTACAGAATCCTGTCCTCTCCAGCCTTAAGGGCTAAGAGGACTGTTTCTGAAACGACTGGACAAACTGATTACGTCACAGAGCACCGAAGATCTCAAAAAATCTGTTGAAGACCAGAACCCTTGGGCTACAGTGGAAAGTATTACCAAGATTCCCACGGCCTCATCCATGATAAAAATCACTTACCGACGTCACGATGGCTGCCCAAGCTATGGCTGATGGACTAGCCATCTACTACTACTTCATAAACGCCAACCACATCGAAGATGAGCGATATCACCATATCACTCAATGCTGGTGCTGCTACTCATACCTTCACTCGACAAAAGACTGCCCCACCAAGGACAAGAAGTTTTGCTCCACTTGTGGATCTGAAGGCCACGACTCCAAGACATGTACTTCCACTGCTCCACTCAAATGTTTAAACTGCAAAAACAACCACCACACACTTGCTGCTAAGTGTCCCACTCGCCGAGGAATCATGAAAAAGAACATAGAAGCAGAACAGAAGAAATCACCATCCAGAATACCCACCTATGCTGCTATCACCAAACTCCAGGCTGACACCACCAAACTCCTGAAATCAACCCAACACTCTCCCGCCAGTACCTCTCCACCTGCATGTGACTCCACAAAAATCCAGTACTGTCTGCTGTATGCACACATGCAGAACATGGCATCTCCAGGATCCTTTAACACGACTATCAACGAACTTTTCAGAATGAACAACATGGCTGCATTCACCTTCCCAGACTCTCCACCTTCTGGCGACATCATCAAGCTCACCCAAGCACCAGTCAATATCACCACTACTGAAAACACAACGTAAGACTCGCACAACACCATCACTGCCTCAGACCAGTCAGCAATCTCCAATGATCTACCCAAGACCTCCACCACCACAGCCACCGACCTAACTTCTGCACCTCCACCTCAGTCACTGCTGGCCAAGATAGTCAAAGCACTCCCACCTGAAAATCCTCCACAAAAACCTGCAATACCTGTAGCACAACCTACTATGGATAACAAAGTCAGATCCACCCTATCTATCTCTTTATTTACAAGTTACCATACTCACCGTACTCTATATGCACACCAAGCTATCCAATGCTTGCAGACCGGCCAAGTCAAGTACACTATCGACCCACGGTACGACCAGCCAGCTATTGATGCTATAACTGAAGACCTACATAATGACAAAGTAAATATGGTAGAACTCACGGTGCTCACAAAATCGACTTTTAGAAGAATCGTCAATGGCTCCTTCACGGATCCGAAACTGCTCACTCCAATAACGGTTGCCCCTCCCCCAGCAACCTCTCGCCAGTCTCCACCAGTCACAAGCCAGACCATCACTACGCAGGAAGGTGCAGTCAGCTGAGCTCTCATTGCCGTCCAACATCGCCGGCGACTACTGACTCTCCAGCTCCTTATCCACGTCTCAGAGCACGCTATCCACCTAGCAACTGGGTCAAGCCCTGGTACTATCCCTCCCACTGACGCCTTTTCCTCTCACCCACCTACTCTTCTACTATCCCCATTTCCCCGCTCCACCCCATTGGGGTTCTTGCCTTTATTTCAGTTCAGTTCAGAGTGGGGGCGCGTCACAAGTGGCGTTCTACAGGGGTCACTGTTGGGCCCTTTGTTGTTTCACAATTTACGTAAATGATATAGTTGAGGGTATAAACAGCGACATAAGCAAGCTTGCCGATGACACTAAAAGAGGCCGTCGAATTCATTCTTACGATTATAATTATTATAATCATGGGGGATCGCTAAACCCGTAAGATTATACAGCGCATGTAAAGGGGAGGAGGCGGAAGGTATTCAGGCTCAGCTCAGGGAACTGGAGCCTAGATCCAATTTCCTAGCTCAAGATCCCCTCACCGGCGTGAGGGGTTTATTCTTACGAGGACACTAGAGTGCTCCAGGAAGATCTGAATAGACTGACGCAGTGGTCAATGAAGTGGTAGATGCAGTTTAACATAGACAAATGCAAAGTTCTAAGCATTGGAAAGGTAAATAATTATGATACTTATAAATTAATAATGTAAATCTTAATATCTCTGACTGTGAATAAGATCTGGGAGTTCTGGTTAGCAGTAATCTAAAGCCCAGATAACAGTGCGCAAGTATTCGAAATAAAGCTAATAGAATTCTTGGCTTCATTTCAAGAAGTATAACAGGAGTCGGCAGGTTATTCTTCAGCTCTATATATCGTTGGTTAGGCATCATTTAGATTATGCTGCTCAGTTCTGGTTACCGTATAACAGAACAGATATAAATGTTCTTGAAAACTTACAAAGGAGGGTGGCAGAGATGATCTCATGTAACAGAAATCTTTCCTACGAGGATACACTAAGGGGCCTCAACCTGCACTCTAGAAAAGCGTAGAATTAGGGGGAGATATGATTGAAGTGTATAAATGTAAAACGGGAATAAAGAGAATGTGTGTTAAAAATATCGAACCATGGCAGGACTCGCAGCAATTGTTTAAAGTTCGAAAAAAAATTATCCAGGAAGGATATAGGAAAGCATTGGTTTGGTAATGGAGTTGTGGATGAGTGGAAAAAATTCCAAGTAGCATCACTGAAGCTAAAAACCCTGTGTAGTTTAAAAAAAAAAGGTTTAATAAATACATAAATGGGTATGGGTGGGTGTTGGTTGGACTTGCCTTGCATGAGCCAGTAGGCCTTCTGCAGTGCTCCTTTTTTATTATGTTCTTATCTCGCTTCGTGTCGGGTGACCGAATCCACACAGCAAGGCTGGGAAAAGTAGCAAAAAATTACAAACCGGACAAGCGGACAACCACATCATGCATTGAAGGTCGTTAAAAGAAATGGTGAGGAGAAAAGCAAATTACGCTAACATAGTAAAATCAAGTCCGGTTAAAAATTGAAAATCACAAAATCTACCCAACAAATAAACTGACAACCCCACATTTAACAAATAACCAAAAGTGGAATTCCATACTTACAGCCTCGATGAGAACAGGAAGCCAAGTGACATACCTCCGTCAGCAAGGGTCACTTGTTACCTCCCACTTGGTAGAGAAAGAGGGTGGTAAAAGCTACGACGTACACACCCCTTTCAGAACTATCATACTACCATTCATACAACCCCATCACTCGTTCATACATCCACACTTATCTAAGTAAACTTTTCCCTCAAAGGATTAAATTCAATCTCGTCAATCTTTGTTTCAGTTAGAAAAAAGATTAGTTGTCACTTCTTAAGAAATAGTGTCAATCTAGTTGTTCCTTAGAGTACACAGACTCTGCACCACTGACTTCTTGCCGAGGAATACTCATACATATATCAGTCCTCCAATGAAAAAATTTTCTTTCCCTTTGCATCAAAAACTCCAAGAAACGAGTCCTTCAAATCATAATCAAAAACTTATTAATGATTTAGTTGCCACCATTGGGAACTGCTCACAGATAAAGAACAAAACAGGCAAAAATACCGTAAATGGAACAATATATGAATAACCCGCACACAGGAAAATGAAATTTATGGTCCAGTTAGGACCGAAACGTCATCATGAGTTTTTTTTTTCTCTATGAGCGGGTTATTTGTGTATAGCTCATAGATCAAGGGAATAGAAAAGAGGGCATAAATATTCTACCATAAGATAAGATAAGAGATAAGATAAGATTTCGTTCGGATTTTTATCCCCGGAGGGTTAGCCACCCAGGATAACCCAAGAAAGTCAGTGCGTCATCGAGGACTGTCTAACTTATTTCCATTGTGGTCCTTAATCTTGTCCCCCAGGATGCGACCCACACCAGTCGACTAACACCCAGGTACCTATTTGCTTCTAGGTGAACAGGACAATAGGTGTAAGGAAACGTGTCGAATGTTTCCACCCGCCGGGAATCGAACCCGAGCCCTCCGTGTGTGAAGCGGGAGCTTTAGCCACCACTACTCAAACATTTGCAGTGAGAAAGACTGGTACTGTGTACTGTGAAAGTTGGTTCTCAGACTTACTCGGAACAGAACTTTCTATGTTATACTAACCAATGCAGGGAATAGAAAAGATGAACTTAACAACAGGAATGGGAAGAGTGTGTTAGTTTGATAAACGGATTTAATGGTTTAAGTTTAGCCTTAAATGCATAAATAAAATAACCAGGAGAAAGAATGTTAATGTTAACCTCGTAAATAACTTGTCCAAAACACCCGGACATAAAAATATCTCATCTCAGATTAAAACTGAATGAGTGTTTCTGTAGGAAGGATGAGTATGAATTAGATAAGGCATTAAATAAAGGTCGAAAGACTGCTCCTGGAAAGGCTAGAATAACTAATCCTCAGAAGTCTTCTAGGTGTGTTCTTCCTACTTCCTGGACCGATAGTCTTATTGTGCCTATCCCTAAGCCACGTAAGCTAATACATTGAGACCAACCTCGTTAAAAATATTTATAACTATGGCCATAATATTTAAAGGGGTGGACAGGTAAGCCAGCAGAAGGCCTCGGTCAGATGACCAAAAGCTCCAACGGTGGGTCATCGTCTAAGACCCGCGTCAGGAAACACTTGCCCTGTTTCCTGACGAACCTTACCTAACCTAACCTAACCTAACCTGACCTAACCTAACCTAACCTAACCTGACTTGACCTGACCTAGCCTAACCTAACCTAACCTAACCTAACCTAACCTGACCTAACCTAACCTAACCTAACCTAACCTAACCTAACCTGACCTAACGTAACCTAACCTAACCTAACCTGATCTAACCTAACCTAACCTAACCTAACCTAACCTAACCTGACCTAACCTAACCTAACCTAACCTAACCTAACCTAACCTATCCTGACCTAACCTAACCTAACCTAACCTAACCTAACCTAACCTAACCTGACCTAACCTAACCTAACCTAACCTAACCTAACCTAACCTGACCTAACCTAACCTAACCTAACCTAACCTGATCTTACCTAACCTAACCTAACCTAACCTAACCTAACCTAACCTAACCTTATCTAACCTAACCTAACCTAACCTAACCTAACCTAACCAACCTCCACAGTCACCAGATCTTAGTCCAATATATCATCTTTGGGATGTGGTGGAACGGGAGACTCGCTACATGGATGTAGAGCCGACAGACCTACAACTGTGTGACACTATTATGTCAACATGAACCAGAATCTCTTAGAAACACTTCCAGCCACGAAGAAATTAAGCTGTCCTGGGGGCAAAGAGAATTCCTAACCTAACTTAGCCTAACTTAGCCTAAGCTAACCGAAACTAACCTAACCTAACCTAATTAAGTGGATACTGAGTGCATTCTAAGTTTTGTAGAGTAAATGTAAATGTATTATTTACAAACTATACCACGGGTGGGGTTAGAACCCGCGATCAGAGAGTCTCAAAACTCCAGACCGACGCGTCAGCCACTGGGCCAGCTGGCTACAATAAGATTCGTCCAACTAGGTATATTCTAACCCCACCCGTGGTATGGTTTGTTTGCAATCGTGTCATTATGAATTTCGTGAGTCACATTATTTACAGTATGTATTTTCCCTTATTTATTTGTCCCATAATTACTGGCTAAGTGACTTAAATATAAACAGTACTGTAGAATCCATTGATTTTATAGTATGTTCTGGAATTATAGAATTATAAATAAGGTCAAAATTATATTGTCACTTCCTGAGTCCTTGATCGTCTTGCTAGTGGTTCCTGAGTCCTTGATCGTCTTGCTAGTGGCTCCTGAGTTCTTGATGGTTTTGCTAGTGGTTTCTGAGTCCTTGATCGTCTTGCTAGTGGTTCCTGAGTCTTTGATCGTCTTGCTGGCGGTTCCTGAGTCCTTGATGATCTTGCTAGTGGTTCCTGAGTCCTTAATCGTCTTGCAAGTGGTTCCTGAGTCCTTGATCGTCTTGCTGGCGGTTAATGAGCCCTTGATCGTGTTGCTAGTGGCTCTTGAGTCCTTGATCGTCTTCCTCCTACTTCCTAACCTCATACCGCCATCACTGGTAATACTCCAGGTATCATATGGTCTCTTATCATGAAATTCTTGTCGAGAGCGGAAGTTATATTATGAAAATTTTCCCCTTGCTATTTCATGTGCTAATAACTGACCACTACTACAGTCACTACCACGACTACCATCACTACCACGACTACCAACACCATCACTAACACTAAGAGCACCACAACTACAAACTACAAAAACAACACCACCAACAACGCCAACAATAACTATTGCAGCACTAGCAGCATCAACAAGAGTAACAACAAGCATCACTACTACCAGCACAAGCGTTACCATCATCACCACTATCAACATCACCACCACAACTACCATCATGACGACTACCACCATCACAACCTCCCAGCAGTCACTATTACCACCATCTTCACTCGCTCAAGCAACAACCGCAACTCAGGTGCATAATAACCAACAATTATCCGACATTTATTGTTTCCTGGGTAATTACTGGCGTTGCTCTGTTGATCTACGCACACACGAAGATGACTTGCATTATCTCTATGTCTGGAATCTGAAATATTTAGGCGATTTTGTTGCAATGGAATCGAATTGAACAAATTAAGATTTAGAGAAAAACATAGGGAAGTATAGGTTTGTCAACAGAGTTTTAGCTGAGAGGAAAAACTTCCAGATAGTTTAAATGAACCCAGAACTATGGTAATTTAAATCAAAATTGGGCTCGCAAATAAGTGAGTGCATCTGGATATGAGGTAGACCTGCCTAGCGTGGGCCAGTAGGCATACTGCAGTGCTCCTCTTATATGATTATATCTGCTTGCTGAAATATTGTTTTTCTACCTCTTGTGCCGTATTGTTGTCTCATAATCTCTGGGACCTTAAATGTAGTCTGCACCTCTCGAGCCTATATTTCCTCTCTACCACTGGAGCATAGAATATTGTCACTACCTCTGGAACATAGAATATTGTCACTACCTCTGGAGCATAGAATATTGTCACTACCTCTGGAACACAGAATATTGTCACTACCTCTGGAACATAGAATATTGTCACTACCTCTGGAACACAGAATATTGTCACTACCTCTGGAACATAGAATATTGTCACTACCTCTGGAACACAGAATATTGTCACTACCTCTGGAGCATAGAATATTGTCACTACCTCTGGAACATAGAATATTGTCACTACCTCTGGAACACAGAATATTGTCACTACCTCTGGAACATAGAATATTGTCACTACCTCTGGAACACAGAATATTGTCACTACCTCTGGAGCATAGAATATTGTCACTACCTCTGGAACATAGAATATTGTCACTACCTCTGGAACACAGAATATTGTCACTACCTCTGGAACACAGAATATTGTCACTACCTCTGGAACATAGAATATTGTCACTACCTCTGGAACATAGAATATTGTCACTACCTCTGGAACATAGAATATTGTCACTACCTCTGGAGCATAGAATATTGTCACTACCTCTGGAACATAGAATATTGTCACTACCTCTGGAACATAGAATATTGTCACTACCTCTGGAACACAGAATATTGTCACTACCTCTGGAGCATAGAATATTGTCACTACCTCTGGAGCATAGAATATTGTCACTACCTCTGGAGCATAGAATATTGTCACTACCTCTGGAACATAGAATATTGTCACTACCTCTGGAACATAGAATATTGTCACTACCTCTGGAACATAGAATATTGTCACTACCTCTGGAACATAGAATATTGTCACTACCTCTGGAGCATAGAATATTGTCACTACCTCTGGAACACAGAATATTGTCACTACCTCTGGAACACAGAATATTGTCACTACCTCTAGAACATAGAATAATGTCTCTACCACTGGAACATAGAATATTGTCTCAACCACTGGAACATAGAATATTGTCACTACCTCTGGAGCATAGAATATTGTCACTACCTCTGGAACATAGAATATTGTCACTACCTCTGGAACATAGAATATTGTCACTACCTCTGAAACACAGAATATTGTCTCAACCACTGGAACATAGAATATTGTCACTACCTCTGGAACATAGAATATTGTCACTACCTCTGGAACATAGAGTATTGTCACTACCTCTGGAGCATAGAATATTGTCACTACCTCTGGAACATAGAATATTGTCTCTACCACTGGAACATAGAATATTGTCACTACCTCTGGAACATAGAATATTGTCACTACCTCTGGAACATAGAATATTGTCTCTACCTCTGGAACATAGAATATTGTCTACCTCTGGAATATAGAATATTGCCTACATCTGGAACATGAGATTTTCTCTGCCTCATGAACATAGAATATTTTCTCTACCTCTGGAACATAGAATATTGTCTCTGCCTCCTGAACATAGAATATTGTCTCTTAATCTGGAACATAGAATATTGTCTCTACCTCTGGAACATAGAATATTGTTTCTGAATCTTGAACATAGAATATTGTCTCTTAATCTGGAACATGGAATATTGTCTCTACCTCTGGAACATAGAATATTGTTTTTGAATCTGGAACATAGAATATTGTCTCTACCTCTGGAACTTGGAATACTGTCACTACCTCTAGAACATAGAATATTGTTTACCTCTGGAACAGAATTTTCTCTACCTCTGGAACATAGAATATTGTTTCTACTTCTGGAACATAGAATATTGTCTCTGCCTCTGGAACATAGAATATTGCCTCTACCTCTGGAACATAGAATATTGTCTCTGCCTCTGGAACATAGAATACTCTCTCTACCTCTGGAACACAGAATACTCTCTCTGCCTCTGGAACATAGAATACTCTCTCTGCTTCTGGAACATAGAATATTCTGCCTCTGGAACGTAGAATACTCTCTCTGCCTCTGGAACATAGAATATTGTCTCTACCTCTGGAACATAGAATACTCTTTGTATCTCTGGAACATAGAATACTCTCTCTGCCTCTGGAACATAGGATATTCTCTACCTTTGGAGCATAGAATACTCTGCCTCTGGAACATAGAATTTTCTCTACCTCTGGAACAGAGGTGTCAGGACAAGTGTTTCCTGACACGAGTCTTGGATGACAACCTACCGTTGGAGCTTTTGTTCATCTGACCGAGGCTTTTCGCTGGCTTACCCCTCCACTCCTTATAAAATGGAAATGGGTGATTGTTACGTAACGTACGTAACTTCGACAGTGCTGGTCAGCTTTCTCCGACGTCACTTCACCCACACACATAATTTCCACAAGTACATGCCGTCGACAAAAACCTCTTCCTCGCTACTTACATCTCTGGAAAATGATACTTGAAATCTTAAAGCAGAATTTCAGTAAATAATATACGTAATTGTAGAGAGCTTTCTTAGATAATGACCATATAAGGACTGGGAAACTAGCTTTTACAATAGTCTGTACTCTATCCCGTTTTCTTGCCAACGTTTATATGGAGAACTTCGACACTGCTATACTGGAATGAAGGCCTGAGCTTGCTATCACCTGCGGCTCATAAGACTGCCATCCCCACGAGCCCCTTTGGGGCGGGGCAGATGGCAGACCAGAGGATTAGCTTCTCCCTACGAGCCCCGTGAGGGCGGGGACTGTGGCTAGGCCTGGGGACACTTGGTCCCAAAGATGAGGGGGCACTTTTACCTCCTCCCATGGGAGACTTAGATCTCGAGATACTCCCCAGATAGGGAGCCAAGGCCGGGTCACCACTACTTGGAAAAGACCCGGGTCGGGAGAATACCGGCGAATAAGAAAAAAAAAACTGCTATACTTCCTACTATTGGGGAACATCCTCTTACCTGGGTTCACTATCTAGACGGCGTGTTTACTCTTTGGCCGTTACTCCAGCCTTTTCTTGACGCCCTTAACAATCCTGCTTCTTCCCTCAGGTTCAAAGCTGAAGAGGATTCTAATTATTTGACCTTTTCTTGATGCGCGAGTCCAAAGCTCGGCGACAGGCATAGTTAAGATAAGATAAGATTTCGTTCGGATTTTTAACCCCGGAGGGTTAGCCACCCAGGATAACCCAAGAAAGTCAATGCGTCATCTAGGACTGTCTAACTTATTTCCATTGGGGTCCTCAATCTTGTCCCCCGGGATGCGATCCACACCAGTCAAATAACACCCAGGTACCTATTTACTGCTAGGTAAACAGGATAACAGGTGTATGGAAACGTGTCGAAATGTTTCCACCAGCCGGGAATCGAACCTGGGCCCTCCGTGTATGAAGCGGGAGCTTTAACCACGATGATACCCCAGTAATCAAGAGTATATTTTTTTCTCACTTTTCTGTGCCTCCCCATCTGTGAACCTCTGTTCTCGACACATAAATTTAAACTCTTTGCAACTCGTTCTCTCACCTACGTTATTCTCCCGATTTCATCAACTCTGCCTATTCACATGCTTAATAGACTTTCTTCTCTCTAATTTTCCTTCCTTGTGAAATCTCCTGTTCTTTGCTTTCCCTATTATTCCAGTCTCCTAAATCTTAACAGTATTCTCCGTTTATAAGACATCGAACTTTCACGTAGCTCAATCGCTAGCGCACTCATCTCACACACTGAGGTCCGGGGATCGATCTCCCAGCAAGGCTGTAAAACATAAGGACGTGTTTCCATAAAATACCTGCCGTCCCTGTTCGCTCATCAGTAAAATGGGTTCCTGGGTGCTAGTCGACTGGTGTGGGTCGCATCCTGGGGCAAAAGTGACCTAATTTCCCAGAAAAACGCTACATAATGAGCGGCTTTCTATATAGTAGTATGTCATTGATGTCAGCTAGGACTGTATACACAAATAACCCGCACATAAAAGACAGAAGCTTACGACGACGTTTCGGTCCGACTTGGACCATTGACAAAGTCACACTAACAGAGGAGGAGCAGGACGGCTATATATAGGCAGGAAGAGGTGGAGGTAGTAGTAGTGGTAGTAGTAGTAGTAGTAGTACAAGAATTGTATATAATACCGACAGGATGAAATGACACATGCACAACACCCGGGTTATTTGTGTATCGTTCCAGTCACGGTATTGTGCCTTTTTGTTATTTAGGACTGTATACTTTGTATATGTATTAGTACTAAATAAAGATATTCTTATTATCTCTTTTGTCAAACTAATACCACGTAGTAATCTAGTTCCTACCTCATCTCCTGCTCAGGCTCTGGTGGCCTGGTGGTTAACGCTCTCGCTTCACACGGTGAGGGCCTGGGTTCGATTCCCAGCCAGAGTAGAAACATTGGACGTGTTTCTTTCCACCTGTTGTCTATGTTCCCCATCAGTAAAATGGGTACCTGGGTGTTAGTCGACTGGTGTGGGTCGCATCCTGGGACACTGACCTAAGGAGGCCTGGTCACAGACCGGGCCGCGGGGGCGTTGACCCCCGGAACTCTCTCCAGATAAACTCCAGATAAACTGATGCTTCTAATGTCTTCTCCATTTCCTGCTCCTCTTCTCTCCACAGAAACTGACCGCTCTCTTCCTGACAGACTTACAGAGCATATCAGAAGCACTTGTCTCCCTGACACTAACAATGCTCTTTTCTCTCATGATAGAGATCACAGTCATCCTGGTCACCTGCTCATCCTTTCCTTGTCTATTCATCTTTTATTTATTTTCATTGCCTTTCCTGTCTCCTGCTTGGGTGGGTTTTATCCGCAAGGAATTTTGCCCTAAACACGCCTTCAAATTGTTCATCTGCAGTCCTCTTCTGTTCCCTTTTGAACTAACGCCACTACTGCAACTACTAATACTACTATTTCTTCACTAAGAAATAATTTTCTAATTTTCTACTTTTACTGTAATTATTATTACCATTTTAATTCTACATCTATCACAACTTTATGGAAATAAATGGTATAAAATACCGAAACAATAGAAATATAAACACTTAAGCAGTATAATGTGATCCTTTATTGACAACGTTTCGCTCACACAGTGAGCTTTATCAAGTCACAAACAGATCTGTTTGTGACTTTATATATATATATATATATATATATATATATATATATATATATATATATATATATATATATATATATATATATATATATGTCGTGCCGAATAGGCAGAACTTGCGATCTTGGCTTAAATAGCAACGTTCATCTTGCCATGTAGGACAAGCGAAAATTTGTGTATGCAATAATTTCGCCAAAATCATTCTGAACCTAACGAAAAAAATATATTTCACTGTGTTTGTTTAGTATTAAATTATTGTAAACAAATCTAAAATATATTTAGTTGGGTTAGGCTAAAATAAATTGTTCTTGTTATAATAAGGTTAGGTAAGTTTTCTAAGATTCTTTTGGTGCAAAATTATAAATTTTTACATCAACATTAATGAAAAAAATCTATCTTTAAACGTATAAGAGAAAATTTTAGAAAGGACTTAATTTCAAATGAGTTCTTGCTAATTGACCAGTTTTACATATTCGGCACGACATAATATATATATATATATATATATATATATATATATATATATATATATATATATATATATATATATATATATATATATATATATATATATATATAAACTTGTTTCAGGGAAAACTCAAGGTTCTCCCTGAAGCTGTTAAAAAATTTTCTCGTACCAACCCCTATATTTAATATATGTTTTATTTAAAGACAAAATACATTGACAAAAATACAATAGAGATTAAAACAACATAGATAACAACTCAGAGCTACACCTCGAATGCTTCGTCCAGCTCCCCGGCGTTGGCTGCGTGCCCAGAATGCTGCAGGCATTTTCCTTCTGGATCGCAACACTGAGTCTCTGAAAGAGGAAGCTGGCCACCGTGTGGTCCTTGCTTTCTATGATGAGTTTTTCACCCAGCTCTTTGAGGTATTTTAGAGCAGACTTGCCCCATACTCCAAGGGTCTTTGACCCTATTAGAATGAAGTTATAACATGGGGGAAGGCCTTCATATTTGCGAATCTTCTGGGTCTCCCCGTGGCTGGCAGCTCCACCCCTTTCCACTACGGAGTATGGCAAGTAGGTGTCTGCCAATGAGGCGGCACATGTGTAGTCCCAGGCAATCTGCTTTCCATCCTTCCAGGGTAGCATAGTCGCTCCATCACGACGCTTTTCGTTTCCGTCAGACCTCTGCACTTGGGGTTCCCGTTGAGCTGGGCAATGGGCTGTGGCGAGGCTTCTCTTTATGATGTCATTGACCTCCTCATGTCTGGCATACTTCCCTTCTGCTGTGTGACACACGAGACCATGAAGTCCGAATTGATCAGCCGTCGCCCTGCCGCAAATGTTCGGTGAGCATCGGGGCAGCTAGGCGAAGAGTAACACCAATTTGAATGGCCTGTGGGCCGAGCCGAGTGCCCAGGGAAGAATTGGGAACAGCTAGAAGGAAATCTCCTGAGTGTGGTGCCTTCACCACTTCGAGACGAGCTTTCTCCTTTCCTGAAGCATTGGTGAGCATTACTTTGGCGATTTTTCCCATGATCGGCTTGTCCCAGTGGGACTGTTTGTGCTCTTTTGGAGGAGCTGGTCTACTGGAGGAGTCTGCAAGGGTGTCCCACCGCATGGCTGTTTCAGTGAACCTTGGGTCTTGAGCTTCTACCGCGTTTCTGAAGCGTTCGGGGACAATCTTCTTGACTAATCCACTGGAAGCCAAACAAGAAGACAGAAATACAGGTAAAGCTACCTGCGATACTTTGTGCACCCCTATACCTCCCAGTCGCACTGGGAGGGTTGCCTGATCCCATTGCCGATCCTCTAGTGACAGATTCAGTGCCTTCTTAAAGGTTGATCTCAGGTGTGCATCGTATTCATCAAGTATTGGGTTGTCAAAAGAGGGTGCACACCTCAGGTAGTAAGTGAATCTTGCCATAGTAAGACACCTTGCGGGGAGATACAGGGCATTATGTGCATCAAGATCGTTTATTCTCTCCTCCATTCTCTTCAGGTCATTCAATTTGTCCTTGAGGTCTGTGTCCATGGCCTTGTGACCCAGCGGTGCTCTCAAGAGGGGACTCTAGGATGGAATGGTAGTAGTGACTTCTGGGAGGATTGTTCGCACAACATTGATTATTTCCTGGTTAGTTGTGATATATTTATAAGCAGAAGACTAGACGGGAGCACGAACCGCGGCCCATAAACTGATATTCCAACGCTCTACTGCCTAAGCTAACCCAGGCCTCTAACAGGAAGGATTCGGAGGTAATAACTGTAATACATTCAACCAGGGGCACCTACTGAACTCCTTCCCTTGGCCCAGGAGCTTTAACATTGGAACTATTCTTACCCCCATCATTATAAACACCATATGAATAAAAAAGATAAAATGAAATCCAATATCTTGTTTCTCACTGTTAGAATTATTCATCATTAGAGCAGCTGTAAGTTCTGTGGGTCCCCTGAAAGGAATAAGGTGTCGTTCAACAGCTGCATTTCTCGGGATGCTGTCAATGTGAGATGCTTTACACGTAAAGGAGAGGACGAGGTGAAATATAAATTTTAGGGAGTTGAAGGCATCCTTAGTGTATTTCGGTTCTGATACAAACAGATCCTGAGGGTTCGGAGAAATGATTACAATCATTACCGGAGACTCGCTCGTCTTCCTGGATATAAAACCACACAGGAATAGTTGGAACATCACTGGTCTTGCAGGTTGTGAACAAACACAACCTTTGTAGCTCTCGCTTTTAACTTTCTAGATAAGAATTAAAGCAACAAAACGAACACACAAATGCCTCTTGTTGAATGAAAACCTACACAACAATGACATGAATTTCACGCAGGAGATATATATTCTCTTGCTGTTCATAAGCCATTGTGAAAATAGTAGGAGACAAGTGTGGCACTCTACTGCCACTGCAGTGACAGTAGAGTGCCGCATCTTGCTAGATCCGAAGCATGACAGGAGGCACTCGTCAGGTTTCTTACCTTTCCTGTAATTTATTATTTCGTTCATAATTCGAGAATGCCTCATCCAATCGGTTTCAAATTTTCAGTGCTGATATGTGCATAAGCTCAATAAGCAAACTTGTTTAATGTGTTGCTAGCATCCTGGCTGTGATAAGTACCAAAACTCTCAGTGGTGTAACTTCAAGGTTCACAAAGGTGCCTAAGTCGACGATAGCAAAGAGTCATACTGAAGTGTGAAGACGCACCTCTGGTCATTATGTGTTAAATAGTGTGGAATTTGTATTACTGGTAATTATATGTTAGCTTGCTTTCTCTGAATTTAATTTACATACGATCAACTTTGCTAATGTAGTAAAATACTTAAAAAATAAGTTTGAAAACTTTGTAATCCGTGCAATAAGTGGAGAAAAGGTTCATCAGATTAGATTCAAGGTTTCAGCAGTTGTGTGGTTTCTTGAACACAAGGTTCACTCAATTATTGTCTGGCATAAATCCCAGTTTGTCTCATCGCCAATTTTATTGAATAAATAGTGATTCCGATTTATGTTCAGTAACTACAGAATGCTCTTCTACATCCTACAAGGAGCATGATGCACTATAAGTGTAGACAATGTAGGTGAAATTTAAAATTTACTATAATTGTTATAAAAACTTGAAATAGTTGGAGTCAAATCTATTTCTGGAGACTGTCCCTTTGTGTTTTTCACGGACGTTTATGAATCAACTTGCCATGTAAACAGAGATGTTACAGCAGCCAGGGTTACTCTTGTTTACAAGTACTTCTGGTAGTTTGGGAGACACACAGATGATCAATCTAAATGCGAAGTACATGGTCAGTCCTATGGTCACTATCTTCAACACTATGTGCTTAATTGTCCGCTTATTAAGAAATATAATAAGTATAATAAACTATTTGATATGTCAAGTATCTTCTTAATGAAAATAAGATACCAGACATAGGCAAATTTTCTGAAATTGATGCAGCAGTAAACTGTGGATATAAAACTCTTCCGTGGCCTAGTTCCTATGTCTTTTGTGTATCCATATGTTCATTATAACAATCTTCTTGGTTTTTGTTTTTCCCACGCACTCTGACCATTTAAATATATTCATTTTAAGAATATCTCTAGGGGAATTTCCTGCCATTATCGTCGAGAAGTTGCCTTGTTTATACATTCACGTACATATGCACATGTATAATTACGTAAATGTATATATAAACACACATATACATACATAGACTCGACCCTTGCTACTAAATATATGGGTGAGTACATATACATATGCACATCAGGTACACATCCTTATTCATACAAATTAATATGCATAAAAACGCAAGAATACAACCATACTTACGTACATACATATGCACACAAATTTGCACACTTGCATGCATTCAAAAAAGTCTACTCATGCATGCATACACAAACACACACACATACATTTCCAAATGCATACATAAACAGAAGCATATATACGTACATGCATACATACACATATGCGTGAATACATATATACGTCAATGAATACATGATTAAATATTTTGCTGCATTAGAATTTAATCAGAACTCTGCACTATTCCTTGAGGTAGAGGCGGCTGGGCTTGTGCAATACGAGGATACTATTCTCAGGTAGTGCAGGGGAGGAGATACACCTAGCTGTGTCAGACACTCGTACCCACCGTGTATACAGATTCCTTCTCTTACTCTCTGCATAAGATAAAACACTTTATTTTCCAAATAGATTCATTCGAGTTACTGTACTAGGTTGGCTATTTCTTCTTGGGAAATATAATTATCTTATTTCATACCCGGAGTACAGTCACTCTCCATCACTACCACTGTGTACAGTCACTCTCCATCACTACCACTGTGTACAGTCACTCTCCATCACTACCACTGTGTACAGTCACTCTCCATCACTACCACTGTGTACAGTCACTCCATCACTACCACTGTGTACAGTCACTCTCCAATCCACTACCACTGTGTACAGTCACTCTCCATCACTACCACTGTGTACAGTTCACTCTCCATCACTACCACTGTGTACAGTCACTCTCCATCACTACCACTGTGTACAGTCACTCTCCACACTACCACTGTGTACAGTCACTCTCCATCACTACCACTGTGTACAGTCACTCTCCATCACTACCACTGTGTACAGTCACTCTCCATCACTACCACTGTGTACAGTCACTTCCATCACTACCACTGTGTACAGTCACTCTCCATCACTACCACTGTGTATAGTCACTCTCCATCAATACCACCGTGTACAGTCAGTCTCCATCAATACCACTGTGTACAGTCACTCTCCATCACTATCACTATGTACAGACACTCTCCATCACTACCACTGTGTACAGTCACTCTCCATCACTATCACTATGTACAGACACTCTCCATCACTACCACTGTGTACAGTCACTCTCCATCACTACCACTGTGTACAGTCACTCTCCATCACTACCACTGTGTACAGTCACTCTCCATCACTACCACTGTGTACAGTCACTCTCCATCACTACCACTGTGTACAGTCACTCCATCACTACCACTGTGTACAGTCACTCTCCATCACTACCACTGTGTACAGTCACTCTCCATCACTACCACTGTGTACAGTCACTCTCCATCACTACCACTGTGTACAGTCACTCTCCATCACTACCACTGTGTACAGTCACTCTCCATCACTACCACTGTGTACAGTCACTCTCCATCACTACCACTGTGTACAGTCACTCTCCATCACTACCACTGTGTACAGTCACTCTCCATCACTACCACTGTGTACAGTCACTCTCCATCACTACCACTGTGTACAGTCACTCTCCATCACTACCACTGTGTATAGTCACTCTCCATCAATACCACCGTGTACAGTCAGTCTCCATCAATACCACTGTGTACAGTCACTCTCCATCACTATCACTATGTACAGACACTCTCCATCACTACCACTGTGTACAGTCACTCTCCATCACTATCACTATGTACAGACACTCTCCATCACTACCACTGTGTACAGTCACTCTCCATCACTACCACTGTGTACAGTCACTCTCCATCACTACCACTGTGTACAGTCACTCTCCATCACTACCACTGTGTACAGTCACTCTCCATCACTACCACTGTGTGTACAACCATACCTCCATCACTACCACTGTGAAAAGACACTCTCCATCACTGCCACTGTGTACAGTCACTCTCCATCACTACCACTGTGTGTACAACCATACCTCCATCACTACACTGTGAAAAGACACTCTCCATCACTGCCACTGTGTACAGTCACTCTCCATCACTACCACTGTGTGTACAACCATACCTCCATCACTACCACTGTGAAAAGACACTCTCCATCACTGCCACTGTGTACAGTCACTCTCCATCACTACCACTGTGTACAGTCACTCTCCATAACTACCACTGTGTACAGTCGCTCTCCATCACTACCACTGTGTACAGTCACTCTCCATCACTACCACTGTGTACAGTCACTCTCCATCACTACCACTGTGAAAAGACACTCTCCATCACTGCCACTGTGTACAGTCACTCTCCATCACTGCCACTGTGTACAGTCACTCTCCATCACTACCACTGTGTACAGTCACTCTCCATCACTACCACTGTGTACAGTCGCTCTCCATCACTACCACTGTGTACAGTCACTCTCCATCACTACCACTGTGTACAGTCACTCTCCATCACTACCACTGTGTACAGTCACTCTCCATCACTACCACTGTGTACAGTCACTCTCCATCACTACCACTGTGTACAGTCACTCTCCATCACTACCACTGTGTACAGTCGCTCTCCATCACTACCACTGTGTGTACAGTCACTCTCCATCACTACCACTGTGTACAGTCACTCTCCATCACTACCACTGTGTGTACAGTCACTCTCCATCACTACCACTGTGTACAGTCACTCTCCGTCACTTCCACTGTGTACAGTAACTCTCTATCACTACCACTGTGTACAGTCACTCTCCATCACTTCCACTGTGTACAGTCACTCTCGGTCACTACAACAGTGTGTACAGTCACTCTCCATCACTACCACTGTGTAGAGTCACTCTCCATCACTACCACTGTGTAGAGTCACTCTCCATCACTACCACTGTGTACAGTCACTCTCCATCACTACCACTGTGTACAGTCACTCCTCCATCACTACCACTGTGTACAGACACTCTCCATCACTACCACTGTGTTACATCACTCTCCATCACTACCACTGTGTACAGTCACTCTCCATCACTACCACTGTGTACAGTCACTCTCCATCACTACCACTGTGTACAGTCACTCTCCATCACTACCACTGTGTACAGTCACTCTCCATCACTACCACTGTGTACAGACACTCTCCATCACTACCACTGTGTACAGTCACTCTCCATCACTACCACTGTGTACAGTCACTCTCCATCACTACCACTCTGTGTACAGTCACTCTCCATCACTACCACTGTGTACAGTCACTCTCCATCACTACCACTGTGTACAGTCATCCTCCATCACTACCACTGTGTACAGTCACTCTCGGTCACTACAACAGTGTGTACAGTCACTCTCCATCACTACCACTGTGTACAGTCACTCTCCATCACTACCACTGTGTAGAGTCACTCTCCATCACTACCACTGTGTAAAGTCACTCTCCATCACTACCACTGTGTACAGTCACTCTCCATCACTACCACTGTGTACAGTCACTCTCCATCACTACCACTGTGTACAGTCACTCTCCATCACTACCACTGTGTACAGTCACTCTCCATCACTCCCACTGTGTACAGTCACTCTCCATCACTACCACTGTGTACAGTCACTCTCCATCACTACCACTGTGTACAGTCACTCTCCATCACTACCACTGTGTACAGTCATCCTCCATCACTACCACTGTGTACAGTCACTCTCCATCACTACCACTGTGTACAGTCACTCTCCATCACTACCACTGTGTAAAGTCACTCTCCATCACTACCACTGTGTACAGTCACTCTCCATCACTACCACTGTGTACAGTCACTCTCCATCACTACCACTGTGTACAGTCACTCTCCATCACTACCACTGTGTACAGACACTCTCCATCACTACCACTGTGTACAGTCACTCTCCATCACTACCACTGTGTACAGTCACTCTCCATCACTACCACTGTGTACAGTCACTCTCCATCACTACCACTGTGTACAGTCACTCTCCATCACTACCACTGTGTACAGTCACTCTCCATCACTACCACTGTGTACAGTCACTCTCCATCACTACCACTGTGTACAGTCACTCTCCATCACTACCACTGTGTACAGTCACTCTCCATCACTACCACTGTGTAGAGTCACTCTCCATCACTACCACTGTGTACAGTCACTCTCCATCACTACCACTGTGTACAGTCACTCTCCATCACTACCACTGTGTACAGTCACTCTCCGTCACTACCACTGTGTACAGACACTCTCCGTCACTATCATTGTGTACAGTCACTCTCCATCACTACCACTGTGTACAGTCACTCTCCATCACTACCACTGTGTACAGTCACTCTCCATCACTACCACTGTGTACAGTCACTCTCCATCACTACCACTGTGTACAGTCACTCTCCATCACTACCACTGTGTACAGTCACTCTCCATCACTACCACTGTGTAGAGTCACTCTCCATCACTACCACTGTGTACAGTCACTCTCCATCACTACCACTGTGTACAGTCACTCTCCATCACTACCACTGTGTACAGACACTCTCCATCACTACCACTGTGTGTACAGTCACTCTGCATCACTACCACTGTGTACAGACACTCTCCATCACTACCACTGTGTGTACAGTCACTCTCCATCACTACCACTGTGTACAGTCACTCTCCATCACTACCACTGTGTGTACAGTCACTCTGCATCACTACCACTGTGTACAGTCACTCTCCATCACTACCACTGTGTGTACAGTCACTCTGCATCACTACCACTGTGTGTACAGTCACTCTCCATCACTACCACTGTGTACAGTCACTCTCCATCACTACCACTGTGTGTACAGTCACTCTGCATCACTACCACTGTGTACATCATCTCCATCACTACCACTGTGTGTACAGTCACTCTCCATCACTACCACTGTGTGTACAGTCACTCTCCATCACTACCACTGTGTACAGTCACTCTCCATCACTACCACTGTGTGTACAGTCACTCTGCATCACTACCACTGTGTACAGTCACTCTCCATCACTACCACTGTGTTTACAGTCACTCTCCATCACTACCACTGTGTGTACAGTCACTCTCCATCACTACCACTGTGTACAGTCACTCTCCATCACTACCACTGTGTACAGTCACTCTCCATCACTTCCACTGTGTACAGTCACTCTCCATCACTACCACTCTGTGTACAGTCACTCTCCATCACTACCACTGTGTACAGTCACTCTCCATCACTACCACTGTGTACAGTCACTCTCCATCACTACCACTGTGTACAGTCACTCTCCACACTACCACTGTGTGTACAGTCACTCTCCATCACTACCACTGTGTACAGTCACTCTCCATCACTACCACTGTGTACAGTCACTCTCCATCACTACCACTGTGTACAGTCACTCTCCATCACTACCACTGTGTACAGTCACTCTCCGTCACTACCACTGTGTACAGTCGCTCTCCATCACTACCACTGTGTACAGTCACTCTCCATCACTACCACTGTGTACAGTCACTCTCCATCACTACCACTGTGTACAGTCACTTTCCATCACTACCACTGTGTACAGTCACTCTCCATCACTACCACTGTGTACAGTCACTTTCCATCACTACCACTGTGTACAGTCACTCTCCATCACTACCACTGTGTACAGTCATTCTCCATCACTACCACTGTGTACAGTCACTCTCCATCACTACCACTGTGTACAGTCACTCTCCATCACTACCACTGTGTACAGTCACTCTCCATCACTACCACTGTGTACAGTCACTCTCCGTCACTACAACAGTGTGTACAGTCACTCTCCATCACTACCACTGTGTACAGTCACTTTCCATCACTACCACTGTGTACAGTCACTCTCCATCACTACCACTGTGTACAGTCACTCTCCATCACTACCACTGTGTACAGTCACTCTCCATCACTACCACTGTGTACAGTCACTCTCCATCACTACCACTGTGTACAGTCACTCTCCATCACTACCACTGTGTACAGTCACTCTCGGTCACTACCACTGTGTACAGTCACTCTCCATCACTACCACTGTGTACAGTCACTCTCCATCACTACCACTGTGTACAGTCACTCTCCATCACTACCACTGTGTATAGTCACTCTCCATCACTACCACTGTGTACAGTCACTCTCCGTCACTAACACTGTGTGTACAGTCACTCTCCGTCACTAACACTGTGTGTACAGTCACTCTCCATCACTATCACTGTGTACAGTCACTCTCCGTCATTAACACTGTGTGTACAGTCACTCTCCATCACTACCACTGTGTACAGTCACTCTCCGTCATTAACACTGTGTGTACAGTCACTCTCCATCACTACCACTGTGTACAGTCACTCTCCATCACTACCACTGTGTACAGTCACTCTCGGTCACTACCACTGTGTACAGTCACTCTCCGTCACTACCACTGTGTACAGTCACTCTCCATCATACCCTCTTCCTCATTTACTTTCCCTTACTCTAAGTGTAGTTATCTTCCCTCACTATCTCTGTGTATATAGATACTCTCCCTCACTCTTCACATATTCTATCTAGACAGTTATTATGATGCAACATAATTGTTGCTTCCCCCTCTCTCTCTCTCTCTCTCTCTCTCTCTCTCTCTCTCTCTCTCTCTCTCTCTCTCTCTCTCTCTCTCTCTCTCTCTCTCTCTCTCTCTCTCGTCCTTCGACCTCTGCAATAAACTTCGCTCCCATGTATATATTATTTTTCATGGATGCACATCACTCGTTTTACGAATGTAATATTACGTATGTCATACTCTGACTATTTTCGTTATATTTATGGGGAAGCGCTATGCCCATAGGGGTCATATAGCGCCTGAAAGAAAGATGCAATCAGGTTTTGCAATAGACAGTGTGATCAGGTTGACTTAGGAGGTTACGGTTCCCCCTCGACCATTATTAAGTCACAACTGAGTTAGAAAACAGACGAGAGCATAAGACAGGGTGGAGAGAGGGAGGGAGTGGGAAAGAAGGTGATATTACTATTAGCAGAAGTAGTTAAGAAAGTTGTAATATTATATATCTAGTAGGGGAAGAAGCAATGCTAGAAATATTGTTAATATTGCTGGCATTATTATCTACTACTGTCACCACGACACTACTGCTACTACTACTGTCACCACGACACTACTACTACTACTACTGTCACCACGACACTACTACTACTACTAACATTGCACTGAACTGTATAAAATGAAATATAGCTCAGTGAAATTATATGAATTTCTACTGCTTATTATTGCTGCTTCTGTTGATACAATACAACAACAACTGCTGCTATTACTGCTGTTACTACTACTTCCGTTATTTTTATTATTATTACTACTACCATTACTATACCTATTATTACTTCCATTACCTCCTCTACTCCAACTACTACTGTAATACCAGTACTACTTCTACTACTACTACTACTAGTAGTACAACTGTTACTACTACTACTATTACTACTACCACTATCAGACATGTCTTTGGGCTTCTTTATTTTCCGCTCAATAGTGACTTGATAAGGGTTCAAGATGGACTGAAAAAATTTTTCAACTTTCAGTTCAAGTTGCGGGTTATTTGTGAAGTGTATATATAGTCAGATATTTACCAACAGTTTAAATTACTTCTAAATGTTTGAGACAGAGAAAACTGAATGCAGAAGACAGTAAATATGTTGTATTATGTCCTGTGCAATATGACAATCTGAGCCATAACACTGCCCATCTCAATTACCCTTTTCATACTTACAACATTCACACTATAACCTCGTCTAACCTTTTCTATAAGCCCTTATCCATATTATCTCTAGTAGTAACCAAGTACAGGACTATTAAGAGTGACAAGCCGTGGGTAAACTAGCATGCCGAAGCTGCCAGAGTCGCTGAAACAATCAACGCAGGCTCAGTTAGCAAGGTTTGTTAGTCGGATGGAAACCTGACCAAATATACTACGTCATGCAATCTCAACGTGCTTTAAGATCACGTATCCTATGACATCCTCGGGATTCCAACCTCAGGAATTCCAGATGCAGTGAATCCATCCTCAGTTATTCTTACCTCCGAAATTCCGATCTCAGAGATCTGATGCTTATGAATTCCGTCCTCAGGAATTTTAACCTTAAGAAAAACATCTTTAGAGATTACATCTCAAGGAATTCTGGACACCAACGTATGAAACACATAAGAATTGCATAGATAAACACATGCATGGTGACTGCCGATTCTGATATGTACATGTAAATTAATATAAACTTAAGATGTGTTTATATAGGGTAATATACATGAATGACTTGTACAGGGCATGACAGGTAATGTAAATAAATGACGTATATGTGATGGTCAATATACAGGAATGGCGTGTATAAGACGGCTAATGAAATAATACCTAACAGATTTTTTTTATATTATACTTGAGATTAAAACTCATGATCGTAGATTCAAGTAGCGTAGCTTAACAGGACAGAGAACGGATAAGAATTACAAACCTGAATGTAGCCGATAACTGGTCTTATGAAGGTTCCGACTAGGGATCGCTTCCAGCTTTATAAGAAGTCGTAGCATTCAAGATTCTAATGTAAAGTACATTATTATTATTATAATCAAAGGGGGAAGCGCTAAACCCGGAGGATTATACAGCGCCTGGGGGGGGATGTGGAAGGCATTCAGGCTTAATTCGGGGAACTGGAGCACAGATCCAATTCCCTAAATCAAGAGCCCCTCATCAACATCAAGGAACCTTCCTTGAGGGGAATGTAAAGTACAGATGTGATTTTCCCCTCACAACCGTCGATAAAATCCTAATACTATCAACTTACTGTAACACTGTGATAGAGCTTCACTTGGAAGCCCTCACTAGTCCTTATTTTCCACCAGGTTTCACATTTCGTAATCTTGTTCTCTGTAAAGTGAAGTCGTGTTATTTCGAGGAAGTGAGTTCGAACACCGAGTATACCTAATAATTTCCTGTGACAGTTACTGTGCATGAATTACTCGTGCATGACAGTTCACTTTCATGAATGTTGTTCACATGACAGTAAAATTAATGTAAATAACACGTTCTAGACCAAAACACTATCTTCAAGCTTGTGCACGTTATTTACTGTGTTTTACAATGTATCTGGAAATTAATATCTCTTCGCCAAATAATATTCTCAATGCATTTTTTGACTGATAAGGAGACTTGCAGTCGCGTATATGGAACCTGACATCAATAAATTCTTCACATAACTTCATTTGTCTCTCCTTACCAATGTGTCAGTATCTCCTATTATTACTTAACATGCATCCACTGACTTTAATTTATAATGTTCATTGTCTATTTAAAACTCGTGAATATAATTAAGAAAATACTGACAATTTTTTTTAGATTCATTCTTATAAATAGACAAACATCAAAAACTATATTTGTAGATAAAGCATCATAATATCCAGTAAATATGTGAACTCCTAACACTACTAGATTAAAATAAATATGAATATTATAAATGACTTATATTACATCGTTATAAACACTGAAAGAATCACTCACTCCACCATCACCAGTGGAAAGAAGCTCTTCTTCATGCCTCAGGAAAAAGAGCTCTCACTGACAGGGGAAAAGAGTCACAATGCTTAAAGAAAGAGAACTCTCACTGACAGGGGAAGGGAGTCACAATGCTTAAAGAAAGAGAGCTCTCACTGACAGGGGAAGGGAGTCACAATGCTTAAAGAAAGAGAGCTCTCACTGACAGGTGAAGGGAGTCACAATGCTTAAAGAAAGAGAGCTCTCACTGACAGGTGAAGGGAGTCACAATGCTTAAAGAAAGAGAGCTCTCACTGACAGGTGAAGGGAGTCACAATGCTTAAAGAAAGAGAGCTCTCACTGACAGGTGAAGGGAGTCACAATGCTTAAAGAGAGCTCTCACTGACAGGTGAAGGGAGTCACAATGCTTAAAGAAAGAGAGCTCTCACTGACAGGTGAAGGGAGTCACAATGCTTAAAGAAAGAGAGCTCTCACTGAC
>NC_069491.1:20520585-20570585 GCF_026875155.1 Cherax quadricarinatus
TTATTTGACCAATTAATTAGTAAAAAACTTTCACTTAAAATCTTCATAAGAACTTCCTTTTTTAGTTAATGGGGACACACTGTCTTTAAATAATTCTTATGTAAGGTTGTTTTCCAACGCATTTCCTTATTACAGAAAATTAAATGTTCTTCCTGCTGCCTTAGAGATAACATCGTTGTTATGTGTCCTGGAAAGTTATTTGATTATTTTTCTCGTTTAATGGGGTCGTGTAGGTTATCGTAGGTTAGTCTAATTTACTTTAAGCTACATTAATTAAGCCTCACCTTAATATAATTTAGTTTTTCTAAAATAATCTTAATACAGCTTAATTTAATCTAACTGCACCAATTCTAACATAATCTAACTTAAAAAATCTTCACTGTATCTGAACTGGGAGACTTTGACATGACTCGAAGCAACGGTCTGGAGTTTTGTGACGCTCTGATCGCGGGTTCAATCCCCACCCGTGGTATTGCCTGATAAACAGTTCAGTCTTATGTATTTAATAGGTTGAGTAGAAACTCGCACACAGTATCGAGCGTCGGAAAAATATGTCCTGACGAAGGCAATATAAAGCAACATAAACACTTCAGTAGCAAACACCTTCAGCAGCCATCAAACTAACTCGACCACTTGCTAAATACATACACATAGCAACTGACGGATTGATATCAAAACTACGAACAACTTCAGCTAAAACAGGACATCAGTAACTGCAGTCGCCTGGAGGGACCATAGGACTGAAAACAGCTATTAAAAATACCTGTTCAACCATGCTGAGGATTAGCTTGTACAGTCAGCTAACAAGTATTTGAGATCAATAACCATAATGATGTGTAAGAGAGTAACACCATGTTAACCTCCGATGACGTGTACTTGAAATTCACTGGTGACATTTAAATGACATCCACTGATTAAATGTGCATGACAGCCACTGGGGATGTGCCCATGACAACCAATGGGGACGCGCCCATGACAACCACTAGGAACGTGCCCATGACAATCATTGGGGACGTGCCCATGACAACCACAGGAGACGTGTGCATGACAGCCGCTGGGGACGTGTGCATGACGGCCACTGGGAAAGCATGCATAACAACCACTGGGGACGTGTGCATGATAGCCGCTGGGGACGTGTGCATGACAGCCACTGGAGACGTGTGCATGACAGCCACTAGAGACGTGTGCATGACAGCCACTGGGGACGTGTGCATGACAACCACTGGTGACGTACGCATAACAACCACTGGAGACGTGCGAATGACCAATACTGGTGACGTGCGCATGACAACCACTGGAGACGTGCGAATGACCAATACTGGAGACGTGCGCATGACAACCTTGGTAACGTTTAAATAGTTACAAAAGTTGATCAATGATTCGTCAGTTTGTAATTAAACAGCGACTGTTTTTTAAATATAATAATTACAACAATAATACATTATATTTCTGAAAAATTCACGATGAATTCCAATTAAAACAAATATTTTGAGAAAATCTTCAGTGATATTTTGTGAAGCTAAGAGGCGCATCACAGCGATCTGACTGCCTTGTGCTGACACTATACTTTGTCTTTACCAGTTAAGAACCTCAGCGTTAATGTGCTCCCACGTACACCTACAAGAACACACACACACAGAGGCGAGGCCAGGAGCTGAGTCTCGATCCCTGCAATCACAATTAGGTGAGTACAGAAGCCAAATCTGACCCAAAGCTGTTGTACAGCCACATCAGGAGGATCACAACAGTTAAGAACCAGGTAATCAGGCTGAGGAAGGAAGGAGGGAGGTCACAAAAAATGACCGAGAAGTATGTGAGAAAATCAACATGAGATTCAAAGAAGTGTTCACAGAAGAGACAGAGGGACTCCAGAAAGACGGAGAGGCGGGGTACACCATCAAGTGTTGGACACAATACATACAACCGAGGAAGAAATGAAGAGGCTGCTAAGCGAGCTTCTTACCTCAAAGGCGATGGGACGAGATAATATCTCTTCATGGGTCCTGAGAGAGGGAGCAGAGGCGCTTTGTGTACCACTAACAACTATCTTCAACACATCTGTCGAAACGGCGTTTACCTGAAGTATGGAAGACAGCAAATATAGACTCAATTTTTAGAAAAAGGAGATAGACATAAAGCATTAAATTACAGACCAGTGTCACTGACATGTATAGTATGCAAGGTCATGGAGAAGATTATCAGGAGAAGTGTTGTGGAATACCTAGAAAGGAATGAGCTTATCAACGATAGTCAGCACGGTTTAAGGGATGGGAAATCCTGCATCACAAACCTAGTGGAGTTCTATGACAGTGACGGCAGTAAGACAAGGGAGAGAAGGGTGGGTAGACTGCGTTTTCTTGGACTGTAAGAAGGCGTTAGACACAGTTTCACACAAGAGATTAGTGTAAAAGCTGGAGGACTAGGCAGGGATAACAGGGAAGGCACTACAGTGGATCAAGGAATACCTCACAGGAAGAAAACAGCGAGTCTTGGTACGTGGTGAGGTGTCAGAGTGGGCGCCTAGGACTAGTACTGTTTCCTGTATTTGTGAACGACATGACGGAAGGAATAAACTCCGAAGTGTACCTGTTTGCAGATGATGTGAAGTTTATGAAAAGAATTCAGTCGAACGAGGACCAGGCAGAACTACACAGGGATCTGGACAGGCTGCCGGACTGGTCCCGCAACTGGCTCCTGGAGTTCAACCCCATCAAATGCAAAGTCATGAAGAATGGGGAAGGGCACAGACGACCACATACGGAGTACAGGCTAGGGGGCCACATCTCCTGAGGCGCACATCAACCAAATAACTGTGGCAGCATACGGACGATTGGCAATCCTAACAACAGCATTCCAACATCTTAATAAGTAGTTATTGAGGACGCTGTACATTGTGTACACGAGGTCTATACTGGAGTATGCAGCACCAGTTTGGAACTCTCATCTAGCCAAGCAAGTAAGTAAACTAGAGAAGTGCAAAGGTTTGCAACAAGACTAGTGCCGGTGCCAAGGGGTATGTCCTACGAGGAAAGGTTAAGGGAAATCAACCTGACGACATTGGAAGACAGGAGAGATAGGAGGGATATGATAACGACATATAAAATACTGAGAGGACTCGACAAGATAGACAGAGACGGGATATTCCAGAGATGGGACACAGCTACAAGGGGTCACAGTTGGAAGTTGAAGACTCAGATGAACCACAGAGATGACAGGAAGTATTTCTTCAGCCACAGAGTAGTCAGGAAGTGGAACAGTCTGGGAAGTGATGCAGTGGAGGCAGGATCTATACATAGCTTTAAGGAGAGATATGATAAAGCTCATGGAGCGGGTAGAGTGACTGAGTAGCGACCAGTGAAAAGGCGGGGCCAGGAGCTGAGACTCGACCTCTTCAACTACAACTAGGTGAGTACAACTGAGTATATACACACACACATATACTGATGTTTACACATATATTCGCGAACTTCAAAACAAACATGAACACACATATTCTAGAACCTCATGTATTCAAAACCATTCTCATAAAACACACAAATTTAAACATATATATACAAAAAAATTACACACATGCAGAACGCACTAAAAAAATGTTTTTGATATGCGTATGCAAAGAATGAACTCAAAAGGAACACTATATACAAAACTCAAGTGGGTCACCAAATAGAACGAAAGGAACACGTAAATTACTTGGGGATAATTATGTCAGCTGACTTTTCTTTTAAAGACCATAATAAGACAAAGATCACGACAGCCAGGAGGATGACGGGGTGGATATTGAGAACTTTCAAAATAAGGGAAATAATGCCAATGGTGACGCTCTTCAAATCGCTAGTGCTCCCTCAATTAGAATATTGCTAAATGTTGACGGTCCCGTTCAAAGCAGGAGAAATATCAGAGCTGGAACAAAAACAGATCGTTTACGGCTCATATTGAGCCAGTATAGCACCTAAATTACTCGGAACTTCTTCAAGTCTTGAACATGTATTCAGTGGAGAGGAGGAGAGAGAGATACATGATAATACATACCAGGAGAGTGCTCGAGAGCCTAGTCCCAAATCTGCGCACTGCCAAAACAACATACTGGGATGAGAGATATGGGAGGAGCAGGGGTGCGGTGGGGACAATAAGGGAACACTGTATCAACATTCGGGGTCCCAGACTCTTCAACATCTTACCAGAAGATATCAGAAACACTGCTGGAACACATGTAGAAGTCTTCAAGAGCAAACTAGATAAGTACCTTCACCATGTGCCAGATCAACCAGGCTGTGATGGATAGGCGGAGCAGCGGGCCTCCACCAGTAACAGCCTGGTTATCCAGGCAAACACCAGACGAGTTTGGCCAATGGCCGGGCTCCGAGAGTAGTGAAACTCTCAAAATTCTTCAAAGGTATATCAAAGGTATGTATACATAAGAAGAACATATAAAATACATGAAACTGACGACAGGTGCAAGAAAGCTATTAACAGAAAAAAAATTAGGGACATATACAGTCTCTCAGGATTCCATACTCGACATATTTCAGAGCAATGGCCGAGTATACATTACCAGCATGGAGCCCAACTCTCCTTGCTGGTAAGTTCTAGCATCCGATAACATTTGATCATCGCTATGGAAGTCGTGTCTCCCAACTACGATATTAGTGTGGGAACCACAATTGTGGGAAATACGAGTGTGGGAGCTACTATTAGGGGAACAACCAGTGTGGGAGTTACCAGTGTGGGAGCTACCAGTGTGGAAGCCACCAATGTGAGACCTACCAGTGTGGGAGCCACCAGTGTGGGAACCACCAGTGAGTGAACTACCAGTGTGGGAACCAGAGGGAGCTACCAGTGTGGGAGCAACCAGAGTGGGAACCACAGGTGTGGGAGTAACCAGAGTGGGAACCACCAGTGTGGGAGCTACAAGTGTGGGAACCACCAGTGTGGGAGCAACCAGAGTGGGAACCACCAGTGTGGGAGCTACTAGTGTAGGAGCTACCAGTGTGGGAGCCACCAGTATAAGAACCAACATTGTGGGAGCTACAAAAGTGGTAACCACCAGTGTGGGAGCCACCAGAGTGGGAACCACCAGTGTGGGAGCAACCAGAATGGAAACCACCAGTGTAGGAGCTACCAATGTAGGAGCTACTAGTGTGGGACCCACCAGTGTGGGAGCTACCAATTTGGGAACCACCAGCGTGGAAACCACCAGAATGGAGACAACCAGTTTGGGAACCACCTGTGTTGGAGCTACCAGTGTGGGAACCACCATTGTGGGAACCACCAGTGTGGGAGCTACATGCCTTGTAACTTCCAGTGTGGGAACTACCAGTGTGGGAGCCACCAGTGTGGGAGCTACAATTGTAGTAACCTCCAGTGTGGGAGCTATCAGTAATGGAGTTACAAGTGTGGGAACCACCAGTGTAGAAACTACCAGTGTGAGAACCACTAGTGTGGGAACAAAGCATTTGGAAACCACAAGTGTCGGTGCTACCAGTGTGGGAGCTGCCAATGTTGGAACCACCAGTGTGGGAACCACCAATGTGGGAACCACTAGTGTTGGAACCAACAGTGTGGGAACTACCACTGTGGGAAAAACCGGTGTTGGAGCTACAAGTGTGGTAACCACTAGTGTGGGAACCTCCAGTGTGGGAGCTACAAGTGTGGTAACCATCTGTGTGGGAACTACCAGTGTGGAAGGTACAAGTGTGGCACCCACCAGTGTGGAAACTACCAGTGTGGGACTCACCAGTGTGGGAACTACCTGAGTGGGAGCCAAACCAAACCACGGGCGGGGATAGAACCCGCGGTCAGAGTCATAGAACTCCAGACCGACGCGCTAGTCACTGGGCCAGCTGGCTACAAGATTCATCTAACTAGGTATATTGTATATATATATCTAGTTGGACGAATCTTATTGTAGCCAGCTGGCCCAGTGTCTAGCGCGTCGTTCTGGAGTTCTATGACTCTCCGATCGTGAGTTCTATCCCCGCCCATGGTATGGCTTGCTTGCAATCGTGTCATTATGATTTCTTGAGTCATGTAGTGTGGGAATTACCAATGTGGGAGCTACCACTGTGGGAACTACCAGTTTGGGAACCACCATTATGGGAGCTACCATTGTGGGATCTACCAGTGTGTGAACTACCAGTGTGGGAACTACAGGTGTGGGAACCACCAGTGTGGAAGCTACAAGTGTAGTAACCACCAGTGTGGGAGCCACCAGTGTGGGAGCTACAAGTGTAGTAACCACCAGTGTGGGAGCCACCAGTGTGGGAGCTACAAGTGTAGTAACCACCAGTGTGGGAGCCACCAGTGTGGGAAACACCTGTGTGGGAGCTACAAGTGTAGTAAACAGCAGTGTGGGAGCCACCAGTGTGGGAAACACCTGTGTGTGAGCTACAAGTGTAGTAAACACCAGTGTGGGAGCCACCAGTGTGGGAAACACCTGTGTGGGAGCTACAAGTGTAGTAAACACCAGTGTGGGAGCCACCAGTGTGGGAAACACCTGTGTGGGAGCTACAAGTGTAGTAAACACCAGCGTGGGAGCCACCAATGTGGGAAACACCTGTGTGGGAGCTACAAGTGTAGTAAACACCAGTATGGGAGCCACCAGTGTGGTAAACACCTGTGTGGGAGCTACAAGTGTAGTAAACACCAGTGTGGGAGCCACCAGTGTGGGAAACACCTGTGTGGGAGCTACAAGTGTAGTAAACACCAGTGTGGGAGCCACCAGTGTGGGAAACAACCTGTGTGGGAGCTACAATGTAGTAACCACCAGTGTGGGAGCCACCAGTGTGGGAAACACCTGTGTGGGAGCTACAAGTGTAGTAAACACCAGTGTGGGAGCTACAAGTGTAGTAAACACCAGTGTGGGAGCCACCAGTGTGGGAAACACCTGTGTGGGAGCTACAAGTGTAGTAACCACCAGTGTGGGAGCCACCAGTGTGGGAGCCACCAGTGTGGGAAACACCTGTGTGGGAGCTACAAGTGTAGTAACCACCAGTGTGGGAGCCACCAGTGTGTGAAACACCTGTGTGGGAGCTACAAGTGTAGTAAACACCAGTGTGGGAGCCACCAGTGTGGGAGCTACAAGTGTAGTAAACACCAGTGTGGGAGCCACCAGTGTGGGAAACACCTGTGTGGGAGCTACAAGTGTAGTAAACACCAGTGTCGGAGCAACCAGTGTGGGAGCCACCAGTGTGGGAGCCACCAGTGTGGGAGCCACCAGTGTGGGAGCCACCAGTGTGGGAAACACCTGTGTTGGAGCTACAAGTGTAGTAAACACCAGTGTAGGAGCCACCAGTGTGGGAGCCACCAGTGTGGGAGCTACAAGTGTAGTAAACACCAGTGTGGGAGCCACCAGTGTGGGAAACACCTGTGTGGGAGCTACAAGTGTAGTAAACACCAGTGTGGGAGCCACCAGTGTGGGAGCCACCAGTGTGGGAGCTACAAGTGTAGTAAACACCAGTGTGGGAGCCACCAGCGTGGGAGCCACCAGTATAGGAGCCACCAGTGTGGGAGCCACCAGTGTGGGAGCCACCAGTGTGGGAGCCACCAGTGTGGGAGCCACCAGTGTGAGAGCCACCAGTGTGGGAGCCACCAGTGTGGGAGCCACCAGTGTGGGAGCCACCAGTGTGAGAGCCACCAGTGTGGGAGCTACAAGTGTAGTAAACACCAGTGTGGGAGCCACCAGTGTGGGAGCTACAAGTGTAGTAAACACCAGTGTGGGAGCCACCAGTGTGGGAGCTACAAGTGTAGTAAACACCAGTGTGGGAGCCACCAGTGTGAGAGCCACCAGTGTGGGAGCTACAAGTTTAGTAAACACCAGTGTGGGAGCCACCAGTGTGGGAGCCACCAGCGTGGGAGCCACCAGTGTGGGAGCCACCAGTGTGGGAGCCACCAGTGTGGGAGCCACCAGTGTGAGAGCCACCAGTGTGGGAGCCACCAATGTGGGAGCCACCAGTGTGGGAGCCACCAGTGTGGGAGCCACCAGTGTGGGAGCCACCAGTGTGGGAGCCACCAGTGTGGGAGCCACCAGTGTGAGAGCCACCAGTGTGGGAGCCACCAGTGTGTGAGCCACCAGTGTGGGAGCTACAAGTGTAGTAAACACCAGTGTGGGAGCCACCAGTGTGGGAGCCACCAGTGTGGGAGCCACCAGTGTGAGAGCCACCAGTGTGGGAGCCACCAGTATGGGAGCAACCAGTGTGAGAGCCACCAGTGTGGGAACCACCAGTGTGGGAGCTACAAGTGTAGTAACCACCAATGTGGGAGCTACAAGTGTAGTAACCACCAGTGTGGGAGCCACCAGTGTGGGAGCTACAAGTGTAGTAACCACCAGTGTGGGAACCTCCAGTGTGGGAGCTACAAGTGTAGTAAACACCAGTGTGAGAGCCACCAGTGTGGGAGCTACAAGTGTAGTAAACACCAGTGTGGGAGCCACCAGTGTGGGAGCCACCAGTGTGAGAGCCACCAGTGTGGGAGCCACCAGTGTGGGAGCCACCAGTGTGGGAGCCACCAGTGTGGGAGCTACTGTTGTTGGAACTAACAGTGTGGGAGCAAACTATATGGAGACCACTATTTTAAGGAACCACCAGTGTGAACGCCGCTACTGTTGAAGCCGCTACTGTGAAAACCTCTTTTGTGGAAGCCAGCAGTGTAAGAGTCACTACTGTGGAAGCCAGCAGTGTGAAAGCAACTACTGTGGAAGCCAGCAGTGTAAAAGTCACTACTGTGGAAGCCAGCAGTGTGAAAGCAACTACTGTGGAAGCCAGCAGTGTGAAAGCAACTACTGTGGAAGCCAGCAGTGTGAAAGCAACTACTGTGGAAGCCAGCAGTGTGAAAGCAACTACTGTGGAAGCCAGCAGTGTAAAAGTCACTACTGTGGAAGCCAGCAGTGTGAAAGCAACTACTGTGGAAGCCAGCAGTGTAAAAGTCACTTCTGTGGAAGCCAGCAGTGTAAAAGTCACTACTGTGGAAGCCAGCAGTGTGAAAGCAACTACTGTGGAATCCAGCAGTGTAAAAGCCACTACTGTGGAAGCCAGCAGTGTGAGAGAGTCAGTGTTTGCTTCACTGTAACCACTCCCAGAAATTTATGCTAAGACGGCAACAAATATCTCTTTTTTTTCAGAACGGGAACCGGGAAGGAATCATATACGTGGATCTAATGGATAACTTTTTGTCCAAGCAGAAAGGCCAATTTAATTGTGAGTTTGATTATAAAAGCACTAAATTTTGCACAGTCAGCGTATAGCCCAGGAAAAATGTTTTGATAGTGTTAATTGGCAGATTTGTTGATAATATCATTCACTGCAGTTGTCTTCATTTTAATTTACCATTTCCTACTTGTTATCTGGAGAGAGTTTATCTGGAGAGAGTCGGGGGTCAACGCCCCCGCGGCCCGGTCTGTGACCAGGCCTCCTTAGGTCAGTGTCCCAGGATGCGACCCACACCAGTCGACTAACACCCAGGTACCCATTATACTGATGGGGAACATAGACAACAGGTGGAAAGAAACACGTCCAATGTTTCTACTCTGGCTGGGAATCGAACCCAGGCCCTCACCGTGTGAAGCGAGAGCGTTAACCACCAGGCCACCAGAGCCCTTATAGACGAAAGAAAATTTGGTGGCACACATAAGATGCCGAATAACGAAAGTTGAAATATGAGGATCTCAAACAGTTTATTTTTAGGTGTTAGAACGGTTATACTGCAATGAACCCCAGCTCAGGGCAGTGCACTTAACAGCAGTCTTAACATATCTGCACTTTAATCTACATGATTTGTTTCAAGTTTTGCAGTGTACACTAGTTGTTTTTGACAGGCTTGGGTATTTCTGGTAGTATGGCTCAACCAGTGTTTTCAACCACGCATCCGTCTTTAACCACACAATCTTGAGATGATGGACGTTCATGGACTGCGATCAACATCTGGCAGCATCAATAGCTAACTTGGCGTGCAGCGCCCTTTGAGATTTGGATCAATGTTGATTAATTCAGGGATATCCATCAAGAGTCCTCCTTAGTTGGGTGTACAGATGCTCGGGGGCCAAGTTGACTTATGCATGATTGCTTGTGCTATCGCACAGCAAATATAACATATCGCTTTAAACGCTCTAGCCAAAGCTCTATTAAGTCTCGAGATGAAAGTAACGGACAGAATGGTTTTATACATAATCAAAGGCTTCCCATTAGACTCATGCAATCTTCTTGCCACTGACACCAAAAGGCGACACAATATCGCATCCACTAAATCCATGGAACATAGGCACTCAACATACAGTGAACCACTGAAGCCTTATCTCATCTGAAGTGTAACTCTTCTGACAAAATTTGCTGCCTTGGCCAGGTTTACTGCCTGTCAGTATTGCACTTGCATGTTTATCGAAGCACAGAGCCTACATATTTAAAGCCAATAAGAGTCACATCACAACCTTGCTTTGCGGTTAAGAGCAAACGCCAATGTTCCAGCATGTTCTTGTCTTATTCTCTACAGACTGGCAAGATCGCATAGTTAAAAAACGAGCAACAAGACTATCCATGCGCTCTTCCTCAATGTAAGATACTAGTCCGGCTATTGCAGAGTCAAGACGCTGCATAATCTGTGTATTAGATTATTACACAGAGATACAAGACACTAGACATGATACAAAGCCACTTGTTCTATAAAATCAGCATTATAGCTAGGCAAGCAGTGGCGTAGTTTGTAATTTAATATTGCGTTACTTAACGCGGACGTAAAGTTCAAATGTCAATAAATTACGCAGGTGTGTTCGGCTGTAGTGTTCTCAGGTGTGTTCGGCTGCAGTGTTCTTAGGTGTGCTCGGCTGCATTGTTCTCAGGCGTGTTGGGCTGCAGTGTTCTCAGGTGTGTTGGGCTGCAGTGTTCTCAGGTATGTTGGGCTGCAGTGTTCTCAGGTGTGTTGGGCTGCAGTGTTCCCAGGTGTATTGGGCTGCAGTGTTCTCAGGTATGTTGGGCTGCAGTGTTCTCAGGTGTGTTGGGCTGCAGTGTTCTCAGGTGTGTTGGGCTGCAGTGTTCTCAGGTGTGTTGGGCTGCAGTGTTCTCAGGTGTGTTGGGCTGCAGTGTTCTCAGGTGTGTTGGGCTGCAGTGTTCTCAGGTGTGTTGGGCTGCAGTGTTCTCAGGTGTGTTGGGCTGCAGTGTTCTCAGGTGTGTTGGGCTGCAGTGTTCTTAGGTGTGTTGGGCTGCAGTGTTCTCAGGTATGTTGGGCTGCAGTGTTCTCAGGTATGTTGAGCTGCAGTGTTCTCAGGTATGTTGGGCTGCAGTGTTCTCAGGTGTGTTGGGCTGCAGTGTTCTCAGGTATGTTGGGCTGCAGTGTTCTCAGGTGTGTTGGGCTGCAGTGTTCTTAGGTGTGTTGGGCTGCAGTGTTCTCAGGTATGTTGGGCTGCAGTGTTCTCAGGTATGTTGAGCTGCAGTGTTCTCAGGTATGTTGGGCTGCAGTGTTCTCAGGTGTGTTGGGCTGCAGTGTTCTCAGGTGTGTTGGGCTGCAGTGTTCTCAGGTATGTTGGGCTGCAGTGTTCTCAGGTGTGTTGGGCTGCAGTGTTCTCACGTGTGTTGGGCTGCAGTGTTCTCAGGTATGTTGGGCTGCAGTGTTCTCAGGTATGTTGGGCTGCAGTGTTCTCAGGTATGTTGGGCTGCAGTGTTCTCAGGTATGTTGGGCTGCAGTGTTCTCAGGTATGTTGGGCTGCAGTGTTCTCACAGAACAAACATATCTCTGCTCATGTTGTTATTACTTATTCTGATGGATGAATTAAATAGTTTCTGAGATATCTTCAGTATTTTTTTTTCCTTTTATAAGTTCGCTTTAGTAATATTTTAATGTAGTGAAACACTGGTGGAGACTTGCAACTGGGTGTTGTGATACTGCGTTATACTGCACTCAAGATATCGTAACAACGCGATTGTAAACAAACCACAGTACGGGTGGGGATTGAACTCGCAGTGAGTGAGTCGTAAAGCTCCAGACCGACCAGACCAGAGTTTTACTACTCACCCACCGCGAGTTCAATCCCCGCCCGTACCGTGGCTTCGTTATACTACATTTGTGTTTATTTTTCCATTGTGTCTGTATGTTACACCTTTTATCTCCACCATGCTCCTCATTCTGTTGTGATCGATTTAGTGTCTTAGCTTGGCAGTCAATCTTTTTTAAAACCTCTACAGTAGCATTCTCAATCATGGTTTTGCAGATTAATCGAGTATAACTACTCTCCACCTCTGTGAGGGTGGAGAGTAGTTGTGTGCCCAGCTCTGTGAGGGTGGAGAGTAGTTGTGTGCCCAGCTCTGTGAGGGTGGAGAGTAGTTGTGTGCCCAGCTCTGTGAGGGTGGAGAGTAGTTGTGTGCCCAGCTCTGTGAGGGTGGAGAGTAGTTGTGTGCCCAGCTCTGTGAGGGTGGAGAGCAGTTGTGTGCCCAGCTCTGTGAGGGTGGAGAGTAGTTGTGTACCCAGCTCTGTGAGGGTGGAGAGTAGTTGTGTGCCCAGCTCTGTGAGGGTGGAGAGTAGTTGTGTGCCCAGCTCTGTGAGGGTGGAGAGTAGTTGTGTGCCCAGCTCTGTGAGGGTGGAGAGTAGTTGTGTGCCCAGCTCTGTGAGGGTGGAGAGCAGTTGTGTGCCCAGCTCTGTGAGGATGGAGAATAGTTGTGTGCCCAGCTCTGTGAGGGTGGAGAGCAGTTGTGTACCCAGCTCTGTGAGGGTGGAGAGTAGTTGTGTGCCCAGCTCTGTGAGGGTGGAGAGCAGTTGTGTACCCAGCTCTGTGAGGGTGGAGAGTAGTTGTGTGCCCAGCTCTGTGAGGGTGGAGAGCAGTTGTGTGCCCAGCTCTGTGAGGGTGGAGAGTAGTTGTGTGCCCAGCTCTGTGAGGGTGGAGAGCAGTTGTGTACCCAGCTCTGTGAGGGTGGAGAGCAGTTATGTGCCCAGCTCTGTGAGGGTGGAGAATAGTTGTGTGCCCAGCTCTGTGAGGGTGGAGAGCAGTTGTGTGCCCAGCTCTGTGAGGGTGGAGAGTAGTTGTGTGCCCAGCTCTGTGAGGGTGGAGAGCAGTTGTGTGCCCAGCTCTGTGAGGGTGGAGAGTAGTTGTGTGCCCAGCTCTGTGAGGGTGGAGAGTAGTTGTGTGCCCAGCTCTGTGAGGGTGGAGAGTAGTTGTGTGCCCAGCTCTGTGAGGGTGGAGAGTAGTTGTGTGCCCAGCTCTGTGAGGGTGGAGAGTAGTTGTGTGCCCAGCTCTGTGAGGGTGGAGAGTAGTTGTGTGCCCAGCTCTGTGAGGGTGGAGAGTAGTTGTGTGCCCAGCTCTGTGAGGGTGGAGAGTAGTTGTGTGCCCAGCTCTGTGAGGGTGGAGAGCAGTTGTGTGCCCAGCTCTGTGAGGGTGGAGAGTAGTTGTGTGCCCAGCTCTGTGAGGGTGGAGAGTAGTTGTGTGCCCAGCTCTGTGAGGGTGGAGAGTAGTTGTGTGCCCAGCTCAGTGAGGGTGGAGAGTAGTTGTGTGCTCAGCTCTGTGAGGGTGGAGAGTAGTTGTGTGCCCAGCTCTGTGAGGGTGGAGAGCAGTTGTGTGCCCAGCTCTGTGAGGGTGGAGAGCAGTTGTGTGCCCAGCTCTGTGAGGGTGGAGAGTAGTTGTGTGCCCAGCTCTGTGAGGGTGGAGAGCAGTTGTGTGCCCAGCTCTGTGAGGGTGGAGAGTAGTTGTGTGCCCAGCTCTGTGAGGGTGGAGAGTAGTTGTGTGCCCAGCTCTGTAAGGGTGGAGAGTAGTTGTGTGCCCAGCTCTGTGAGGGTGGAGAGCAGTTGTGTGCCCAGCTCTGTGAGGGTGGAGAGTAGTTGTGTGCCCAGCTCTGTGAGGGTGGAGAGTAGTTGTGTGCCCAGCTCTGTGAGGGTGGAGAGTAGTTGTGTGCCCAGCTCTGTGAGGGTGGAGAGCAGTTGTGTACCCAGCTCTGTGAGGGTGGAGAGCAGTTGTGTGCCCAGCTCTGTGAGAGTGGAGAGTAGTTGTGTGCCCAGCTCTGTGAGGGTGGAGAGCAGTTGTGTGCCCAGCTCTGTGAGGGTGGAGAGTAGTTGTGTGTGCCCAGCTCTGTGAGGGTGGAGAGTAGTTGTGTGCCCAGCTCTGTGAGGGTGGAGAGTAGTTGTGTGCCCAGCTCTGTGAGGGTGGAGAGTAGTTGTGTGCCCAGCTCTGTGAGGGTGGACAGCAGTTGTGTGCCCAGCTCTGTGAGGATGGAGAGTACTTGTGTGCCCAGCTCTGTGAGGGTGGAGAGAAGTTGTGTGCCCAGCTCTGTGAGGGTGGAGAGCAGTTGTGTGCCCAGCTCTGTGAGGGTGGAGAGTAGTTTTGTGCCCTGCTCTGTGAGGGTGGAGAGCAGTTGTGTGCCCAGCTCTGTGAGGGTGGAGAGTAGTTGTGTGCCCAGCTCTGTGAGCGTGGAGAGCAGTTGTGTGCCCAGCTCTGTGAGGGTGGAGAGTAGTTGTGTGCCCAGCTCTGTGAGGGTGGAGAGTAGTTGTGTGCCCAGCTCTGTGAGGGTGGAGAGTAGTTGTGTGCCCAGCTCTGTGAGGGTGGAGAGTAGTTGTGTGCCCAGCTCTGTGAGGGTGGAGAGTAGTTGTGTACCCAGCTCTGTGAGGGTGGAGAGCAGTTGTGTGCCCAGCTCTGTGAGGGTGGAGAGTAGTTGTGTGCCCAGCTCTGTGAGGGTGGAGAGTAGTTGTGTGCCCAGCTCTGTGAGGGTGGAGAGTAGTTGTGTGCCCAGCTCTGTGAGGGTGGAGAGCAGTTGTGTACCCAGCTCTGTGAGGGTGGAGAGCAGTTGTGTGCCCAGCTCTGTGAGGGTGGAGAGTAGTTGTGTGCCCAGCTCTGTGAGGGTGGAGAGCAGTTGTGTGCCCAGCTCTGTGAGGGTGGAGAGTAGTTGTGTGCCCAGCTCTGTGAGGGTGGAGAGTAGTTGTGTGCCCAGCTCTGTGAGGGTGGAGAGTAGTTGTGTGCCCAGCTCTGTGAGGGTGGAGAGTAGTTGTGTGCCCAGCTCTGTGAGGTTGGACAGCAGTTGTGTGCCCAGCTCTGTGAGGATGGGAGAGTATTGTGTGCCCAGCTCTGTGAGGGTGGAGAGCAGTTGTGTGCCCAGCTCTGTGAGGGTGGAGAGCAGTTGTGTGCCCAGCTCTGTGAGGGTGGAGAGTAGTTTTGTGCCCTGCTCTGTGAGGGTGGAGAGCAGTTGTGTGCCCAGCTCTGTGAGGGTGGAGAGTAGTTGTGTGCCCAGCTCTGTGAGGGTGGAGAGCAGTTGTGTGCCCAGCTCTGTGAGGGTGGAGAGTAGTTGTGTGCCCAGCTCTGTGAGGGTGGAGAGTAGTTGTGTGCCCAGCTCTGTAAGGGTGGAGAGTAGTTGTGTGCCCAGCTCTGTGAGGGTGGAGAGCAGTTGTGTGCCCAGCTCTGTGAGGGTGGAGAGTAGTTGTGTGCCCAGCTCTGTGAGGGTGGAGAGTAGTTGTGTGCCCAGCTCTGTGAGGGTGGAGAGTAGTTGTGTGCCCAGCTCTGTGAGGGTGGAGAGTAGTTGTGTGCCAGCTCTGTGAGGGTGGACAGCAGTTGTGTGCCCAGCTCTGTGAGGATGGAGAGTACTTGTGTGCCCAGCTCTGTGAGGGTGGAGAGCAGTTGTGTGCCCAGCTCTGTGAGGGTGGAGAGCAGTTGTGTGCCCAGCTCTGTGAGGGTGGAGAGTAGTTTTGTGCCCTGCTCTGTGAGGGTGGAGAGCAGTTGTGTGCCCAGCTCTGTGAGGGTGGAGAGTAGTTGTGTGCCCAGCTCTGTGAGCGTGGAGAGCAGTTGTGTGCCCAGCTCTGTGAGGGTGGAGAGTAGTTGTGTGCCCAGCTCTGTGAGGGTGGAGAGTAGTTGTGTGCCCAGCTCTGTGAGGGTGGAGAGTAGTTGTGTGCCCAGCTCTGTGAGGGTGGAGAGTAGTTGTGTGCCCAGCTCTGTGAGGGTGGAGAGTAGTTGTGTACCCAGCTCTGTGAGGGTGGAGAGCAGTTGTGTGCCCAGCTCTGTGAGGGTGGAGAGTAGTTGTGTGCCCAGCTCTGTGAGGGTGGAGAGTAGTTGTGTGCCCAGCTCTGTGAGGGTGGAGAGTTAGTTGTGTACCCAGCTCTTGTGAGGGTGGAGCGGGTAAGCAGTTGTGTGCCCAGCTCTGTGAGGGTGGAGAGCAGTTGTGTGCCCAGCTCTGTGAGGGTGGAGAGTAGTTGTGTGCCCAGCTCTGTGAGGGTGGAGAGCAGTTGTGTCCCAGCTCTTGGTGAGGGTTGGAGAGTAGTTGTGTGCCCAGCTCTGTGAGGGTGGAGAGCAGTTGTGTGCCCAGCTCTGTGAGGGTGGAGAGCAGTTGTGTGCCCAGCTCTGTGAGGGTGGAGAGCAGTTGTGTGCCCAGCTCTGTGAGGGTGGAGAGCAGTTGTGTGCCCAGCTCTGTGAGGGTGGAGAGCAGTTGTGTGCCCAGCTCTGTGAGGGTGGAGAGCAGTTGTGTGCCCAGCTCTGTGAGGGTGGAGAGCAGTTGTGTGCCCAGCTCTGTGAGGGTGGAGAGTAGTTGTGTGCCCAGCTCTGTGAGGGTGGAAAGTAGTTGTGTGCCCAGCTCTGTGAGGGTGGAGAGTAGTTGTGTGCCCAGCTCTGTGAGGGTGGAGAGCAGTTGTGTGCCCAGCTCTGTGAGGGTGGAGAGTAGTTGTGTGCCCAGCTCTGTGAGGGTGGAGAGTAGTTGTGTGCCCAGCTCTGTGAGGGTGGAGAGCAGTTGTGTGCCCAGCTCTGTGAGGGTGGAGAGTAATTGTGTGCCCAGCTCTGTGAGGGTGGAGAGTAATTGTGTGCCCAGCTCTGTGAGGGTGGAGAGCAGTTGTGTGCCCAGCTCTGTGAGGGTGGAGAGTAGTTGTGTGCCCAGCCCTGTGTGGGTGGAGAGCAGTTGTGTGCCCAGCTCTGTGAGGGTGGAGAGTAGTTGTGTGCCCAGCTCTGTGAGGGTGGAGAGTAGTTGTGTGCCCAGCTCTGTAAGGGTGGAGAGTAGTTGTGTGCCCAGCTCTATGAGGGTGGAGAGTAGTTGTGTGCCCAGCTCTGTAAGGGTGGAGAGTAGTTGTGTGCCCAGCTCTGTGAGGGTGGAGAGCCATTGCATGCCCAGCTCTGTGAGGGTGGAGAGCAGTTGTGTGCCCAGCTCTGTGAGGGTGGAGAGCAGTTGTGTGCCCAGCTCTGTGAGGGTGGAGAGTAGCTTTGTGCCCAGCTCTGTGAGGGTGGAGAGTAGCTTTGTGCCCAGCTCTGTGAGGGTGGAGAGCAGTTGTATGCCCAGCTCTGTGAGGGTGGAGAGCAGTTGTGTGCCCACCTCTATGAAGGTGGAGAGTAGTTGTATGCCCACCTCTATGAGGGTGGAGAGTAGTTGTATGCCCAGCTCTGTGAGGGTGGAGAGTAGCTTTGTGCCCAGCTCTGTGAAGGTGGAGAGTAGTTGTGTGCCCAGCTCTGTGAAGGTGGAGAGTAGTTGTGTGCCCACCTCTATGAGGGTGGAGAGTAGTTGTATGCCCACCTCTGAGAGTGAAAACTAGATTTAAAACCTACTCTGTGAGGTGGAGAGTAATTTTAAAGACACCTTTGCGGTGTGGCAAGCAGTTCTACGACAACCTTTGAGAGGGTGGACATCAGTTTTAAAGTTCGTCTCAGTAAAACTGGCGCTGTCATCCAACCTAAAGGTGAAGAATATATCGAATTAAACTTTTAGATTAATTATAGCAATCATGTCTCTTTATTATTTCGGTTATTACTTGTTCTTTTTACATTATTTGTAAACGTTAGTTGCATAACGACATAACGTCCCCATGCTACCCATCCTCACGTTACTAGAAACGACGTAAGTTCCCCATGCTACCCATCCTCACGTTACTAGAAACGACGTAAGTTTCCCCTGCTGCCAATCCTCACGTTACTAGAAACGACGTAAGTTCCCCATGCTACCCATCCTCACGTTACTAGAAACGACGTAAGTTCCCCATGCTACCCATCCTCACGTTACTAGCAACGACGTAACGTCCCCATGCTACCCATCCTCACAGTACTAGCAACGACATAACTTTCCCATGCTACCCATTCTCACGTTACTAGAAACAACATAACTTCCCCATACTACCCATCATGTTACTAGAAACAACATAACTTCCCCATTCTACGCATCCTAGAAACAACATAATTTCCCCATGTTACCCATCATGTTACTAGAAACAACATAACTTCCCCATGCTACCCATCATGTTACTAGAAACAACATAACTTCCCCATGCTACCCATCATGTTACTAGAAACAACATAACATCCACATTCTACGCATCCTAGAAACGACATAATTTCCCAATGCTACCCATACTAGAAACGACATAACTTCCCCATGCTACCCATCCTCACGCTAAATTGTCAGAAGGTCGTAGCACTTTCTTAACTATTGTTTTGTTATTATGTTATACCTGGAAATCATTAAGTTTCCCTGAAGCAAGTTTATTCTTTGCTCTGAGGATGAGGGTCCCCAGGACAGTTCCTGAGTGTAACTGTGCAGCTGACAGAGTATAATGTAACCCTGAGAGAGCACTATTTATCTGGTTTACGATTGTTGATAGAGTAGATAATACACATTGTAATGTTAATATACACTTTTTATATACACGTGTAAATATTTGTACAAATCTTTACACTGGATTATGGAAAAAATTAGTTTTGTGTGGTCTCACAGAGGCGGACATTATCTGCTGTCCATTATCATAGAGTAAGGAATAAAAGCTAGTGTTAAACCTCATATATGTAGACATACAACTACTCTCCACCCTCACACAGTGGAGACCTACCACTACTCTCCACCCTCACAGAGTGGAGACCTACCACTACTCTCCACCCTCACAGAGTGGAGACCTACCACTACTCTCCACCCTCACAGAGTGGAGACCTACCACTACTCTCCACCCTCACAGAGTGGAGACCTACCACTACTCTCCACCCTCACACAGTGGGACCTACCACTACTCTCCACCCTCACAGAGTGGAGACCTACCACTACTCTCCACCCTCACAGAGTGGAGACCTACCACTACTCTCCACCCTCACAGAGTGGGGGCCTACCACTACTCTCCACCCTCACACAGTAGGGACCTACCACTACTCTCCACCCTCACAGAGTGGGGGCCTACCACTACTCTCCACCCTCACACAGTAGGGACCTACCACTACTCTCCACCCTCACACAGTAGGGACCTACCACTACTCTCCACCCTCACAGAGTGGGGGCCTACCACTACTCTCCACCCTCACACAGTAGGGACCTACCACTACTCTCCACCCTCACACAGTAGGGGCCTACCACTACTCTCCACCCTCACACAGTAGGGACCTACCACTACTCTCCACCCTCACACAGTAGGGACCTACCACTACACTCCACCCCCACAGAGTGGGGACCTACCACTACTCTCCACCCTCACAGAGTGGAGACCTACCACTACTCTCCACCCTCACACACTGACGACATACCACTCCTCTCCACCCTCACACAGTGGGGACCTACCACTACTCTCCACCCTCACAGAGTGGAGACCTACCACTACTTTCCACCCTCACACAGTGGGGACCTACCACTACTCTCCACCCTCACACAGTGGGGACCTACCACTACTCTCCACCCCTCACACAGTGGGGACCTACCACTACTCTCCACCCTCACAGAGTGGGGACCTACCACTACTCTGCACCCTCACACAGTGGGGACCTACCACTACTCTCCACCCTCACACAGTGGAGACCTACCACTACTCTCCACCCTCACACAGTGGGGACATACCACTACTCTCCACCCTCACACAGTGGGGACCTACCACTACTCTCCACCCTCACACAGTGGAGACCTACCACTACTCTCCACCCTCACACAGTGGGGACCTACCACTACTCTCCACCCTCACACAGTGGAGACCTACCGCTACTCTCCACCCTCACACAGTGGGGACCTACCACTACTCACCACCCCCACACAGTGGGGGCCTACCACTACTCTCCACCCTCACACAGTGGGGGCCTCCACTACTCTCCACCCCCACACAGTGGGGGCCTACCACTACTCTCCACCCTCACGCAGTGGGGACCTACCACTATCTCACCCTCACACATGGACTCTCTCTCCACCCTCACACAGTGGGGACCTACCACTACTCTCCACCCTCACACAGTGGGGACCTACCACTACTCTCCACCCTCACACAGTGGGGACCTACCACTACACTCCACCCTCACAGAGTGGGGAACTGCCACTACACTCCACCCTCACACAGTGGGGACCTACCACTACTCTCCACCCTCACACAGTGGGGACCTACCACTACTCTCCACCCTCACACAGTGGGGACCTACCACTACTCTCCACCCTCACACAGTGGGGACCTACCACTACTCTCCACCCTCCACACAGTGGGGACCTACCACTCACTCTCACCCTCCACAGTGGGGACACTCTCCCTCACAGTGGGGACCTACCACTACTCTCCACCCTCACACAGTGGGGACCTACCACTACTCTCCACCTCACACAGTGGGGGACCTAACCACTTAACTCTCCACCCTCACACAGTGGGGACCTACCACTACTCTCCACCCTCACACAGTGGGGACCTACCACTACTCTCCATCCTCACAAAGTGGGGGCCTACCACTACCCTCCACCCTCACACAGTGGGGGCCTACCACTACTCTCCACCCTCACACAGTGGGGACCTACCACTACTCTCCACCCTCACAGAGTGGAGACCTACCACTACTCTCCACCCTCACACACTGACGACATACCACTACTCTCCACCCTCACACAGTGGGGGCCAACCACTACTCTCCACCCTCACACAGTGGGGACCTACCACTACTCTCCACCCTCACACAGTGGGGACCTACCACTACTCTCCACCCTCACACAGTGGGGACCTACCACTACTCTCCACTCTCACACAGTGGGGGCCTACCACTACTCTCCACCTCACACAGTGGGGACCTACCACTACTCTCCACCCTCACAGAGTGGGGACCTACCACTACTCTCCACCCTTACAGATTGGAGACCTACCACTACTCTCCACCCTCACACAGTGGGGACCTACCACTACTCTCCACCCTCACAGAGTGGGAACCTACCACTACTCTCCACCCTCACAGAGTGGGGACCTACCACTACTCTCCACCCTCACAGAGTGGGACCTACCACTACTCTACCACCCTCACACAGTGGGGACCTACCACTACTCTCCACCCTCACAGAGTGGGGACCTACCACTACTCTCCACCCTCACACAGTGGGAGCCTACCACTACTCTCCACCCTCACAGAGTGGGGGCCTACCACTGCTCTCCACCCTAACACAGTGGGGGCCTACCACTACTCTCCACCCTCACAGAGTGGGTGCCTACCACTACCCTCCACCCTATCACAGTAGAGACCTACCACTACTCTCCACCCTCACACAGTGGGGCCTACCACTACTCTCCACCCTCACAAAGTGGGGGCCTACCACTACTCTCCACCCTCACAGAGTGGGACCTACCACTACTCTCCACCCTCACACAGTGGGGGCCTACCACTACTCTCCACCCTCACAGAGTGGGGGCCTACCACTACTCTCCACCCTCACACAGTGGGGGCCTACCACTACTCTCCACCCTCACAGAGTGGGGGCCTACCACTACTCTCCACCCTCACACAGTGGGGGCCTTCCACTACTCTCCGCCCTCACACAGTGGGGGCTTACCACTACTCTCCACCCTCACACAGTAGGGACCTACCACTACTCTCCACCCTCACACAGTGGGGGCCTACAACTACTCTCCACCCTCACAGAGTGGGGCCTACCACTACTCTCCACCCTAACACAGTAGGGACCTACCACTACTCTCCACCCTCACACAGTGGGGGCCTACACTACTCTCCACTCTCACAGAGTGGGGGCCTACCACTACTCTCCACCCTAACACAATAGAGACCTACCACTACTCTCCACCCTCACACAGTGGGGGCCTACCACTACTCTCCACCCTCACACAGTGGGGGCCTACAACTACTTTCCACCCTCACAGAGTGGGGGCCTACCACTACTCTCCACCCTAACACAGTAGGGACCTACCACTACTCTCCACCCTCACACAGTGGGGGCCTACCACTACTCTCTACCCTCACACAGTGGGGGCCTACAACTACTTTCCACCCTCACAGAGTGGGGGCCTACCACTACTCTCCACCCTAACACAGTAGGGACCTACATACTCTCCACCTCACACAGTGGGGGCCTACCACTACTCTCTACCCTCACACAGTGGGGGCCTACCACTACTCTCCACCCTAACACAGTAGGGACCTACCACTACTCTCCACCCTCACACAGTGGGGACGTACCACTACTCTCCACCCACAACAGTGGGGGCCTGCCACTCTCTCACCTCACAGAGTGGGGGGCCTACCACTACTCTCCAACCTCACAGAGTGGGGGCCTACCACTACTCTCCACCCTCACACAGTGGGGGCCTACCACTACTCTCCGCCCTCACACATTGGGGGCTTACCACTACTCTCCACCCTCACACAGTAGGGACCTACCACTACTCTCCACCCTCACACAGTGAGGGCCTACCACTACTCTCCACCCTCGCAGAGTGGGGCCTACCACTACTCTCCACCCTCACACAGTGGGGGCCTACCACTACTCTCCACCCTCACAGAGTGGGGGCCTACCACTACTCTCCACCCTCACAGACTGGGGGCCTACCACTACTCTCTACCTTCACACAGTGGGGGCCTACCACTACTCTCCACCCTCACAGAGTGGTGGCCTTCCACTACTCTCCACCCTCACAGAGTGGGGGCCTATCACTACTCTCCACCCTCACACAGTGGGGGCCTACCACTACTCTCCGCCCTCACACAGTGGGGGCCTTACCACTACTCTCCACCCTCACACAGTAGGGACCTACCACTACTCTCCACCCTCACACAGTAGGGACCTACCACTACTCTCCACCCTCACACAGTAGGGACCTACCACTACTCTCCACCCTCACAAAGTGGGGGTCTACCACTACTCTCCACCCTCAGAGTGGGGGCCTACCTCTACTCTCCACCCTCACAGAGTGGGGGCCTGCCACTACTCTCCACCCTCACACAGTAGGGACCTACCACTACTCTCCACCCTCACAGAGTAGGGGCCTAGCACTACTCTCCACCCTCACAGAGTGGGGGCCTACCACTACTCTCCACCCTCACAGAGTGGGGGCCTACCACTACTCTCCACCCTCACAGAGTGGGGGCCTACCACTACTCTCCACCATCACAGAGTGGGGGCCTTCCACTATTCTCCACCCTCACAGAGTGGGAGCCTACCACTACTCTCCACCCTCACAGAGTGGGAGCCTACTACTACTCTCCACCCTCACAGAGTGGGAGCCTACCACTACTCTCCACCCTCACAGAGTGGGAGCCTACCACTACTCTCCACCCTCACAGAGTGGGGGCCTACCACTACTCTCCACCCTCACAGAGTGGGAACCTACCACTGCTCTCCACCCTGACAGAGTGGGGGCCTACCACTACTCTCCACCCTCACAGAGTGGGGGCCTACCACTACTCTCCACCCTCACAGAGTGGGGGCCTACCACTACTCTCCACCCTCACAGAGTGGGAACCTACCACTGCTCTCCACCCTGACAGAGTGGGGGCCTACCACTACTCTCCACCTTCACAGAGTGGGGGCCTACCACTACTCTCCACCTTCACAGAGTGGGGACCTACCACTACTCTCCACCTTCACAGAGTGGGGACCTACCACTACTCTCCACCCTTACAGAGTGGGTATACAAATAACCTCCACCCTCATAAAGGTGAGCGTAAAAGAAAGAACACAACTACTGGAATATTTGTACACAAGCATTTCACTGAGAGCTATGAGAATCATTGAGACGGCTATACAGCGGCAATATAATGTTGACACTGACGTCTGGCTGTGAGAGTATGTTGACACTGACGTCTGGCTGTGAGAGTATGTTGACACTGACGTCTGGCTGTGAGAGTATGTTGACACTGACGTCTGGTTGTGAGAGTATGTTGACACTGACGTCTGGCTGTGAGAGTATGTTGACACTGACGTCTGGCTGTGAGAGTATGTTGACACTGACGTCTGGCTGTGAGAGTATGTTGACACTGACGTCTGGCTGTGAGAGTATGTTGACACTGAAGTCTGGCTGTGAGAGTATGTTGACACTGAAGTCTGGCTGTGAGAGTATGTTGACACTGAAGTTTGGCTGTGAGAGTATGTTGACACTGAAGTCTGGCTGTGAGAGTATGTTGACACTGAAGTCTGGCTGTGAGAGTATGTTGACACTGAAGTTTGGCTGTGAGAGTATGTTGACACTGACGTCTGGCTGTGAGAGTATGTTGACACTGAAGTCTGGCTGTGAGAGTATGTTGACACTGACGTCTGACTGTGAGAGTATGTTGACACTGAAGTCTGGCTGTGAGAGTATGTTGACACTGAAGTCTGGCTGTGAGAGTATGTTGACACTGACGTCTGGCTGTGAGAGTATGTTGACACTGAAGTCTGGCTGTGAGAGTATGTTGACACTGACGTCTGGCTGTGAGAGTATGTTGACACTGACGTCTCGCTGTGAGAGTATGTTGACACTGACGTCTGGCTGTGATAGTATGTTGACACTGAAGTCTGGCTGTGAGAGTATGTTGACACTGACGTCTGGCTGTGAGAGTATGTTGACACTGAAGTCTGGCTGTGAGAGTATGTTGACACTGACGTCTGGCTGTGAGAGTATGTTGACACTGACGTCTGGCTGTGAGAGTATGTTTACACTGACGTCTGGCTGTATGAGTATGTTGACACTGACGTCTGGCTGTGAGAGTATGTTTACACTGACGTCTGGCTGTGAGAGTATGTTGACACTGACGTCTGGCTGTGAGAGTATGTTGACACTGACGTCTGGCTGTGAGAGTATGTTGACACTGACGTCTGGCTGTGAAAGTATGTTGACACTGACGTCTGGCTGTGAGAGTATATTGACACTGACGTCTGGCTGTGAGAGTATGTTGACACTGAAGTCTGGCTGTGAAAGTATGTTGACACTGACGTCTCGCTGTGAGAGTATGTTGACACTGACGTCTGGCTGTGAGAGTATGTTGACACTGACGTCTGGCTGTGAGAGTATGTTGACACTGACGTCTGGCTGTGAGAGTATATTGACACTGACGTCTGGCTGTGAGAGTATGTTGACACTGAAGTCTGGCTGTGAAAGTATGTTGACACTGACGTCTCGCTGTGAGAGTATGTTGACACTGACGTCTGGCTGTGAGAGTATGTTGACACTGAAGTCTGGCTGTGAGAGTATGTTGACACTGAAGTCTGGCTGTGAGAGTATGTTGACACTGAAGTCTGGCTGTGAGAGTATGTTGACACTGACGTCGGGCTGTGAGAGTATGTTGACACTGACGTCTGGCTGTGATAGTATGTTGACACTGAAGTCTGGCTGTGAGAGTATGTTGACAATGACGTTTGGATGTGAGAGTATGTTGACACTGAAGTCTGGCTGTGAGAGTATGTTGACACTGAAGTCTGGCTGTGAGAGTATGTTGACACTGACGTCTGGCTGTGAGAGTATGTTGACACTGAAGTCTGGCTGTGAGAGTATGTTGACACTGACGTCTGGCTGTGAGAGTATGTTGACACTGAAGTCTGGCTGGGAGAGTATGTTGACACTGAAGTCTGGCTGTGAGAGTATGTTGACACTGAAGTCTGGCTGTGAGAGTATGTTGACACTGACGTCTGGCTGTGAGAGTATGTTGACACTGACGTCTCGCTGTGAGAGTATGGTGACACTGACGTCTGGCTGTGAGAGTATGTTGACACTGACGTCTGGCTGTGAGAGTATGTTGACACTGACGTCTGGCTGTGAGAGTATATTGACACTGACGTCTGGCTGTGAGAGTATGTTGACACTGAAGTCTGGCTGTGAAAGTATGTTGACACTGACGTCTCGCTGTGAGAGTATGTTGACACTGACGTCTGGCTGTGAGAGTATGTTGACACTGAAGTCTGGCTGTGAGAGTATGTTGACACTGAAGTCTGGCTGTGAGAGTATGTTGACACTGAAGTCTGGCTGTGAGAGTATGTTGACACTGACGTCTGGCTGTGATAGTATGTTGACACTGAAGTCTGGCTGTGAGAGTATGTTGACACTGACGTCTGGCTGTGAGAGTATGTTGACACTGAAGTCTGGCTGTGAGAGTATGTTGACACTGAAGTCTGGCTGTGAGAGTATGTTGACACTGACGTCTGGCTGTGAGAGTATGTTGACACTGAAGTCTGGCTGTGAGAGTATGTTGACACTGACGTCTGGCTGTGAGAGTATGTTGACACTGAAGTCTGGCTGGGAGAGTATGTTGACACTGAAGTCTGGCTGTGAGAGTATGTTGACACTGAAGTCTGGCTGTGAGAGTATGTTGACACTGACGTCTGGCTGTGAGAGTATGTTGACACTGAAGTCTGGCTGTGAGAGTATGTTGACACTGACGTCTGGCTGTGAGAGTATGTTGACACTGACGTCTGGCTGTGAGAGTATGTTGACACTGACGTCTGGCTGTGATAGTATGTTGACACTGAAGTCTGGCTGTGAGAGTATGTTGACACTGACGTCTGGCTGTGGAGTATGTTGACACTGAAGTCTGGCTGTGAGAGTATGTTGACACTGACGTCTGGCTGTGAGAGTATGTTGACACTGACGTCTGGCTGTGAGAGCATGTTTACACTGACGTCTGGCTGTATGAGTATGTTGACACTGACGTCTGGCTGTGAGAGTATGTTTACACTGACGTCTGGCTGTGAGAGTATGTTGAGACTGACGACTGGCTGTGAGAGTATGACACTGACGTCTGGCTGTGAGAGTATGTTGACACTGACGTCTGGCTGTGAGAGTTTGTTAACACTGACGTCTGGCTGTGAGAGTATGTTGACACTGACGTCTGGCTGTGAGAGTATGTTGACACTGACGTCTGGCTGTGAGAGTATGTTGACACTGACGTCTGGCTGTGAGAGTATGTTGACACTGAAGTCTGGCTGGGAGAGTATGTTGACACTGAAGTCTGGCTGTGAGAGTATGTTGACACTGAAGTCTGGCTGTGAGAGTATGTTGACACTGACGTCTGGCTGTGAGAGTATGTTGACACTGAAGTCTGGCTGTGAGAGTATGTTGACACTGACGTCTGGGCTGTGAGAGTATGTTGACACTGACGTCTGGCTGTGAGAGTATGTTGACACTGACGTCTGGCTGTGATAGTATGTTGACACTGAAGTCTGGCTGTGAGAGTATGTTGACACTGACGTCTGGCTGTGAGAGTATGTTGACACTGAAGTCTGGCTGTGAGAGTATGTTGACACTGACGTCTGGCTGTGAGAGTATGTTGACACTGACGTCTGGCTGTGAGAGCATGTTTACACTGACGTCTGGCTGTATGAGTATGTTGACACTGACGTCTGGCTGTGAGAGTATGTTTACACTGACGTCTGGCTGTGAGAGTATGTTGAGACTGACGACTGGCTGTGAGAGTATGACACTGACGTCTGGCTGTGAGAGTATGTTGACACTGACGTCTGGCTGTGAGAGTTTGTTAACACTGACGTCTGGCTGTGAGAGTATGTTGACACTGACGTCTGGCTGTGAGAGTATGTTGACACTGACGTCTGGCTGTGAGAGTATGTTGACACTGACGTCTGGCTGTGAGAGTATGTTAACACTGACGTCTGGCTGTGAGAGTATGTTGACACTGACGTCTGGCTGTGAGAGTATGTTGACACTGACGTCTGGCTGTGAGAGTATGTTGACACTGACGTCTGGCTGTGAGAGTATGTTGACACTGACGTCTGGCTGTGAGAGTATGTTGACACTGACGTCTGGCTGTGAGAGTATGGCCTCTGTTTTGCACTTAGGTGACGCAGGCTACACGAACAGAGACTGGAAACACTCTGTTTTGAGATCACATACACTCTCGTATTTACCGCCTCTTAAAATATACGAATATGGATAAACATACATCCCCTCTCCAAAAAAAATGTGCACACATTCACAGCAGTAACTGTCTATGTATGACATGAGACTTTTCAGTAAAAAATTATTGCGATTCACTGACATTTACTGGTCATGATACGCAACCCTTCACATTCTTCATAAGTCCAATTGAAACCATTAAGCTCTTCAATAACTGTAGTAATCAGAATAATAACACTGGTCAACAAAGGCTTCGGTTCACGTTTCAAAAATAGCTGTCACTGAGAAGAGATATCAGGGATACTTGACCATCAGATTGATGGCCGAGAACTGCTGGACAGTTTTACGGGAGTGTCAGTGGAACAATACTTGTGTAGTATATATTGTTCTTGCTTCATTTATATGCAGCGTCCCTAGCCAAGCCTTAGTCACGTGACTCCCTTTGACTTACGTGCGACTATGGAGAACTATGCTGAAAATAAGTGAAAGAGCCTGACAACTGTGTTGAAAATGTTTCTGACTGTTTTGAAATTTTTCTTGGTTTTGTAATATATATATATATATATATATATATATATATATATATATATATATATATATATATATATATATATATATATATATATATATATATATATATATGTTTTTTTCTGTAAATGTATTTTGTTTATTAATAAATGTTCACATATAATATAAAATATATAGGGGGTGGTAGGAGAAGAAAATATTCAAACAGCTCCGGGGAAAACCTTGAGTTTTCCCTGAGGTCCGTTTATTGTCTTCTCTGAGGATGAGGGTCCCCATTCCAGCTATAGAGGTGGCACTTCCCTATATATATATATATATATATATATATATTATATATATATATATATATATATATATATATATATATATATATATAATATATATATATAGGATGGGATCCACCTCTCGTGTAAACTGTGGGATCCACAGCCTCGGAGAAGTGGGTAAAAAGGCTTCAAGGAAGAATATTTGGATTTCTTCCTGAAGCCGTTTGAATATTCCACTTCCCCTACCACCCCATCTTTTCATTTTACCAATAGGAATATTTTAATACATAATATGGTACAAAAGATTTAAGAGATACATTGTTGATATAAAGGTGGCATATATAGTACATGTTGTTAATTGTGTATCACCGATTATAAGGCGAAAATCTCATCCCGCTCCTCAGAGCTGGGGTGTGTGCCCAAAATACAGCAGGTATTACCCTTTTGAACAGCCGCACTGAGCCGCTGGAACAGAAAACTGGCTGCCCTGGGATCCCTAGTTACCCTGATGAGTCTTTTTCCCAGCTCCTTAAAGAAATTTAGATGCATTCTTTCTCCATGATCCAAGGATCTCTGAGCCTATGGGAACAAACATATAATGATGGGCAAGTTCTCCATATTTTCTAGACTTTTGGGACTCCCTGAAGCTGGCAGCTGCCCCTCCTTCCTCCCTGGTGTATTGGAGATAGGTATCAGCCAAAGTAGATGCACATGTTTAGTCCCACACCACCTGCTTCTCATCTGTCCACGCTTAAAGGGTGATACCATCTGGACGCTTCTGGCTGCCATCAGATCTGCATAGCTGGGGTGGCTCCCTTACTGCTGGGCATCCGGCTGTTGTGAGGCTCATCTTGATGTTATTAACCTCTTCATGTCTTGCAATCTTTCCCTCGGATTTACGGCACACAAGACCATGGAACCCGAATCGGTTTGCTGCTTCACTGCCACAAATACACCTGTGTTCGGCTAGAATAGGGGCGGCAAGTCGAAGGGCAACACCGATGCGGATGGTCTGTGGGTCGAGGCGTGTGCCAAGGCTGGAGTTGGGAACAGCCAACAGAAAGTCCCCTGCATGAGGGGCTCTCACTGCCAGGAGGAGGGCTCTATCCTTCCCTGATACACTCTGAAGCATTGTTGAGGCTATATTTTCCACTTTTGGACCATCCCAGTGCGATTGTTTGTAGTTGTTGGGGGGAGCAGGTCTGGTTTCAGAGCCCGTTAGATTATCCCAGATCATGGCTCCGTCAATGAACTTTCGGTCCTGGACTCCAATCTTGTCCCTAAGATGTTCAGGGAGAATAGCTGCTACAAGCTCTCTGGATGTAATACATGAGGACGGAAAAGCAGGTAGCGCAATCTGTGATGACTTGCGGACAACAATGCCTCCTAGTCTGACTGGAAGAGTAGCTTGGTTCCACTGCCCGTCTTCTAGAGTAAGGTTAAGTACTTTCGTAAAAATCTGCCTCAGGATACTGTCATATTCGTGCAGTATAAGGCTATCATATGAAGGTGCACATCTTAGAAAATATACTTTGTGAGAAGGTACAAAGCATCATGGGGTGTCAAGATTGCCTATTCGTTGTTCCATTCTCCTTAACTCTTCCAATTTCTTCCTGAGAATTGTGTCAATGGCATTGCTCCCCAGAGGTGCTCCTAGCAAGACACTATGTGTGGGGGCAATGACTGCTGCTCCTGGTAGTTTTGATCTCACTGCATTTATCATTTGTTGACTGACTGAGATGATTTCGCATTTGGACGGATTCAGGATGAGACCCATTTCCTGTCCCCGTGTCATTACCTGTGTAAGATCATCTAGGAGGGACTCCTTTGTACCTGCTAGTGTGCCATCATCTAGGAACTAGATGTTTAGCTCACTGGTCAGTCTGACTATGATTTCCCTAACTGCTATTGTTACAAAACTCGTCTTCTTAACCTTCTCCAGTGGTATGGTAGAGTGTTAAGGTAGCATTCTTGTTGAATATATGGCCTGTTTACGGTTTTGCAACAATAACTTAAGAATTCAGGATTAAGAAACAAATAACTAAAACTTAGAATCTTCACTAGTAGTTTTTTAGCTTCATGTATGATATGTTATGATTAACATAAAATAAGGAGATTAACTCTTACATTTCTCTTGGTACGTACTAGTACATTGATATGAATAAATGAACCTCTTGAGGTTGAGCTTTGTACTAAAATCACAAATAAAATGCGCCTACAAGGCTTATTAAGACCTAGCCACAAAGTAACTTACAGTGCTTATAAAGACTTATCTGAACTATCAATTCAGAGTATACAAGAACTCGTAAGTGACGGACTTACTAAGAATAGCTTAGCCCACAAATTAACATCAAGACCGACAAGGCTTATTCAATCAACTGAAAGATTAATTCTCTAGAGTATAAATAACTCGAAAGTGACAAGCTTAAGAAAGTCAATCATGAAAGAAAACGACCACAAGAGAACTTGACATGTCTCTTATGAGAGGTCAAGACTAGAAGCCCAGACTAGAAGTGGGAATGCTAGTCAGAGTGAAGGACATACTCTCAGCGAGTGCTGTAAACCTACTCAGAGCAAGGGTTGTGAACCTTCTCTGAGCAGGTGCTGTAAACCTACTCAGTAAGAGTAGTGAACCTCTCTGAGCGAGGGCGGTGAACCTACTCAGTAAGAGTAGTGAACCTGCTCTGAGCGAGAGCGGTGAACCTACTCAGTAAGAGTAGTGAACCTCTCTGAGCGAGGGCGGTGAACCTACTCAGTAAGAGTAGTGAACCTGCTCTGAGCGAAGGCGGTGAACCTACTCAGTAAGAGTAGTGAACCTACTCAGAGCAAGGGCTGAGAACCTACTCAGTAAGAGTAGTGAACCTACTCAGAGCAAGGGCTGAGAACCTACTCAGTAAGAGTAGTGAACCTCTCTGAGCGAGAGCAGTGAACCTACTCAGTAAGAGTAGTGAACCTCTCTGAGCGAGGGCGGTGAACCTACTGCCGGTACCACTGAGTGGTAAGCCGACGTCACGTTGGTCACGTGACTGAAGTGCTAACCGGCACTTACACTAGTGGTTTCCCACTACATGACAATATTAACAACTGCTAACAAAACATAATATAATACAATATTAACATTAGCATATATATTATAAAATAAAGGAGCATATTCTATTATCAAATATAACAGGTATGACCATACTCGTAACAGCTATACAGAAGAGAAATGGTGCAAGAGGATCTCCTTGTTGGACACCCTCTAATGCTGTGATTTCATGCTCTCCAAAGAGAAGCATTGATTCCTTGCTATACCCAGCTGAAACAAAAGAGAAGAGACCAGGGAAATGTTCTTGTACTGCTTTTAATACCACGTCTCTTTTCAGGAGATTAAATGCATTCTTGAAATCTAATTTTACCACTGCATTGTCCTCAGGCAGGTTGTTGATATACGCCCTTGTTGCATGAACCGATGCTTCACTTCCTTGAGAGACCCCAAAGCCAAGCTGGATTGGTTGAAGCATCATGGCTGTCTCTGCACGAATACTTCGGACAGCAGCTTTGGATACGAGGCGGCATAACGTGTTGCCTACTGCAATTGGCCGAATTCCTCCATTCTTCTTTTTAAGTGTGCAAAGTGTTGCACCAAAAAAGAAAGGTCTAATTTCATCAGAAATCAGACCAGCCAAGGAATTGTTGACGAACCTTGTGATCTCTGAAAGCAGTGTCTCTGCAATTTCCCCAATAACTTGATTAACCATTTCCTTTAAATGCTGTGGCCTTATTCCAGTGTAACCCCCAGCAGACCCAGATGGGAACGACATTATTGCTTTGTAAATGTCTGAGTCTTCCACAATCAATGGTTCCACAGTGGGGGCAGAGGTGTTGAAACTATTGGTGCCCCTAGTTTCCCTGGCAGGGTGCTTTCCTCTAAGTGCTTCAGCCGTGTCAGCATCCCTGGGAGCAACCGTATCTTCACTGGTAATAATTCTGATTGCCCCCACTGTGTTGCCCTCTTCAATTTTCTTGCTCACCTGGACTCTGACTTTTTCACTGTCAGTGGAGTGAGTGGGGGTTCTGCCTCTCCCTTTTTTGTGTTGTCGGGGAAGGCGAATGAGGTTATCAGCTCTTGGAAAATCTCTTAAGGATTTAATTATCGTTGAGGCTAGCCTCTTTCCCCTTCTTTCCGGCACAGCTAAGCAGACATTGCCAAAAAAGTAGCAAGTTCGCCATGCCTTGATGGTTGGTGGAGCAATGAGTATAGTGGAGCTATCGTTTACTTTTTTCAGGAGGTCTGTAAGTTTCCCAGCTGCGTGTGGACGGGCTGCTTTGGGAATATGTGCGAGTGTCTTGGTACTTGTTGCTTTAATTGCTTCCAAGATATTGTCTGATGAGATGAGATCTGCTGGAGTGGGTTCAGGTGCCTGAGGTGGCTCTGAATCATCATTTTCCACAGGAGGACATCCTGAACCAGGGCAACTACCGTGTTTGCGGAGGAAACCATTAGAGTTGAGACAACGAAGCTGTAAGCATGACCGACAGTTGCCTCTCTTAGTATTGCCAGCCGTGCCATTTCCCTGGCTGCTTGCTTCCTCCTGGTTGGGATCCATCTGCTAGACTTGACAGAGTAGTGGAGTGTAACATGCTGGGTGGGTATGACCGTGGTGGCCTGGTGGAGTTTGAGGGGCTGGTGAGGTGCTGGGAGGGGAGGGGAAAACTTCCCCTGGGAATTGGGTGGGGGAGGCGCTGGTATTTAGGTGGGGGAGGCGCAGGTTGTTGAGTGGGGTTTTCCCGAGGAGTACAATACACATGGACTTGCACACTATCTATTGTTCACACTGTCTTACAATACACACATTATTTTTTTCCATGTACACTATGAACAATGTGGGTATGGGCACTGCTGAACCAATGTGTTTACTCACCATCTAGATACACACCGCGCCTCTTCCACCTACCCCGTGGCGCAGGGGAGGATGCACTGACTGGTCACTCCCTCGTTAACATTCATCCCACATTGTTTTTCCATAACATATGCCTCTAAATAGTCCATGCATCGACACAATCATTTCTAAGTTAACTGGAAGCATGGTGCATGGTGCTGGAGATAAATGTTTTTATAAGAGCTTTTCGAGGTTTGTATGTCCGATAATCTTGGCCGGTACTAATACAAAGTGTAGGCCTTATTCTCCCCCACCTCCACTGGCCGTCTTCCTCACCACCACCACTCACCATCATTCACAAACTGCACAACACTTCTACAATTAACATTGAAACGGTGCACTGAAATGTCTTCTCGCTTCACTGGAATCTTCCCAGAGTATTCACAATAAGTCCTGCTCAGTCTTAACCTGCTCAGCGTTCTTGATCCATAGTTATAATTGAAAATCCCGCAGCTAGCCCGCCACACGTCTTGTTGCCATGTCAGCGCATGGCTCATATATATATATATATATATATATATATATATATATATATAAATATATATATAATATATATATATATATATATATATATATATATATATATATATATATATATATATATATATATATATATATATATATATGTTGAAGAAACAGTTGATCAGTCCAAGTTGTATGAGGAACAGCATAGTTCTCTTAATGAGGATGGTAAAAAAAAGTTGCCTTAAAGAGTGCAGACATATCTCCTTTGCACAAGGGAGGTAGTAGAGCACCAGCTAAAAATTACAGACCAGTAGCTCTAACTTCTCACATCATAAAAATCTTCGAAAGAGTGATGAGACGGCAGGTTACAAATTTCATGGAGCAGCACAACCAACATAACCAGAACCAGTATGGTTTTAGAGCAGGACGATTATGTCTGTCACAGCTGCTGAACCATTATGACAGAATTACGGAGGCACTGGAAGACGACCAAAACGCAAATGTGATTTACACAGATTTTGCAAAGGCGTTTGACAAATGCGATCATAAAGTGATAGCACACGAAATGAAGGCCATGGGTATTACGGGGAAGGTAGGCAGATGGATTTTCGGTTTCCTAACACACAAAAAGTAGTAGTGAGCAGGGCAAGATCCAGCATCAGCGAGGTCAAAAGCTCAGTGCCCCAAGGCACTGTCCTGGCACCTCTGCTGTTCCTCATCCTCATAGCAGACATAGATAAAAACACCCGGCACACTTTTGTATCATCCTTTGCAGATGACACTGAAATAAGCATGAAAGTCAGTACGGTAGAGGACCATGAAAAAGTACAGGAAGACATAAACAGGGTTTTCCAGTGGGCAGTGGAAAACAACATGACGTTCAATGGTGATAAGTTCCAGCTGCTTAGGTAAGGAAAGAATGAAGAACTCAAAAGGAGCACTATATACAAAACTCAAAAGGGTCACCAAATAGAACGTAAGGAACACGTAAAAGACCTAGGAATAATTATGTCAGCGAACCTTTCTTTTAAAGACCATAACAAGACAAAGATCACGACAGCCAGGAAGATGACGGGGTGGGTATTGAGAACTTTCAAAACAAGGGAAACAATGCCGATGGTGACACACTTCAGATCGCTAGTGCTCCCTCACTTAGAATATTGCTCAGTGCTGACGGCCCCGTTCAGGGCAGGAGAAATATCGGAGCTGGAATAAATACAGAGATCGTTTACGGCTCACATTGAGCCAGTAAAGCACCTAAACTACTGGGAACGCCTGCAAGTCTTGAACATGTACTCATTGGAGCGGAGGAGAGAGAGGTACACGATAATATATACCTGGAAGGTACTTGAGGGCTTGGTCCCAAATCTGCACACTGCCATAACAACATACTGGAGTGAGAGATATGGGAGGAAGTGTAAAATAAACCCAGTGAGGAGTAGGGGTGCGGTGGGGACAATAAGGGAACACTGTATCAACATCCGGGGTCCCAGACTTTTCAACATCTTACCAAAAGATATCAGAAACACTGCTGGAACAAGTGTTGAAGCCTTCAAGAAGAAACTAGACAAGTATCTTCACCAGGTGCCAGATCAACCAGGCTGTGATGGATATGTGGGGCAGCGGGCCTCCAGCAGCAACGGCCTGGTTGAGCAGGCGAGCACCAGACGAGCCTGGCCCATGGCCGGGCTCAGAGAGTAGATATACTCTCGAAAATCTTTAAAGGAATATCAAAGGCAAGCCCAAAGGGAGAGAAACAGCAGGCATAGTTCGGAATCTATGCCTGAATTCAGCTGCTCGTCTTGTCTCGCCTGTGTCGGGTGACCCGGTTCGAACAGCAAGGTTGGGAAAAAAATTGCAATCTGGACAAGCAGTTACTCACATGATAGGCTGAAAGCCTTTAAAAGAAATTGCGAGGACTGCAAAAAAATGCATTAAAATACATAAGTCAAACTAAAACAACTAAAACCCCAACACAATATAAACAAGAGTAGGACTCTTGTTTACATTAAATTAATTGGAAGCCCAACATGATATAACAAATAACCAAGAGTGGAATTCCATACTTACAGATTTGATGAGAGCAGAAAGCCAAGTGACGTTCATCTGTCAGTAGGATCCCTTGTTAACTCCCATTGGTGAAAAAAGAAGTGGGGGGAGGGGGAGAATTAACAATTCACACACCTCTTTCAGAACAATCATAATACCACTTATACTGCCTCCACCACTCATTCATACTTGAGATCTTATTTAGTGAACTTTTCCCCACAGGTTGGCTTGCTTATTTGGGACTTCGGGGCTCCTGCTACTTTCCAACCTTCTTCATCCAGTATATCTGGGGTTGAGATGCGTTTCTTGATCTATCCCTATCTCTCGGCTGATTTCGCTTACTTCGCTGTCCCAAGAGCCCAGAGAGTCCGGTGAGTGGTCTCCCAGCTTCTTCGCCAGAACTGCGCTCCACATTCCAAATCCGGGTACTCGGTTGAGTCCTTGGAGCATTGTGACCTCTTCTTTTCGGAAGAAGCCGTGTGCCTCCGTGTGCCGGTCCTGGAACCTTGATGAATCGAGAAGGGAAGAAGGTTAGCATATATATGAAAGGGGGCAGGGGATGAGGGGAGAGGTAATTTAAGTGGAAACAGAGTCGGTAGTAGTAGAAGTAGACAGCAACCGCCCAGGGAGGTACTACCGTCCTACCAAGTTAGTGTAAATCGGAAACCTGTAATTGTTTTACATGATGTTATGTCTCATAAACATACAAAATTTCAGGTACGTCTTGCTACTTCTACTTACACTTATTTGTAGATGAATGGTTCAGAGAACCGACATGTTGATAAATTAGACACATGTGCAACTCTTGGGTATCTTTATTGAGGAAACGTTTCGCCACACAGTGGCTTCATCAGTCCATACAAAGGAGAATCTTGAAGAACAGGAGGAGAATGAGGTAATCAGTCCCTCAACCATGAGTCGATGTGGTCAGTCCATCATTCTATTCAAGATTGATGGACTGACCACATCGACTCAAGGTTGAGGGACTGATTACCTCATTCTCCTCCTGTTCTTCAAGATTCTCCTTTGTATGGACTGATGAAGCCACTGTGTGGCGAAACGTTTCCTCAATAAAGATACCCAAGAGTTGCACATGTGTCTAATTTATCTACTTACACTTAGGTCATACTACAAATACATGTTCAAGTATATATATACACACACCCCTCTGGGTTTTCTTCTCTTTTCTTACTAGTTCTTGTTCTTATTTCCTTCACTTCTCCATGGTGAGTGGAACAGAATTCTGCCTCCGAAAGCTATGTGTTTCGTAGTAGTAGTCGTGGTGGGGGTGGTGGTGGTGGTGGTGGTGGTAATAGTAGTAGAGTGGAAACATATCACAGATAGAGTGCAAGTATTTTTGCAGATGTAGTGGATTTAACCATGTTTAAGACATTTAGTGGGAAAAACACGTCAGCGAATATTAAGACATTCACTGAAGTCAGGTGTGAAACGCGACTAGGTAGGTACATTAAGAATCTGGAAATTGAGCAGGACAAAGAGATAACCTTATTCTGCTTGGGTAAAATACGTTATGCTTGTATTTGGAGGTGATGAATCTCAATGTGGTTTGAATTATTGTGTTGCTGGTAATGATCAGTAAACATCGTCTACTGGAAATGGTAGAACCACTATTCTTTCACCATATAACGTCTAGAAAAGGTAGGTAATATTACTGTACTTTTCCATCATAAACTGAATGGAAGGTTCATTGGAGATTATGATCCGCTTAGGAGATTTTGTATTGTAGCCGCATCTGAGAACGATTAACAAACTATCGTCAACAAACTTTAGCCATGTGAGACTAGCTGGTGTGTATGGCTTTAATCTTATTCCGTCTAGGTGTTCCATGAATAAGCTGGAGACTATTACACTGAGTATAGATCCAGTTGGCATGTTGTATGTCTACTTGTACAAAAGAAAAACAATTAAAGTATATACAAAGTACAATAATACGTCTACGTCATCAGTATTATGAATGTAGGTAAATAATTCTAAGATCTGTTGTACTTGGCCATAACTTTAGTCTCAAGACAAGGATGAAGCCAAGAAATCAAATTTAAAAGCAAACACAAGGGGGTAATATTTTTCTATACCTGCATATTCTCTTCATCAAGATATGTACAGCATTTACAGAGTTAAATCAGCAATATGAGAATAATAATCCAGAGAGCAAGGAGCCTCTCGTAACAGTTGGTTATATACCTCAGAATAGACAAGATATGACCAGCTTGTGCGAGCTGGTCATATCTTGTCTATTCTGGTGAGCATAACCTCACCTTGGCAAGGAGAAGCTAGCTCTCTCGATATTTACTGACTGAAATGAACAATTAATAGAGCAGTGGGGTCCCAGAACTACTTCATTCTGAATTGCCAGTTGACTGGTCGAAAGGACTTGCCAGTGGGTGCCTGATAAACGCCGAATAAATTGTAGTGTACTCAGTGCACGCCACAGGGATTTTTTTTTTAGGAAGATAGCAATTGCTTGTTATGTAGGAATTTTTGTGAATAGAGAAGTTATATTGTAATTGATGAGCATCTTTCTCTTAATGATATTTTTTATCCTTTCCAGGAGGTGCCTTTAATGTCGAATTTGGGCATCTCTTATCAACCCCAGTAGATTGGAGGGATGCTTAACAAACACTCCTGCAAGTTGATGTGAAGCTGTTGCAATTCTGGAAGTGATTGATATAAGAGGTATTTCTGGTTGGTGTGTTTTAAGGGGACGATGTAAACAGACTGGTCTTGGATTCCAGAGGAGAACGTGAAGTACTATTTTATTAGTGTAAAACGCAAGACTATTCAGTAACATAGAAGTGAAAAATCACATAATCTTTATATAGTAAACGCAGTAAACAAAGCACAGTTAAATGCATTCGTTTTTCGATCTCGAAGCTGGTAAAGGGTTGATACGTGTTCCTGTTCTATAGACGTAGTGGCGATGATTGAACCGTCTCTGGTTGGAATATCTAGCGCAGCTAGGTAACAGCGAGGGAGAACCGGGCTTGAAGCCACAGCAATGGTGGCTATAATGAATCCCTGTATAAAGCAATTCTGGTAGTCATTATCTCTGTATTTATAATGTCTAGTGATGAGATTAATATCCAGCTTCTTGTTGTGTATCCTAGAAGCAAACTTGAGCCCTAATTAAAGTCAAGGTCAATAAAGGGTCCTGTGATGAGATTTTTTTAAATTTTGGGTCTACCTAGTTGGCTCCATCTGCTGGTATTGCGAAGGACTTAATGTTTCTGTATAAGTCTAATTTTCTGTTATATATTGGCAGCAGTAACTGTGATAAGGTCATGAAGTTTCTGGTGCTGGATTTTGAGCTGGGCCTATGAGTTGGTAATGTCTGTTCAATAGAAGTGAAATTTAGACTGGCCTGCTTGTTCATCCATAATTTTCTGAAGGTAACGCTTTCCAGTGGGCAGGAACGGATGACCAGCTCTGCAACACTGTTTATCTTATACTTTCACTGTAGTTAATGACTTATTGTACAATTCGTTCCGTATATTAAAGCGAAAATTTTCACACCATTACCATGTATGACAAAACATTGGTGTGGAACATCAAATATGTGTTAATTCTTCCATTATGTAGGAAACCTAAATTGAAGGAACTAACATACAATAATCCAATGAATGGCCAGGAATAAAAAGACTTGGGCAAAACTAGGCTGAAATTTCTTCTAGTATAAAAATGGCAAAAGCTGTAACTGCCCATTCTAGGACGTGTTTTACATGTCAAATTATAAGAAAATCAGATCATCCTTTAAAAACCAAGCTCATTATCTCCAATACCAGTATTTGGTGAACATTTGTCTAGGCTGTTTATAGAAGGTGTTGGGCCCGTCTTCATTACTTATAGTGAATAAACATCATTTTACAGTTATGTGTCTGTTAATTATTCCAAAACAATATCCTTAATACCGGGTTCAGGTGACATTAATTTCACAAGTGATGATGCTTCACGAAACTCAATAAAACCTTGGTTCAAACCTTATTTCTAAAGTTTTTCTTGAAGTTCTTTCTGTTTATAATCACGTCTCTCTTCCGCGCAACACCGTGAAAACCAGACTTTTTCAAACATGTTAAAAGTCGTTGATATTGACAATATAATTTACAATGAGTTGATGTAAATAAGTTACTAGGTCACAGTCCGTAAGACGTAATATTTAGGCATATTGTCAAGGAAAAAGAGCCTCTAACCCCTACTAGAAAAAAGACAGAATGGGCAATCAAAGTATCGAATCTCCCACGCATGATGTTAGTAATCTCTGGGTGAAGTTCACAAGATTCTTGATCTGTTCGTTGTAAACGGGCGTTTGTCGCTGACATTATAGACCAGTTAAGGATCGCGATATTGACGTCTCATGCAAAATCCTCTGATTCCGCAGAATCTAGATCACCTGGAATCTGATCTTTATGAAGTTAGAACCATGCAAGTGTTAAAATTAACAGAAATGTCTGAGACACATTTGCAAATGTGTCGTTACGTACGCTGAGTTTTCCCATCGCTAATGTACAATGAGTGTTTGCATAGTGGCAGATAATAAATTTATTCCTGATGTTAGTTGAGAAATAATTTTGCGCTAGAAAAAGAGTGCATAAAATAAACCAGAACTTGATAAAACTGAAAAAAAATCAAATAGCTTCAGCATCACTATATTCTTTCAGAAATTTGCTGGTTTAAGCCTCTGAACTACGCTCGTCCAGATGGTGCCAATAATGTACCACATGGTAGGTATTACAGTCAGGCCCCTGCGTCCGCTATGTCTAGCATGTCCACTATGTCCGCTATGTCTAATATGCCCACCGTGTCCAATATGTCCACTATGAGTGATGCGTGCAGTATGTAAGTAAATATGCAATAGGAAATGGAGAGACTCACACAAGCATGAGGAGGATGAGTATTTTAAATATGTAATTAGTTCATCACCCTCGAAGAGGGTGATGAACTAATTACATCCATAGGTGGTCAGTCCCTCAGCCAGGAGAAAAGTTCTGCAGAACTTATCAGGTTCATTCTGATTCATATTTGATTAAATATGGTGAAATCATAGGCTATGGAGAAGTAAAGATGGTGTAATCACTCCTAACTCTTGCATAAATTTAACTCATTTACTTGTTTGTAAAGAGTGTCAATATTATAACAACACATTACATGTTTTCATTGAATTAATGAACGTAAGCGGTACATGATCGCTAAAAATTATTATCGAATTTCAAGAAGCTCCTGTGTATATTTCCAAGTCTTCAAGTCACAACATTAAGGCCAATGCTTACTTTCCCTTGGTATCATAATTATACTGATTCCATTTAAGATTTGTTGAATAATAGTAAATGGTGATTATTGTAGACGTACCAATCTAAGGCCAAATTCTCTGACATTTACCGGAAACAAAAGGCAAAGATCAAAATCTGAACTTCCTGCTCCTGCGTGTGTTGTACACTCACACAGCAGCAACTGCAAGTAGCTATATGAGTAAATTAAATGCCAAATTGTAACAGTCAAACTCCGCAAGTCAGGCTGAAATATGGGGAAAGTTTGGAGCTGACCGGTGATAACATCAAACTATAACCAGGAAACACAAGACTTGTCAACAGATGCTACATGTCCTTGCCCAAAGAACAACCATAAATACTTAATATATGTTTGGCTTTACTCACACTAGGCGTGTTTTTAATATCAAGTGAAGTTAGCAGGAAGTTGTACACGCTATAACTATGAATGTTGAGAAGGCTTCCTGTTAAAGCAAGTCGAGTATAGAAGAAAATCTTATGCCCGGTACTGTATATACGATGTCTATCCTAGGAAGTGGGTGACTATCTGTTAGTGTCACTCTAATAACATTCCCAGTCAGGGTAGAAACATTGGATGTGTTTCTTTACTCTTGTTATCCATGTTCACCCATCAGTAAAATGGGTACCTGGGTGTTAGTGGACTGGTGTGGGTCGCATCCTGGGTGTTAGTGGACTGGTGTGGGTCGCATCCTGGGTGTTAGTGGACTGGTGTGGGTCGCATCCTGGGTGTTAGTGGACTGGTGTGGGTCGCATCCTGGGTTTTAGTGGACTGGTGTGGGTCGCATCCTGGGTGTTAGTGGACTGGTGTGGGTCGCATCCTGGGTGTTAGTGGACTGGTGTGGGTCGCATCCTGGGTGTTAGTGGACTGGTGTGGGTCGCATCCTGGGTGTTAGTGGACTGGTGTGGGTCGCATCCTGGGTGTTAGTGGACTGGTGTGGGTCGCATCCTGGGTGTTAGTGGACTGGTGTGGGTCGCATCCTGGGACAAAACTGACCTAATTTGCCCGAAATGCTCAGCATAACAAACGACTTTTCTATATAGTAGTATGTCACTGATGTCAGCAATGGTCTGTATACCTTGTACATGTACTTGTGTACTTATTTATATTATTATAATTATTGTCTCTACAGTCTATAAAACCATATCGTTTTGATTCTAGAATGCAAAATAATAATAATATTAATAATAATAATAATAATAATAATATTAAATAATAATAATAAATAAGAGAATACTAATATTTCTTCTACTACTACTACTATTACTACTACTATTACTTCAGGTTCATAATATTAAAAATTATATCCTGTTCAGCTTGATATCTAAAACTCTTACTGTTCGATCATGGGCACCATGCCTAACTCTTCTAGGGCAGGGTAGGTGCCTGAGCCAGAGCTTGCAGCTCACAACACTGTCATTCCCATTAGCCCCCTTGGGGCGGGGATGGCAGACCAGAGAGGCCTAGCTTCTTCCTACGAGCCTTGTGCGGGCGAGGAATGTGGCTAGGCCTGGGGACAGTTGGTCCCAAAGATGAGGGGGTACTTGTGCCTCCTCCCATAGGAGACTTAGGTCTCAGACACTCCCTAGACAGGGAGCCAAGGCCGGGCCACCACTTGGAAAAGGCCCGGGCCGGGAGAATACCGGCGAATCTTTCATTAATTTTTTCTTACTGTTCGAAAATAATATAAATGCTATAACTAACTTTTATTGGGGAAAATTAATAAAGTATGGGCTTCAACGTATGCTAAGATACCTTACTTACTTCTGACACAAAAAGGAATACTAACACTGAAACTGAAGGTGATCAGAAGAGACTTTCTTAGGTAACAAAATCTCGGAATAGTTAATGAAGCGTTTTCGGTATGACAGCCACACATGTAGATAGTCTCAGGACTCTTGTTGTACACACATGCAGATAGTCCCACGACTCATGTTGTACACACGCAGATAGTCCCAGGACTCATGTTGTACACACGCAGATAGTCCCACGACTCTTGTTTTACACACACGCAGATAGTCCCACGACTCTTATTTTACACACACGCAGATAGTACCACGACTCTTGTTGTACACACACGCAGATAGTACCACGACTCTTGTTGTACACACACGCAGATAGTCCCACGACTCTTGTTTTACACACACGCAGATAGTCCCACGACTCTTGTTTTACACACACGCAGATAGTCCCACGACTCATGTTTTACACACACGCAGATAGTACCACGACTCTTGTTTTACACACACGCAGATAGTCCCACGACTCATGTTTTACACACACGCAGATAGTCCCACGACTCATGTTTTACACACACGCAGATAGTCCCACGACTCATGTTTTACACACACGCAGATAGTCCCACGACTCATGTTTTACACACACGCAGATAGTCCCACGACTCATGTTTTACACACACGCAGATAGTCCCACGACTCATGTTTTACACACACGCAGATAGTCCCACGACTCTTGTTTTAACACACGCAGATAGTCCCACGACTCATGTTTTACACACACGCAGATAGTACCACGACTCATGTTTTACACACACACGCAGATAGTCCCACGACTCATGTTTTACACACACGCAGATAGTACCACGACTCATGTTTTACACACACGCAGATAGTCCCACGACTCATGTTTTACACACACGCAGATAGTCCCACGACTCATGTTTTACACACACGCAGATAGTACCACGACTCATGTTTTACACACACGCAGATAGTCCCACGACTCATGTTTTACACACACGCAGATAGTACCACGACTCATGTTTTACACACACGCAGATAGTCCCACGACTCATGTTTTACACACACGCAGATAGTCCCACGACTCATGTTTTACACACACGCAGATAGTCCCACGCCTCATGTTTTACACACACGCAGATAGTACCACGACTCATGTTTTACACACACGCAGATAGTCCCACGACTCTTGTTTTACACACACGCAGATAGTACCACGACTCATGTTTTACACACACGCAGATAGTACCACGCCTCATGTTTTACACACACGCAGATAGTACCACGACTCATGTTTTACACACACGCAGATAGTACCACGACTCATGTTTTACACACACGCAGATAGTACCACGCCTCATGTTTTACACACACGCAGATAGTACCACGACTCATGTTTTACACACACGCAGATAGTCCCACGACTCATGTTTTACACACACGCAGATAGTCCCACGACTCATGTTTTACACACACGCAGATAGTCCCACGCCTCATGTTTTACACACACGCAGATAGTCCCACGCCTCATGTTTTACACACACGCAGATAGTCCCACGACTCATGTTTTACACACACGCAGATAGTACCACGACTCTTGTTTTACACACACGCAGATAGTACCACGACTCTTGTTTTACACACACGCAGATAGTCCCACGACTCATGTTTTACACACACGCAGATAGTCCCACGACTCTTGTTTTACACACACGACTCTTGTTGTAGACTCACTGCACCAACTTTCAAAATTTGAAGGCGTTCTTTACTTATAAATCATAATTCTTGAGAAAATAACGAAATATTTTGCTGAGAATTTTCAGGACAAAAGAAGTCTAGAAGATCGCTAAATTGTTCAACTTATAAAAAAATATTTTTATCGAGTTTTAAAGTTGAACAATTCAGCGATCCCCTAGAGTTTTTTTTTTTTTTTTTGTCTGAAAATTCTCAACAAAATATTTCGTTATTTCCTTTGAATACATAGTAGAGTTACAAGTGGAAAGGGTAACAGGAGTTGGACGGGAGAAGTCAAGATACAAGAGGGGGACTACACAGGCATGAGGAACTTCCTGCAGGAGGTTCAGTCGGAAAGAGAATTGGTAGGAAAATCAGTTAACGAAATGATGGACTACGTGACGACAAAATGCAATTAGGCAGAGGAAAGGTTTGTTCCCAAGAGCTACAGAAATAATGGTAAGAGCGGAACCAGCCCTTGGTTTACCCAAAGGTGTAGGGTGGGACAAACTAAGTGTGCCAGAGAATGGAAAAAGTACAAAAGACAAATGATCCAGGAAAATAAAGAGATTGGTCGAAAAGCCAGAAACGAGTATGCACAGAGAAGGAGGAAGTCCCAGCGACAGTACGAAAACGACATAGCATCGAAAGTCAAGCCTGACCCGAAGTTGTTGTATAGCCACATCACGAGGAAGACAACAGTCAAGGTTGAGGAAGGAAGGTTGGGAGCTCACAAGAAACAACCATGAAGTATGTGAAGGGCTGAATATGAGATTTAAGAAAGTATTTACAGTGGAGACAGAAAGGAAAATCAGAACAGGAGAGTATACCAAGAAGAGATATACCAACAAGTGCTCGATGAGAAGCACACAGCCGAGAAGGAGGTGAGGAAGCTGTTAAACGAACTTGATACCTTGGAGGCGGTGGGACCGGATATCTCTCCATGGATCCTTAGACAGGGAGCAGAGATGCTCTGTGCGCCACTAACAACAATTTTCAACACATCCACTGCAACTGGACAATTACCTGAGATATGGAAGACGGCAAATGTAGTACCCATTTTTAAGAAAGGAGACAGACACAAGGCACTAAACTACAGACCAGTGTCACTGACGTGCTGGAGAGTGGTGGAGCCCTTAAGAAGGAATAAGCCTATAAACGACAACCAGCACGGATTCAGGGAAGGAAAATCCTGTGTCACAAACCTATTGGAGTTTTATGACAAGGTAATGGAAGTCAGACACGAGATAAAGGGGTGGGTAGACTGCATTTTCGTGGACTGCAAGAAGGCCTTCGATACAGTTCCTCACAAGGGATTAGTGCAAAAACTAGAGGATCAGACACACATAACAGTAAGAGCACTGCAAGGATCAGAGAATACCTGATAGGGAGGCAACAACGAGTCATGGTACTTGACGAGGTGTCAGAGTGGACGCCTGTGACGGGTCCAGATCCACAGGAGTCAGTCCTAGGACCAATGCTATTTTTGTTATATGTGAATGACATGACAGAAGGGATAAACTCAGACGTGTCCCTGTTTGCAGATGATGTGAAGTTAATGAGGAGAATTAAATAGGATGAGGATCAGGCAGGACTACAAAAAGATCTGGACAGGCTGCAAGCCTGGTCCAACAACTGGCTCCTCGAATTTAACCCCGCCAAACGTAAAGTCATGAACATTGGGGAATGGCAAAGAAGACTGAAGACAGAGTATGGGCTAGGTGGCCAAAGACTGCAAACCTTACTCAAGGAAAAGGATCCTGGGATGAGTATAATACCGATCACATATTCTGACGTGCACATCAACCAGATAACTGCTGCAACATATGGGTGCCTGGCAAATCTGAGAATAACATTCCGATACCTCAGTAAGGAATCGTTCAAGACTCTTTACACCGTGTATGTCAGGCTCATACTGGAGTATGCAGGACCAGTTTGGAACCCACACATGGTCAATCACATCAAGAATTTAGAGAACATAAGAACATAAGAAAGAAGGAACACTGCAACCGGCCTACTGATCCCTGCGGAGCAGGTCCATGTCTCCCCCGGATTAGCACAATGACCCACCCAGTCTGGTCACCTCCGCTCAAGGAAGAAGCACGGCACCAGACCCAGCAGCACAAGCTAGTCAGGTTCAACTCACCCACCCACACCTACTCATGTATTTATCTAACCTATTTTTAAAGCTACACAACGTTTTAGCCTCAATAACTGTACTCGGGAGTTTGTTCCACTCATCCACAACTCTATTACTAAACCAGTGCTTTCCTATATCCTTTCTGAATCTGAATTTTTCCAACTTGAAACCATTGCTGCGAGTCCTGTCTTGGCTGGAAATTTTCAGCACACTATTTACATCCCCTTTATTTATTACTGTTTTCCATTTATACACCTCGATCATATCCCCCCTAATTCTACGCCTCTCGAGAGAGTGCAGATTCATGACCCTCAGTCTATCCTCATAGGGAAGATTTCTGATACATGGGATCATCTTCGTCATCTTCCTCTGTACGTTTTCCAGAGCATTTATATCCATTCTGTAATACGGTGACCAGAACTGAGCAGCATAGTCTAAATGAGGCCTAACCAAGGATATATAGAGTTGAAGAACAACCTGAGGACTTCAATTATTTATACTTCTAGATATGAAGCCAATAATTCTGTTAGCTTTATTGCGAACACTAATGCACTGTTGTCTTGGTTTTAGATTACTGCTAACCAGAACTCCTAAATCCTTTTCGTAATCAGTAGTATTAAGATCTACATTATTTAGTTTATATGTGGCATGGTTATTTAACTGTTCAACATTTAGAACGTCGCATTTGTCAATATTAAACTGCATCTGCCACTTCTCCGACCATTGCATCAGTCTATTCAAATCATCCTGGAGTGCTCTAGTGTCCTCATTAGAATGAATTGGACGGCCTATTTTGGTGTCATCAGCAAATCTGCTTATGTCACAATATCCCCTCATCTATGTCGTTTATGTAAATTGTGAACAACAACGTGCCCAACACTGATCCCGGAGGAACACCGCTTGTGACGTGCCCCCATTCTGATTTCTCCCCATTTATGCAAACTCTCTGCTGCCTATTTGTCAGCCATGCCTTAACCCAGGAAAAAATTTCTCCTATTCCGTGTGCCTTAAGTTTCCTCAAAGTGCAAAGGTTTGCAACATAACTAGTTCCAGGGCTAAGGAGAATGTCCTACGAAGAAAGATTAAGGGAAATTGGCCTGACGACACTGGAGGACAGATGGGCCAGGGGAGACATGATAACGACGTATAAAATACTTCGCAGAATAGACGAGATGGACAAAGACAGGATGTTCCAGAAATGGGATACAGAAACATGGGGTCACAATTGGAAGCTGAAGACTCAGATGAGTCAGAAGGATGTTAGGAAGCATTTATTCAGTCATAGAGTTGTCAGGAAGTGGAATAGCCTAAAAAGTGACGTAGTGGAGGCGGGAACTATACATAGTTTTAAGACGAGGTTTGATAAAGCTCATGGTGCAGGGGGAGAGAGGACCTAGTAGCAATCAGTGAAGAGACGGGGTCAGGAGCTATGACTCAACCCCTGCAACCACAAGCAGGTGAGTACAAATAGGTGCATACACACACACACACACACACACACACACACACACACACACACACACACACATACACACACGGGGCTGGATTTATAAGGGGGCAAAGGGGGCAACAACCCCGGGCCCCCCCTGCCAGAAGGGCCCCCAGATGAAGGACTTCCTTTATAGCACAATTTAATAATAAAAACTTAGCTTAATTAATAAAAGAAATTAACAAATAAAGTGTGTGTGGTGTGCATCAGAAAATAGGAATAAAAAGTCCCCCCTAACACCCACTCCCTTTGAATAATTTGACTTGACTTAACTATTTCTGGTTAGCGTCAGTTCAGACGTAAATGACCAGACCATGAGGTCAGAAGTGACCAAGGTGCACTGACACTAACAAGAAATAGCTCTTCTGAGGTTGACATAGGCACTCAAAGCCATACGCACAATAGCTACCTTGCGTGCACACACAGACACAAACACAGACACGCAGACAGACAGACAGACACACACACACACACACACACACACACACACACACACACACACACACACACACACACACACACACACACACACACACACGGACACACAGACACACACACACACAAACACACACACACACCCACAGGGGTCAGTTCTAGGACCAGTGCTATTTTTGATATATGTGAACGACATGATGGAAGGAATAGACTCTGAAGTGTCCCTGTTCGCAGATGACGTGAAGTTGATGAGAAGAATTAAATCGGACGAGGATGAGGCAGGACTGCAAAGAGACCTGGAGAGGCTGGACATGTGGTCCAGTAACTGGCTCCTCGAATTCAATCCAGCCAAATGCAAAGTCATGAAGATTGGGGAGGGGCAAAGAAGACCGCAGACAGAATATAGGCTAGGTGGACAAAGACTACAGACCTCACTCAGGGAGAAAGACCTTGGGGTGACCATAACACCGAGTACATCACCGGAGGCACACATCAACCAAATAACCGCTGCAGCATACGGGCGCCTGGCAAACCTGAGAATAGCGTTCCGATACCTCAATAAGGAATCGTTCAAGACACTGTACACTGTGTATGTTAGGCCCATACTGGAGTATGCAGCACCAGTCTGGAACCCACACCTGGTCAAGCACGTCAAGAAGTTAGAGAAAGTACAAAGGTTTGCAACAAGGCTAGTCCCAGAGCTCAAGGGAATGTCGTACGAGGAAAGGTTAAGGGAAATCGGACTGACGACACTGGAGGACAGAAGGGTCAGGGGAGACATGATAACGACATACAAGATACTGCGGGGAATAGACAAGGTGGACAGAGATAGGATGTTCCAGAGAGGGGACACAGGGACAAGGGGTCACAACTGGAAGCTGAAGACTCAGACGAGTCACAGGGACGTTAGGAAGTATTTCTTCAGTCATAGAGTTGTCAGCAAGTGGAATAGCC
>NC_069491.1:20575585-20670585 GCF_026875155.1 Cherax quadricarinatus
ATCAGATTTAATTCTCCTCATTAACTTCACATCATCTGCAAACAGGGACACTTCTGAGTCTAACCCTTCCGTCATGTCGTTCACATATACCAAAAATAGCACTGGTCCTAGGACCGACCCCTGTGGGACCCCGCTCGTCACAGGTGCCCACTGTGATACATCATTACGTACCATGACTCGTTGTTGCCTCCCTGTCAGGTATTCTCTGATCCATTGCAGTGCCCTTCCTGTTATATGCGCCTGATGCTCTAGCTTCTGCACTAATCTCTTGTGAGGAACTGTGTCAAAGGCCTTCTTGCAGTCCAAGAAGATGCAATCAACCCCCCCTCTCTCTCTTGTCTTACTTCTGTTATTTTATCATAAAACTCCAGAAGGTTTGTGACACAGGATTTGCCTTCCGTGAATCCGTGCTGGTTGGCATTTATACTCCTGTTCCGTTCCAGGTGCTCCACCACTCTCCTCCTGATAATCTTCTCCATAATTTTGCATACTATACACGTCAATGACACAGGTCTATAGTTTAGTGCCTCTTTTCTGTCTCCTTTTTTGAAAATGGGAACTACATTTGCTGTCTTCCATACCTCAGGTAGTTGCCCAGTTTCCAGGGATGTGTTGAAGATTGTGGTAAGTGGTACGCACAACATATCTGCTCCCTCTCTAAGGACCCATGGAGAGATGTTGTCCGGTCCCATTGCCTTTGAGGTATCGATGTCCCTTAGCAGTTTCTTCACCTCCTCCTCATCTGTATGTATGTCGTCCAACACTTGTTGGTGTATTCCTTGTTGGTGTCCCCATCTGGTCTGTCCCCCCAGAGTCCTTCCTGTCTCTACTGTAAATACTTCCTTAAATCTCGTGTTGAGCTCCTCACATACCTCTTGATCGTTTCTTGTGAGTTCCCCACCTTCTTTCCTCAGCCTTATCACCTGGTCCTTGACTGTTGTCTTCTTCCTAATGTGGCTATACAGCAGTTTCGGGTCAGATTTGACTTTCGATGCTATGTCGTTTTCATACTGTCTCTGGGCCTCCCTCCTTATCTGCGCATACTCGTTTCTGGCTCTTCTACTAATCTCCTTGTTTTCCTGGGTCCTATGCCTCCTGTACCTTTTCCATTCTCTGTTGCACTTAGCTTTTGCCTCCCTACACCTGTGTGTGTGTGTGTGTGTGTGTGTGTGTGTTTGTGTGTTGTGTGTGTGTGTTTGTGTGTGTGTGTATGTGTGTTTGTGTGTGTGTGTGTGTGTGTGTATGTGTGTATATGTGTGTGTGTGTGTGTGTGTGTGTGTGTGTGTGTGTGTATGTGTGTATGTGTGTGTGTGTGTGTGTGTGTGTGTGTGTGTGTGTGTGTGTGTGTGTGTGTGTGTGTGTGTGTGTGTGTGTGTGTGTGTGTGTGTGTGTCTTGGCAAAGACAAAACGCCTTACAGATTATTTCTTCGCTTCCGTAGTGAAAAACACAGAATCTACTAATGAAGACCCAGTACCACTACCAGATGATATTTCTTCTGAGGACCCACCCGCTTTCCCAAGTACATCTGCAGAAAATAAAAAGAACATGCCAATTCAAGATAGCAAAGGTGATGAATCACTACAACCACATTCTACAGGTACTTCTGTAGACATGGACAGTGAAGCGCCGCCATGTGATTCAGACCCAGCCATGTGGTTTCCTGTCAGAGAGAATCATGTGTCCTTTTGGTCAACTCCCATCATATATCAAAACAAAAATGATTCCGACTCGTACCCAGAATCTCGACGCTATTGTCAGTCAGGTCAGACCAAGCTGAAAAGGCTTTGTCGTCATTCTAAGAATTCACGACAATGGTGAGCAGTATTTGAGGAAGTGGCTCCTGTGCAGCCCATCAAAGGTGCTGTTTATTGCTTTTATTGTACTCTGATGTCCAGCGGATGTGACAGGTTTTCCAGCAAGGATGGCTTTAATGGCTGGCAAAAGGCACAGGAAAAATTAAAATTCATGAAAAAGACATGGTCACCGAAATTCTGTGCTAAAGTTTAATCTTGGATCTAAGGACTCCTCTCATGTTAATAGGCAGTTTCAGAAACAAGTGTATGAAAACATAATATACTGGTGTGAAGTGTTGCGCCGTGTAGTGGCAGTGACAGTCTTTTTAGCTGAGGGAGACCAGCTATTTAGGGGTAGTGAAGAGACCATAAGATCCAAGCATAATGGGAACTTTTTAGGAATCATGGAATTATTGCACAGTTTGATTCATTTCTGATGGGGCACCTTAATGAATCTGGCAATCCTGGAAGTGGTAAGCAGTCATATTTATCACCAACAATCTACGAAGAAATTGTTCTGCTGATGGCGAAATATGTTAGGAATTATATTGAGACAGCTTAAAACTGCAAAGTTCTTCTCAGTTTCAGTTGATGCAACACCAGACCTGGTTCATGTTGATCAGCTAACAGTGATTGTGCGATATGTCATCTCTGGAAAGCCGGTAGAAAGATTTTTAACTTTCCTGCAGACGGGCTCTCACAAAGCTGAAGTGCTGTCTGGACAGCCGGTAGAAAGACTTTTAACTTTCCTACAGACTGGCTCTCACAAGGCTGAAGTGCTGTCTGCATCTCTGCTAGAATTTCTAGAAAAAAGAAGGTATTAATTTTGAAGACTGCAGAGGGCAGTCCTACGACAAAGTACGTAATATGTGCGGTTGCTACACAGGAACTCAGACCAGACTTAAAAATAAGAACACAGCAGCAGTTTTTATTCCCAGTGCTGCTCACTCACTGAGTCTTGTGCGACAGGCTGCTGCCTCTTGCTGTATGTAAGCTGTTAGTTATTTTGGCTTTATAGAGCCTATACACCTTTTTTTCTGCGTCAACAAGCAGATGGGCAAATCTAATAAAGTCTTTGAAAGGAAAGAAAAGAGCACTAATGAGAAGTCTCTTTCAGGCACTCGTTGCTCAGCAAGAGCTAATGCTACTGAAACCCCTGTACATGGATACAACTCTATTCAAAATGCCCTCAAAGATATTGAAAGAGACTTAGAGCATACACCCGACGCAAGACATGAAGCTCGGGCATTGGGAGACAAAATGGATTGTCTTGAAACTGCTTTGATGGCTAAGTTCTGGAACATAATCCTAATACGGTTCAACAGTACAAGCAAAGTTTTTTAAGGTATTGATGTTGACCTGAAAAAGATGGTAGATTCACTGGAAAGGTTTCTGAAATCAATTCGAGATATGTATGAAGAGCTGGAAGTGGATGCTAGGAACATCTGTGGTAACACAGACTACAAATCAACTACAAGTAGGCAAAGAAAAAGAAACAAGCAATATGAAGCAATATAAAGGACCCCAATGGAAATAAAGGACCCCAATGGAAATAAAGGACCCCAATGGAAATAAAGGACCCCAATGGAAATAAAGGACCCCAATGGAAATAAGTCACTCTGTCTGACTTTTTTGGGTTATCCTAGGTTCTCTACACATATGCTGTTATGTATGATAATTCTATGTAACTGTATTTGTGTATACCTGAATAAACTTACTTACTTACTTACTTACTTATGATGCAAGCCCAACATCAGTCTCAGAGGAAGTTCTTTTGTCTCCTAAAGAAAAATTCAGACGTGAAACTTTCAATGCCATTTTAGATCAGTTGTGTGTTGCCTTGCAACAACGCAGGGTAGCATACCAAACAGTGTATGACAGCTTCAATGAAATAGTCAACTTATGCACTCTACCTGATGTAAAGATAAGAAATGAGGCTAAGAAACTTATCAGTTTTTACCCTCAAGACTTCAGTAGTGTGTTTGTTGAGGAAATTGTCCAGTTTGCAGCCTTTGCCTAGTTCAGGTCATGTCTCACTCCATCTCAGCAGGCAGTTTTACTACATGATGAAGGGCTTGCTGATACCCTTTCCAGGTGTTAATGTTGCCCTTAGAATATATCTGAGCAAATTGGCAGTGATAAAGAATTATCTGAGAACGACAATGACCCATGAAAGACTAAGTGATCTGTGCCTATTGGATATTGAGAGCAGTGTCCTCAAGAAGATCCAGTTTGATGAGTGAGTTCAAGCTCTTACAGATTCTAAGTGTAGAGAGAAAGACTTTTTGTAGATATTACAGTGTGATCATGTGATGGATAAATGTGATGTATGGTTTGCTAATTCCAGTTACTTATGTAATGTTTGATTTGTAAATTTGGTGATTTGTTGCAGACTGTTAAGATTGTGCAAAAAACTTACTTATCCGTTACCTAGCCGTTATAAGCTGGCCCTCTTCTAACAGGGTTACTTTTTACAAAAAGAGGGATTCAATCAATTTCTTTCTTGAAGTTAGACGGTTTTGATTTTTTCCCATTAGCAAATTATTATATGAAAAATATATATAGATAGATATCGATAGTGTGACAACAAATATATAACTAAATACTCATCAGTAATTATTATATAGTCAAAGGTATTAAAGTCAATAAATTTGAGAAAAATAAAATCAGACGTCTTCTTCGAAACCTAACATATATTTCTCGAAAACTGCTGTTTATCGTTCATTTTAGTTCATTTCTTATTTGCAATTCAATTAAATTTCCATGTTGAGGGCCCCCCAAACCTGAAGTGCCCCGGACCCTCCAAGGTCTAAATCCGGCCCTGCACGCACGCACACACACACACACACACACACACACACACACACACACACACACACACACACACACAGGACAATAAGGAGCCCGGAGAATAAAGAGATCAGTCATAGAGCCAGATATGAATATGTACAGGTAAGAAGGGAGGCCCAAAGACAATATGGAAATAACATGGCAGCGAAAGCCAAACCTGACCCAAAGTTGCTGTACAGCCACAGCAGGAGGAAAACACTAGTCAAAGACCAAGGAATCAGGCTGAGGAAGGAAGGAGGAGAGATCACAAGAAACGATCGTGAAGTATGTGAGGAGCTCAACATGAGCTTCAAAGAAGTGTTCACAGAGGAGGCTGAAAGGACTCCAGAAAGACGGAGAGATGGGATACATCATCAAGTTTTAGACACAATACATACAACCGAGGAAGAAGTAAAGAAGCTGTTAAGCGAGCTAGATAACATCTATCCATGGGTCCTGAGAGAGGGAGCAGAGGTGCTGTGCCACTTAACAACAATCTTCAACACATCTATCGAAACAGGGCGACTACCTGAGATTTGAGGGACAGCAAATGTAGTCCCAATTTTGAAAAAAAAGAGGAAGACACGAAGCATTAAACTACAGACTTGTGTCACTGACATGTATATTATGCAAAGCCATGGAAAAAAATATCAGAAGAGTAGTGGTGTCGCAAACTTATTGGTGTTCTATGACAGGGTGACAGCAGTAAAACAAGAGAGAGAGGGGTGGGAAGATTGCATTTTCTTGGACTGTTAAGGTGTTTGACACAGTTCCACATGAGAGATTAGTGCAAAAGCGGAGGACTAGGCAGGGATAAGAGGGATAACGGAAGGAATAGACTCCGAAGTGTCTCTGTTTGCAGATGATGTGAAGCTGATGAGAAGAATCCACTCGGATGAGCACCAGGCAGAACTACAGAGGAATCTGGACAGGCTGCTGGCCTGGTCCAGCAACTGGCTCCAGGAGTTCAACCCCATCAAGTGCAAAGTCATGAATATTTGGGAAGGGAAAAGAAGAGCGCAGGCGGAGTACAGTCTAGGGGGCCAGAGACTACAAACCTCACTCAAGGAAAAAGATCTTTGAGTGAGTATAACACCAGACACATCTCCTGAGGCGCACATCAGCCGAATAACTGCTGCAGCATACGGGCGCCTAGCAAACCTAAGAACAACATTCCGACATCTTAATTAGGAATCGTTCAGGACCCTGTACACTGTGTACTTTAGGCTCATATTGGAGTATGCAGCACCAGTTTGGAACCCACACCTAGCCAAGCAAGTAAGGAAACTAGTTGCAAAGGTTTGCAACAAGACTAGTCCTGGAGCTAAGGGGTATGTCCTACGAGGAGAGGAAGGGAGATCGACCTGACGACACTGGAGGACAGAAGAGATAAGGGGGGATATGATAACGACATATAAAATACTGAGAGGAATCGACAATGTGGAGAGAGACAGGATGTTCCAGCAACAAGGGGTCACAGTTGGAAGTTGAAGACTGAGATTAATCACAAGGATGTTAGGAAGTATTTCTTCAGTCACAGAGTTGTCAGGAAGTGGAATAGTCTGGGAAGTGATGTAGTGGAGTCAGTATCCATACATAGCTTTAAGAAGAGGTATGATAAATCTCATGGAGCAGGAAGAGTGACCTAGGTGCTGCCAGTGAAGAGGCGGGGCCAGGAGCTGTGAATCGACCCCTACAACCACAACTACGTGAGTACAACTAGGTGAGTACACACATACTCGCCGTCCCTCCCTCCCTCTCCCCAGTTGCTTGAGTCTACTGAACCTCAAAAGTACCATCCTTTGTTTTTGCGTCTATTCTAATCCCTCACATTTAAACCACCACCACCACAGGTGTCTGAGCCTATTATCCCTCTTATATACAAACGTGCACTCACCTCCACAGGTGCTGGAGCCAGCTATATACATACACCTGGCCCACCCCTGATGCTTGAGCCTTCCATCCCTCACATGCGCCGCACTAAGTGCTTCAACCATTCCTTAAATATTTGTACACGTCCCTTCCATTTTCTTGATTATTCAGCTGTTTCATGTTGACAGCTCAGGCATCTAGTAATGCTGTTAGATGAAAAATAATTTTGCGCTACAATAACAGTGCATAAAATAAGACCTGATATTAAAAAAGTTGGAAAAAGTATTCTTTACATACCGCAAGTCGTCAACAATACTGTTTACAAGTTGTCCTCGCTGTTACCTCTGATCTACGCTTATCCAGACACCGCCATATTGTACCACACAAATGCCATAACCGTCAGGCCCCTATGTCCGCTATGTCTAGTATATCCATTGTATTCACTATGTTAATATGCTCACTGTGTCCAATATGTCCACTACGCGTGATATGCGTTGTATATGAGTAAATATGCAAAACGAGCTGGAGAGGTTCATAGAGGCATGAGGAGGTCGAGCAGCATTTGAGTGTTTCGGACCAAGAATTTCTTTTTCAGTGTTCTGCACATTTATTTTCTTGTGTACATGGTACATCAGGTAAATTGCTTTCAAATATTTATATACTACGGGTATGATACTCCGTCTGTACACGTGTTACGTCACTCTGTTATGTCACAGAACGGATGGGATTCGAATCCATGTCAGGGAAATCCTGAAACTCACAGGTAAGTGCGCTGATCACCCGACCAGCTGGCACTAATAAGATTCATTCAAATACGTATATTTCTAAAACCATAGGGGGAGTTCCAGCCTCACCCGTGTTATTACGATTTCGTGAGACAAGTTGTCAGCTTTGAAGAGACTTGTGCTTGAGCACTCCACAGCCACGCTGGTGTGGGCTTCGTCTGTAAAAAGCACCTACATTTCTTGTCACAGTGGTGGCCCATGCTAACCTTACTGTTGGTGTATAAAAATATTCCTAGTTGAAAAAATCTTATTAGAGCCAGCTGGCTCAGTTGTTAACGCACTGGACGGTAAGTTTTAAAACTCTCCTGCCATGGCTTCAACTCACACCCGTTGTTCTGTGATATGTTTGGTATCGTGTTACAACCATTTCGTGAGTCATTCACACTGTTCATGGTATTGCAGATAGTGACAAGTGTTACTTCACTTTGTACTCCAGGTTCTCACAAGTGTTACTTCACCTTGTACTCTAGATTCTCACAAGTGTTATTTCACTTCGTACTCTAGGTTCTCACAAATGTTACTTTTGTGTTCAAGGTATTCCAGGTATCCCCAGGGGGAAAACTTTAAAAGGTTACCTGGAGTATACGTGGAGAGGGCTACGGGGGTCACCGCCCCCGCGGCTCGGTCTGAGACCATGCCCCATGGCGGACCAGGGTCTCATCAACCAGGCTGTTACTGCTGGCCGCACGCAAGCTGACGTACGAACCACAGCCCGGTTGGTCAGGTACTGACTTTAGGTGCCTGTCCAGTGCCTTCTTAAAGACAGCCAGGGGTCTATTGGTAATCCCCCTTATGTATGCTGGGAGGCAATTGAACTGTCCTGGGCCCCGGACACTTATTGTGTTGTCTCTCAATGTATTCGTGGCGCCCCTGCTTTTTATCGGGGATATATTGCATCTCCTGCCGAATCTTTTGCTTTCATAGGGAGTGATTTTCGTGTGCAGGTTTGGCACCAATGCCTCCAGGACCTTGCAAGTATATATTAACATGTATCTCTCTCGCCTGCATACCAGGGAATGCAGATCAAGGACCTTCAACCGTTCCCAGTAATTTAGGTGCCTTATCATACTTACGTGTGTCGTGAAAGTTCTTTGTACATTCTCCAGGTCTGCAGTGTCGCCTGCCGGTAATGTACAGCAGTATTCCAGCCTAGAGGGCACAATCGATTTGAAGAGAATCACCATGGACTTGGCGACCCTAGTTTTGAAGGTTGTAATTATCCATCCTATCATTTTCTTAGCAGATGAGGTAGATACATTGTTGTGGTCTTTGAATGCGAGATCCTCTGACATTATCACTCCCAGGTCTTTCACATTACTTTTCCGCTCTATTGTATGGTTAGAATTTTTCATATACCCTGATACATTTTTAATTTCCTCAAGTTTCCCATATCTGAGTAGTTGAAATTTCTCCTCGTTGAACTTCATATTGTTTTGAGTGGCCCATTCGAAGATTTGGTTGATGTCCGCTTGAAGTCTCGCGGTGTCTTCGATGGAGGTCACTGTCAAGGTAATCCGGCTATGGCTGACATCTCTGTCAGAAATGAGGATGAGGAATAGAATGGGAGCGAGTACTGTGCCTTGTGGAACAGAGCTTTTTACCGTGGCTGCCTGGGACTTTATTCCGTTTACTGTTACTTTTTGTGTTCTATTTGTCGGGAAGTTGTAGATCCATCTACCAACTTTTCCTGTTATTCCTTTATCAATCATTTTGTGTGTTATTACACCATGGTCACGCTTGTCGAAAGCTTTTGCAGAGTCTGTGTATACTACATCTGTATTTTGTTTATCCTCTACACTACAGCATCCAGGACCTTGTCATAGTGGTCCAGTAGCTGGGACAGGCAGTACAGAGTAAGGTACTTTCGAGTTTTTAACGAACATTTAGAAGAAAGAAACGAAAAATGTTGCTGAGAAATGTTTCAAAAATTGGAAAATCTGTCTTCGTTAAACTAAAAAAATGGAATAAAAACGCGACTGTTTATTTTTCTCAATTTTGATTACTCATTAATATTCCATTCATAATTTATTTATATTCTATTTCTCTACGTTTCTGTTTGAAGCAATATTATCTTTTATTTTTTTAGAAAAATTAAGTTTGATATAATTAGTTCTAAGAAATTGGTAAATTGGCACCAAAATCACTACGAAATATGTCCATTTAAGACATACCAATGTTTAGGGTTTGAAACCGATAAAACGAGCCATTCCTAGGTCTGTATACCTTGTACATGTACTTGTAGTAAATAAAGATATTATTATTATTATTATTATTATTATTATTATTATTATTATTATTATTATTTTTACTATTATTATTATTATTATTATTATTATTATTATTATTATTATTATTATTATTATTTTTACTATTATTATTATTATTATTATTATTATTATTATTATTTTTACTATATTATATTATTATTATTATTATTATTATTATTATTATTATTATTATTATTATTATTATTTTTATTATTATTATTATTTTTACTATTATTATTATTATCATTATTATTATTATTATTATTATTATTATTATTATTATTATTATTATTATTATTATTATTCCTTGAATCGAATCAGAAGGCATCACACTCCACAGGCACTGTGTGAACAATTATGTGCAATAATTAGAGAATGACTCCTCTGATCGGCTTTAAACTTTTAATGCTCATTTGTTTTCCTCTCAATGAATTTTTGTTATGTAAGTTTTTACATACTAGTTTTATTAACCCAACTGGTTTCCTTGACTTACGAAATCGTAATGACACGGTCTGGAGTTTAGAGACTCCTTGACCGCGAGTTTTATCCCCGCCTGTGGTATGGTTTGGTTTCCTTGAGTTTACTGAAGAATATCTTCCAATCTTAGGTTAAATGTTTATAGTCTTTATATAAATCCTACTTAATAACTTTTATGCACAATTATTTATTTACGCTGGTAAATATTACTTAGAGAAATGTTTGAATTTATTGTCCTGTCTTAGTTATAATTTGCATATTTCCATGGTAGAAACTGTCAAAATTGATACTATTTTGATTTTCATGGGCTAATTTCTAAGTGCCGTATCTAATTGTTTTTCAATTTTAAACGCTGATCGTTTTTTAATTCAGATTCTCGTTGACTTCAAATTTAATGATATTTTGTAATTTAGGATGTAGGCCATACACAAATAACCCGCACATAAAAGAGAGAAGCTTACGACGACGTTTCGGTCCGACTTGGACCATTGACAAAGTCACACTAACAGAGGTGGAGCAGGACGGCTATATATAGGCAGGAAGAGGTGGAGGTAGTAGTAGTAGTAGTAGTAGTAGTAGTATTCTTGTACTACTACTACTACTACTACTACTACTACTACTACTACTACTACTACTACTACTATTACTACTACTACTACTACCTCCACCTCTTCCTGCCTATATATAGCCGTCCTGCTCCACCTCTGTTAGTGTGACTTTGTCAATGGTCCAAGTCGGACGGAAACGTCGTCGTAAGCTTCTCTCTTTTATGTGCGGGTTATTTGTGTATCGTTCCAGTCACGGTATTGTGCCTTTTTGTTATTTTAGGATGTAGGCCCTTTGGATAAGATAATTTCCCTTTATTCTGGCTTCAAATCTGCTGTTTCTTATGGGGAAATTTGGCATAGTTTTGAGATGTATATGCCATAATTTACCAGATTTTATTTAAAAAAAAAGGAGATTATTGTCAATGTAGTAATTTGTGAATGATAACTGCGATTCGCATCCAATTTTCAACCTTAATATTTAACTGGATTATAAACTTAGGCTACACTCTGCATTAAATTTTTCCTCATAAATTGATGTACAGCGACCGAAATTTCTCGTCATAAACTGATGTACAGCGACCGAAATTTCTCGTCATAAACTGATGTACAGCGACCGAAATTTCTCGTCATAAATTGATGTACAGCGACCGAAATTTCTCGTCATAAATTGATGTACAGCGACCGAAATTCTTCTAGTTCGCTGAATACGTTAATAACGTCTCCCTGAAGGTGACTTTAAAGTGGCTGCAGAAAAAAATAATCTTTATTCTTCCTCTAACTTTTCATTTGTGTTTAGCTCATACATGAGAAAGCTTCTTGCAGTTGGTATATGCAGGTCTCCTATGTCCAAAGTTGTCCGACCCATTTCCAGCAGCCAGGAATGGCTGTAGTAACTTACAAAACTTTCTTAACTTACAAAATGCTCTGCTCAGCAGCGCCTGTGATTAAAAGTGATATAACTCCTAGTTCTACTACGGTAGAAAAATTAAGTTTGTGTGTTTATATCTTCTACTTAATGTGTAAATAAGTGTGAAATTTTGATTCCCGTTTAATCGCATATAAAATATTTGAGTCTCCCTCCTCTAAATGATTTTCAAATTGATGACATTAATTAAATTTATCTTGTGGGATAATTTTTCACTGTACTAAATTTCTTAGGAAACTTGGAATTGTTAGAATTAATGTAGCAACAGAAGAATGCCTCTTCGGATCGGCTTCAAATCTTCAACTCTGTGAATTTTCCAGAAAGTAAAGAGGCATTTTTCTTGGGCTATTATTCTAAATAAAAAACTTGGCTTTCACTTTGAGAATTATAAATTTGAAATTGCCAGTTTTTAAAAAGGGTTTCCATATAATAACTATAAATCGTCTTTGATAAAACTTACTCGGAAATATTTTTGTATTGATTTTTGGGATTTGTGAAACAGGAATTTCTTTGAAATTCTAACATCATAGATTTTTGTAGGGATCTTTAAAGAGGGCAAATAAAGAAAGAAGAAAAATATTGATAATTCACGTTTTTAAAGCCATTTTAATTTTCACGAGTTAGGTGAACACTTAATTAAAACTTGGTGCCAGAGAAGTCATATTGACAGAATATTCTCACCTCCTCTTAAATCTTAAGTTCTAGTTTCAGAACGCCTTATCTGATCGGCTTCAAATTTTCTACCTTGCTCAGCTATTACTATGTTAAGTATTAAGTAGATCACGACCAAAACTACTTACATGAGATTAACTTATAAAGCCATTTCTGTTCGGCGTCAGTATTTAAACACACATACATACTGCTAAGAAGAAAGTTAAAGAAAGATTAAGGGAAATCGGCCTGACGACACTGGAGGACAGGAGGGTCAGGGGAGACATGATAACGACATATAAAATACTGCGTGGAATACAGTACTTAGGCTTCCTTTTATCTCTTTTTAATCCGCTTGTGGTACAGCGATATTTTGCATTATGTCACCTGATTATGTTTCCTGAGTGAGGTGACGTCATGCTGATGAGAGGTTCTTGATCCCTGGAACTGAGCTTATCCTCGCCTGATTAAGCTTCCTGAGTGAGGTGACGTCATGCTGATGAGAGGTTCTTGATCCCTGGAACTGAGCTTATCCTCGCCTTGCTTGGATCGAACCTGGATGCTTCCCATTCCTCATACGTTACATGGCCCCTACAGCTCTAGCGCCTTTCCCTATTTAAAAAGCAGACATTAGCGAACGGAATCAGTTTTCATAGGCTGATACTGTGAATGTAACATTTCTTGGGAATAGGCTGAGTAGGTTCAAATTTTGTTGTGTTATGTTCAATGATAGGTAGTAGGTTGGTAGACAGCAACCACCCAGGGAGGTACTACCGTCCTGCCAAGTGAGTGTAAAACGAAAGCCTGTAATTGTTTTACATGATGGTAGGATTGCTGGTGTCCTTTTTTTTCTGCCTCATAAACATGCAAGATTTCAGGTACGTCTTGCTACTTCTACTTACACTTAGGTCACACTACACATACATGTACAAGCATATATATGTATATATACACATCCCTCTGGGTTTTCTTCTATTTTCTTTCTAGTTCTTGTTGTTGTTTATTTCCTCTTACCTCCATGGGGAAGTGGAACAGAATTCTTCCTCCGTAAGCCATGCGTGTTGTAAGAGGCGACTAAAATGCCGGGAGCAAGGGGCTAGTAACCCCTTCTCCCGTATAAATTAATAAATTTAAAAAGAGAAACTTTCGTTTTTCTTTTTGGGCCACCCTGCCTTGGTGGGATACGGCCGGTTTGTTGAAAAAAAAAAATGTTCAATGATACTGGTGTTCATAAGTGCTGATGTGATTTCTTCAAAGGAAACTTTGTCTTGATTTTAAGTTGGATAAATTTTCATATCTCACGAAATCGTAACACAATTGTAAACAAACCAAGGTACGGGTGGGGTTTGAACCCATGGCGAGTGAGTCCTAAAACTCCAGGCCAGTCGGCCAGCTGGCGCAGGTCAGTCGGCCAGCTGGCCCAGGTCAGTTGGCCAGCTGGCCCAGGTCAGTCTGCCAGCTGGCCCAGGCCAGTCGGCCAGCTGGCGCAGGTCAGTCTGCCAGCTGGCCCAGGTCAGTCTGCCAGCTGGCCCAGGTCAGTCTGCCAGCTGACCCAGGTCAGTCTGCCAGCTGGCCCAGGTCAGTCTGCCAGCTGACCCAGTGGCTCACCCTCCCGTACTGTGCTTTGGATAAGTTTTAATTTTCAATTATTATTACTCAAATTGGTTTCTGTGAACTACCACAGATTGTTTCTTCTGATCAGAAATAAATAACAGCGTTTAAATTGTATTGTTTTTTCCTGGGTTAAATCTATAACATCTGTGTGACCTCAAGAATGATTTTTAAAAAGTGTATATTACTTTCATGAAGTATTTATGTACTTATAAATTTTCTTCTTTACTTATTTTCCAACTTATTTCATTACTTGTAAGTTGAGAAATCTTCAACAGAAGTTTAGAGTGATTTTGATCTGTGTTCTAATTTGCTGTTTTTGGGGCAAAGAAATTAGGAAAATAGATATGCTGCTTTCCATGCTATAATTTCTGAGTATCTCATCTAATTAGGTTCGACTCGCCTACTCTGATAATTAGGATCGACTCGCCTACTCTGATAATTAGGTTCGACTCGCCTACTCTGATAATTAGGTTCGACTCGCCTACTCTGATAATTAGGTTCGACTCGCCTACTCTGATAATTAGGTTCGACTCTCCTACTCTGATAATTAGGATCGACTCGCCTACTCTGATAATTAGGATCGACTCGCCTACTCTGATAATTAGGATCGACTCGCCTACTCTGATAATTAGGATCGACTCGCCTACTCTGATAATTAGGTCGACTCGCCTACTCTGATAATTAGGATCGACTCGCCTACTCTGATAATTAGGTTCGACTCGCCTACTCTGATAATTAGGATCGACTCGCCTACTCTGATAATTAGGTTCGACTCGCCTACTCTGATAATTAGGATCGACTCGCCTACTCTGATAATTAGGATCGACTCGCCTACTCTGATAATTAGGATCGACTCGCCTACTCTGATAATTAGGATCGACTCGCCTACTCTAATAATTAGGATCGACTCGCCTACTCTGATAATTAGGATCGACTCTCCTACTCTGATAATTAGGTTCGACTCGCCTACTCTGATAATTAGGTTCGACTCGCCTACTCTAATAATTAGGATCGACTCGCCTACTCTGATAATTAGGTTCGACTCGCCTACTCTGATAATTAGGTTCGACTCGCCTACTCTGATAATTAGGATCGACTCGCCTACTCTGATAATTAGGATCAACTCTCCTACTCTGATAATTAGGATCGACTCGCCTACTCTAATAATTAGGATCGACTCGCCTACTCTGATAATTAGGTTCGACTCGCCTACTCTAATAATTAGGATCGACTCGCCTACTCTGATAATTAGGTTCGACTCGCCTACTCTGATAATTAGGTTCGACTCGCCTACTCTGATAATTAGGTTCGACTCGCCTACTCTAATAATTAGGATCGACTCGCCTACTCTGATAATTAGGTTCGACTCCCCTTTACTCTAAAATTAGGATCGACTCGCCTACTCTGATAATTAGGTTCGACTCGCCTACTCTAATAATTAGGATCGACTCGCCTACTCTGATAATTAGGTTCGACTCGCCTACTCTAATAATTAGGATCGACTCGCCTACTCTGATAATTAGGTTCGACTCGCCTACTCTGATAATTAGGTTCGACTCGCCTACTCTGATAATTAGGTTCGACTCGCCTACTCTAATAATTAGGATCGACTCGCCTACTCTGATAATTAGGATCGACTCGCCTACTCTGATAATTAGGTTCGACTCGCCTACTCTAATAATTAGGATCGACTCGCCTACTCTGATAATTAGGATCGACTCGCCTACTCTGATAATTAGGTTCGACTCGCCTACTCTAATAATTAGGATCGACTCGCCTACTCTGATAATTAGGTTCGACTCGCCTACTCTGATGATTAGGTTCGACTCGCCTACTCTGATAATTAGGTTCGACTCGCCTACTCTAATAATTAGGATCGACTCGCCTACTCTGATAATTAGGTTCGACTCGCCTACTCTGATAATTAGGTTCGACTCGCCTACTCTGATAATTAGGTTCGACTCGCCTACTCTGATAATTAGGTTCGACTCGCCTACTCTGATAATTAGGTTCGACTCGCCTACTCTGATAATTAGGTTCGACTCGCCTACTCTGATAATTAGGTTCGACTCGCCTACTCTGATAATTAGGTTCGACTCGCCTACTCTGATAATTTGATTAGGCAGGTTCTGAGCGGTTTCAACCTTATTGTTTTTGAGTATTTTAGGATATTGGTTTCTTGAGATAACAAAAGGATTCCTCTTCATTTTATCTTCAAAACTGATGTCTCTTAGGGAAACGTTTGAATTAGATTTTGACGATATATCTCATAATTTACGAATTTTATTGAAAAAATGAGATATTACTTTCCAATTGGTGAATGTGAGCGACTCTTCGGATTTGTTTAAAATTTGCAATGCCTATATTTAATTGCATTACAAACTTATGCTGCAGTATTTCGATTGCATGCACTGGAGGCCTGGTCACAGACCGGGCCGCGGGGGCGTTGACCCCCGGAACTCTCTCCAGGTAAACTCTCTCCAGGTAAACTGAAGAACAAGATACCAGTATTATGCAATATTATGGTACCTATAGATCTCGCAGAACTTGAAATAAATCTAGTTTCTCTTGTTTTATAATGTCATGTAATTAAGCAGCGGCCTGGTGGTCTGGTGGCTAAAGCTCCCGCTTCACACACGGAGGGCCCGGGTTCGATTCCCGGCGGGTGGAAATTCCGACACGTTTCCTTACACCTATTGTCCTGTTCACCTAGCAGCAAATAGGTACCTGGGTGTTAGTCGACTGGTGTGGGTCGCATCCTGGGGGACAAGATTAAGGACCCCAATGGAAATAAGTTAGACAGTCCTCGATGACGCACTGACTTTCTTGGGTTATCCTGGGTGGCTAACCCTCCGGGGTTAAAAATCCGAACGAAATCTTATCTTAAGTCTTGCGTCTACACTGAGTAACGAGTGAGACTTCACTCGTTACTTCACATAAGCCTTGTAAATAGAATTACCAAAACTTATTGCTTGGGTAGCATGGAAAATTGGGGTGGACCAATATTCTGTTAGTGGGATGGATTGTGAGGGACTTGCCTGGTATAGGCCAACAGGCCTGCTGCAGTGTTCCTCCTTTCTTATGTTATGTTCTTATCTCTTCACTGTAAGGCTATCTTTTGAGAGCCATTCAAATGATCCATAAGAAAATGCCTCTTGTGTACCATAGTGACCTTTGTTTCTAAAGCAGAGATTGTTGTAGGCGAATGATCTCACGTCTTGTAGACGAGAATCGACAGATTGATAAATTAGACACATGTGTAGCTCTTGGGTATCTTTAATAAGGAAACGTTTCACCACACAGTGGCTTCATCAGTCTATACAAACGAGAATGTTGAAGAACAGGAAGAGTTCTTCAACATTCTCCTTGTATGGACTGATGAAGCCACTGTGTGGCGAAAAGTTTCCTTATTTAAGATACCCAAATGTTGCACATATGTCTAATTTATCACCTCACGTCTTGAACAGAAAGCTTTTTAATAATTACCACTCTGGAGATTTGGAAAAAACGAAAAGAAAGAATGCAACCACGTATAATGAAAAAAGACATCTTGTACAATTACACTCACAATCTACGAAATAAATAGTTGTTTTAAAAGAGAACATATATGAAACATAATACACGAACTCAAGAGGTATATACAAATATAAAAGAGTAAAACTAGGTTTCCCATAATTCCAAGTCAACAAAGTACACATCTGAGCAGATTCCAGGTAGTCAAGATGATGTCCCAAACAAATACAGTGAGTAGATACACAAATAACCCGCACATAAAAGAGAGAAGCTTACGACGACGTTTCGGTCCGACTTGGACCATTGACAAAGTCACTTTGTCAAAGTGAGTTTGTCAATGGTCCAAGTCGGACCGAAACGTCGTCGTAAGCTTCTCTCTTTTATGTGCGGGTTATTTGTGTATCGTTCCAGTCACGGTATTGTGCCTTTTTGTTATTTACTGTGAGTAGATGTCAAGAAGGAAGTCAGTCGTGTCTATCCACAAAGGACAAACATCAAAGACTCAAGTCACATCTTGTTGCCTAGCGACAGTACCTCAACTCAGAACATTTGCATAAGACCGAGTGTTGATTTTGAGACAACAGTGAAATACTGTAAGCTATGCGTTCGTAAAATTGTACCAGTTAAATTTTCTGAAAACTCTGAACGATAACTGGGTGACTACCAATCTTAGCAGTTGCGGCGTTCCATTAAAACTTTAATCAACAGTGCCCACAATATTGACATATGCAGCAGACACAAGACAATGTATAAAATCAAAGTCTCAATCTTGACGTCAGAGCACATTCTGCATCTCTGAAAAAGTGAGGGGAGTGGAGGGCGTTGCTGGCCGCATAGCAACGCTCACCATTTGTTATGTAATAGTTTGTGTTCCAGGCGGTGACAGCTCCATCACTCCTCCATCAGTATCACAAATATTATACATATAAACCTCTCATAGACAAATATAAAATTTGTATAAAAATACGTTGTTATTACAACAAAGCTCTCAGTACTCGTACAATACATTAAATATCATTAGCATATATTTACATTTTCAATCGAAAAAAATTGCAAAACTAAATACGTAATATATTATTGAACATTAACCTCAGCAACAAACATCAAATCCCTCTGTGTCATCCAGAACACAGCTGTATGGGCCATGCTGGGGGCTCCTAGGTGGGCCAATGCAGTGGGCTCCTAGGTGGGCCAATGCAGTGGCTCTGAACCTTGAGGTGCAGCTACAGCCTCTTGAAGACAGGATCCAACTGGTAGCTGCCAGGAGGATTGCAAAGTATCTCCGACTCCCAGGGGCTGACAAACTGATGAGAGATTTACAGGTCCGCCAGGGACAGGTCATTCCACTGCATCCCGGCCGCCGATGGATGTGGTCGGTAGCAGATGCCACACAGAAGCTCTTGCCCATGACATTGCTCCAGGCGGAAGGCTGCGACAGACTGGCAGCGAACTACACGGTGCCACCCCCTTGGGCACCAGAGCTGTTTGCGGTGCGCTGGACAACCCTACCAGACAGCAAGAGGCATTGCACCCGGGACATTCTGCATTACCTTGCCTCGGCTAGCATTGTGGGTGCGGAAGGCCCAGGGTGTGTGCCATATTACACTGATGGCTCCAGAGACCCAGTGGCAGGCCGCACAGCTGCTGGGATGTTCTACAGCAATCTGACAGCAGGTTGGCGCCTCCCAGACCATTGCACCATCCTCCAGGCCGAACTCTTTGCCATCCAACAAGCTCTGCGGCATGCTCTTGCAGACCATCAGCATCCCCCCATCATCCACGTTGATTCCAAGGCAGCGATCCAATCGCTTATGCACGGAGAGCCAAAGGACAACATACACTTAATCACATCCATCCGGGGTGACCTGCAGACTCTCATGGCCCAGGGTCGCAGGGCTACCATCAACTGGATCCCGAGCCATGTGGGTATCCCTGGCAATGATGCTGCAGATGAGGCTGCTAGGACTGCAACCCTCAAGGCACAGCCACGTGCTGCGATCTCCATCAGCCTCAGCCAGATTGCGCTGTCGGCTGCTGGTGCGGCCAGGCGCCCATTCCCTGACCCTGGGGATTCACGGAGATTCTGTTGGTATGTCAGGGCGACCCACAGGGTGCCCCCTCCAAGTATTCGGACACAGTCCAGGGAACTGAGGGTGCATATCCACCACCTACGCTTAGGGTATCCCACCACTGCGCGGATTGTTGAACGGGCACGGGAGGAGCTCTGTGCCCATTGTGACCGAATGGTTCCGCAGCCCTTGGTGCACTACCTGTTAGACTGCCCGGCTACGATGCCCCTTCGCCGTAGACACTTCCCAATGACCCCAGTAGGGCAGACCCGAGAGGATGAGGCAGGACATCTTGTGTACTTAGCTGTCAGGGACTTGGAAACCTTACTTCCAGTCCTTACACGTCATCCGCCCCCCCGCTGAAGTTGCTGCGAGGGCCTGCTTTGGGCCTCCATTGCACTGCACACCAGCCACTGTAAGTGCACACTAACGTTTGATACGTCATCTGGCCATTGGGCCGGTGGGGTACCCCCCCCCTCTTCCTGCTGAAGACCTGCCACACAGGTGCAAGTAACGATAAATGTCACTTCCCTACCCGGGGAGCCAATGCCGGGTCACCAAAATGGAAGAGACCCGGGCCGGGATTACCGGCGAATCAAATAGAATAGAATAGAATAGAACCTCAGCAGCATCGACACCATGCCTGACCCTTCTAGGGTAGGGTAGGTGCCTGAGCCCGAGCCTTTAGCTCATAAGACTGTCATTCCCATTAGCCCCCTTCGGGCGGGAATGGCAGACCAGAGAGGCCTAGCTTGTGGCTAGGCCTGGGGACAGTTGATCCCAAAGATGAGGAGGTACTTGTGCCTCCTCCCATGGGAGACTTAGGTCTCAGACAGTCCCTAAAGAGGGAGCCAAGGCCGGGCCACCACTTGGAAAAGGCCCGGGCCGGGAGACTACCCGCTAATCTTTAATAATAATAAATAATCAGCAGCATGATTCAGCTCATGGTTGCAAATAGCAGAAAAATTAGCCTGATTAGAAATGGATTGATCCTCGTTACCACTAAAGTGTCTGTGTACTTACTCTTCAGATGACATTTTTACAATAGTGTAAATAAGAGATAACCAGAGTCTTCTTATGATGATGACCGGCGATAATGGCGACAAGTTCACCTATATTTTGTTCCCATTTATCAGATCCGCATATTTGTAGTGTGTGTTTGCGTGTGTGTGTGTACTCATCTATTTGTGGTTGCAGGGGTCGAGACATAGCTCCTGGCTCTGCTCCTTCACTGATCGTTACTAGGTCCCCCTCTCTCCCTGCTCCATGAGCTTTATACCTTTATCATACTCTGTTAAATAATATTCCAGTAGTCCTTTCACGAGCTAGTCCAAAATCACCGACCGAATCTGGTGAGTGATCCACTCACCAGATTCGTCCAGATTCGTCCAAGAAATAAGTGAACAAAGGACTGGATTCAAAAGCTGAAAGAGTTTCTAGGCGCCCTTAACACCCAAACAGATTCGTTGAAAAAATAAGGTATCCTCTGACCGGATTCATAAGCTGAGGGGTTTTATACTCCCTTATTAAACACCCAAACAGTAACTACTATAACAGCCTGAGCTTGCTACCATCTGCAGCTCATAAGACTGCCATCCCCACGAGCCCTTTTAGGGCGGGGCAGATGGCAGACCAGAGGCCTAGCTTCTCCCTACGAGCCCCGTGAGGGCGGGGAATGTGGCTAGGCCTGGGGACAGTTGGTCCCAAAGATGAGGGGGTACTTGTACCTCCTCCCATGGGAGACTTAAGTCTCGAGACACTCCCCAGATAGGGAGCCAAGGCCGGGTCACCACTACTTGGAAAAGACCCGGGCCGGGAGAATACCGGCAAATAAAAAAAAAAAAAAAAAAAAAGTAACTACTAGAGCGGCAAGATTGTCCCAAACACTTGCACATACAAATACAAATGGATACAAAACAAACAGAGAGATCTACACTTTATGGAGGCTTTCACCATAATATACAGTAAAGCAACCAATAAAATCACGTCATGAAATCCCGTGTAGTCTGCATCCAAACAATCAAACTGGCTGCTACATGGATTACGAGCAACTTCTGTGGGAAATGGGCCTACGCACCTTATGCAGATATTCAGTAATCATTTACATCAGATATTAAATCAGGTAAGTGTTTTTGGGTATATCCAAATGAGATCGAACTGTGGAATAAAATCACATTGGTATTAAAAGATGATAACATCAAAACGGCCTTCATAGAAAACCTGAATGCATTCTATAACATTTGGGAAAATAAAAACTCTGGGCCAGATGGTGCTATTGCCCTTGGTACAAATACTGTCCTGGTAAACAGTAACTGTAAGAATGGAGAAATGAATGTTAGTGGCCTGGAGGGAGAGAGGAGCTCTAATGGGGAAATAGGTGTGGACAAGAACATGCAAAAATCAATGTTACAAACTAGCAATACCAAGGGAGATAGTAAACAAGGGGATGCCCCAATAAATAGTGGCAATAAATTACCAGAAATAACTGGTGAAGGCTCCATTGTTAGTACTAGTGCTGAAGATAGTAATGAGACAGGAAAACACGCAGCAGTAAGGAATGCAGTCACAAAAAAACAAGGCAAGCAGAAACCAGGCCTATGCAAATTCTATGCACTTGGCATCTGCAGGCATGGAATATCTGAAAAAGCAGATGGGACATGCAACTTTGACCACCCCAAAAAATGCCGTGCCAATAAGACAACAGGAAAATGTAACCTCCCTTCCTGTAAGCTTTTCCACCCTGGAATGTGTCGCTCTTCAGTTGAGGAAAGATAGTGCTATAACTTATATTGCCAGGCACACCACCTAAAGGGCACAAGAAAACACAGAACATCCAGACCATGGGACAACCTGGATAGCCACAGCCACTCCAGAGAGGTTTTTTAGCACCAGGAAGGGATAAGAGCTGGCAGGAAATGAGAGAAATCGTACACCAACTCTGATCATTTCTGGAGTGGAATCAAAGTCGAAGGCCTCCACTCCAAAACAACTGATCCTAGTGCCAGGAAAAAAGCCCCCCCCCCCCATTAAACCAATACCACCAATTCGATGACATTCATCTTTGCAAATATAAAGCCAATAACGAATAACAAAATACCAATCATCCATGGACTGCTTACAGAGTCAAGTGCAATGTTCACGGTTTACACAGAGACTCACATAAAGGATCACTTGGACAATGAAATATGGGTCCCAGGTTACAACCTATTCAGATGTGACAGAGTGAACAGACAAAAGGGAAGAGGGGTTGGCCTGTATATCACAGAGTCACTTATATGCTCGGAATTATTAAATGCCTCAAGTGATGTAGTTGAAGTTTTAGCAGTAAGGATTGAGAACTAAAACCTGGTCATTGTGGTTGAATACGAGCTTCCGGATGCAACATCGCCACAATTCCAGGAACAGCTTTAGAAAATTGACCACTGTCTGGAAAATCTTCCAGCTCCTGCCCCCAACATCTTGTTTCTGGGGGATTTCAACCTAAGGCACCTAAAATGGAGGAACATAGAAAATAATGTTCCAGCAGAGAAAACACCGGGATGTAGCTCAGATGAAAACTCGCACACACTCGAGCTTTTAAATCTCTGCACCAAATTCACCTTAAACCAACAAATAATAGAGCCACAAGATTGGAGAATACACAGGACCTCATCTTCACTAATAATGATGATCTGATATGAAATGTTACCGTATCAAAAACAATATACTCAGATCACATCATAACAGAGGTTCAGACATGTATGCGGGGAGCCCAGGACCGGCAAAATGTGATCAGTCACGATGGAGCATTCACCAAATTCAACTTCAGTAACAAAAACATAAGGTGGGACCAAGTAAACCAAGTCCTAAATGACATAAACTGGGAAGATAACCTAAGCAACACGGGTCCCAACAAATTAACTCTATAACAAATTAACTCTGTGGCACTCGAGGTATGCTCAAGGCACATTCCTTTAAGAAAAAAGAGGAGAAGATGTAAACTAGAAAGAGGAAGGCGCTCCTTATACAGACGAAGGCAAAGAATAACAGGGAGGCTAAAGGAGGCCAACATATTTGTAACACGTAGGGAGATACTGGTCAGAGAAATAGCAAACATCGAACTACAGCAAAAGGAATCTTACAAGAGTCAAGAAACGCGGGAAGAACTAAAAGCCATAAATGAAATTGAAAGAAACCCTAAGTATTTCTTTTCTTATGCCAAATCAAAGTCGAGAACAACATCCAGTATTGGGCCCCTACTTAAACGAGATGGGCTCTACACAGATGACAGCAAGGAAATGAGTGAGCTACTCAAGTCTCAGTATGACTCTTTACAGCATTTAGTAACTTACCACCTATTCCATATACTTGCAACATCTGCCACATTGCTTCCCTATCCACTCTATCATATGCCTTTTTTAAATCCATAAATGCAATAAAAACTTCCCTACCTTTATCTAAATACTGCTAACATATATGCTTCAATGTAAACACTTGATCTACACATCCCCTACCCATTCTAAAACCTCCTTGCTCATCCGCAATTCTACATTCTGTCTTACCTCTAATTCTTTCAATAATAACCCTACCGTACACTTTTCCTGGTATACTCAGTATACAAGGATATCCTCTCTAAGAAACTGAAAGAAGAAACTAAGAAGTCTACAGGAAACTCTCCTACTTATGCTGCTATAGCTAAGCTTCAGACGACCAATACCAAGATTCTACAAGCCACTCAGCAACCTCCACCACTCAGCCTCTCCTCTACCAGACGATATTTCCACAAAATTCTACTACTGCCTGATGTATGCACACATGCAAAATGCAGCTAACTCGGGTTGTTTCAATACAATTATGAATGATATTTTTGCCCTCAACAATCTGCCTTCATTCAACTTTCCAGCTAGTCCTGCTTCAGCCGATGTTTTGAAGATTATCCCAAAAATCGTCAGTTTCGAGGCACCACATGACTTGCAAGATTTAATTTCTGCAGAAGCCACCTGCTCTACTTCGCAATCCACCAATGAGAGACCACCACCTCCTCTAGCCACCGCCACTACCAAGAACCAATCAGATCCCTCAATGCCTCATGTGCCTCCATCTTCCTCCACCAATGAGAAACCGCCTCCAACGCCAGCCACCACATGCATCTTGCAAGACACGAGCAGCGTCCTCGTCTTCCAACCCCAACAAAACTGACCAATCATCGACTTCACTTGTCGCTCACTCTAAGAATAAACAACACTATAATACGATACGTGGAGTCTCTTTCTTCACTACTCCTGAGTATCTTAAAGAAATGGATGCAAAGACATTGATCCCCCTCCTCCAGAGCGACAAAATCAAGTTCCTCTGTAGACCATCACGTGCTCTCTTCCTTAGAGAAGTCATCAATCTCCTTAATGCTCCAGAGATCGACCCTGACCGCAAATTTAGACTCATGACCATGTCAATACCGAAGTTCCAGACTTTTTCTAATGGGACAATAGCCTAACAAGCCTCAAGCCCACCGCCTCCAATTCAACTCATCCTGCTTGCTGCCTTCTGACACTTCCAGCTCCTGCCGACGCCTTCGCCATCCTCTCCTAGTGAGCCAAGTACCGACATCATCCAAGCCTCTCCATCTACGCCTCCAGTACCTCGGTACCACATGTCCCAAAGTGGTTGGGCCACTTGCCTTGATTCATCCTCTTCCCCTCCTTCCCATCCTTTTGCAGTATTTCCATCCTTCCTCATCCTTCTTCCTTCCCATGTCACGACAGCTTTCGTCGTCTTCGATTCGATTCGATTCATTTTTTTATTATTCGCCGGTACTCTCCCGACCCGGGTCTTTTCCAAGAGTGGTGATGCATTGTTAAAATCTCTAGTAAGGCTGATGCATGCAGGAAATGAGATGAAAAGCTGTAAGCCTTCTCCCTGAAAGCTGGCTGCCTTGGAACAAAGTCTAGCATTGTGCTAGGCGTCAAGGTATTGGTCCAGTGTGGTGAGAATGGTATAGCACTGCGTACCCTGTTCCAAGGTTCGTAGGTTCGAGTCTCCTTCAGCCAGAGATCAGTGTTTATATATATATATATATAGGGAGGTACCACCTCTAGAACTGTCGTGGGGACCCTCATCCTCAGAGAAAAGAATAAACTTGCTTCAGGGAAGCTCAAGGTTCTCCCTGAAGCTGTTTGCAAAACAACCTCGGACGGAGTAGGACAGCTCTAGGCTATCACTTGACCCAGAGGACCGTGTTCACTCTAGTGAACGCGGTCCTCTGGGAACGAATTCGCCTGGAAACCCTCCCCTTTTCTGCAATTTTGCAAGCTCCTGATGTGTTGATTGCAACACAAAAGGCCTAGAGCTATCATTCTACTCCCCCCGTGGTTGTTGTGCTTGTAGATATATATATATATATATATATATATATATATATATATATATATATATATATATATATATATATATATATATATATATATATATATATATACAGAGAGAGAGAGAGAGAGAGAGAGAGAGAGAATAACCACTGTAAAAACAGTAAAATTCCAGTGCTTTCGTGATTTCTCACAAAAAGGTATGTATATTTGTGTGAATGAGTGTGTATATGTGTATGATTTAATATTTGTATGTATGTTAACGTATAGACAAATAAAGTAATCACTCAACGAAAATATAAGATGACTCCTAAACAGTTAGCTGTAAGATAATATTCTCAAAATTCATTTTCCTAGAAGGGTTTGTTCTCACATTTAAACTCAGTTTAAAATAAGAGAGAACATTAATGTTAAAAATAAAAAGTATTTTTTGCTAACTTGCTATTAATAAGTATTTTTTGCTAACTTGCTATTAATAAGTATTTTTTGCTAACTTGCTATTAATATTAATAAGTATTTTTTGCTAACTTGCTATTAATAAGTATTTTTTGCTAACTTGCTATTAATAAGTATTTTTTGCTAACTTGCTATTAATAAGTATTTTTTGCTAACTTGCTATTAATATTAATAAGTATTTTTTGCTAACTTGCTATTAATAAGTATTTTTTGCTAACTTGCTATTAATATTAATAAGTATTTTTTGCTAACTTGCTATTAATAAGTATTTTTTGCTAACTTGCTATTAATAAGTATTTTTTGCTAATTTGCTATTAATAAGTATTTTTTGCTAACTTGCTATTAATAAGTATTTTTTGCTAACTTGCTATTAATAAATATTCCTTATTTGCATGTCTTTTTGGTGGGCGACCAGTTTATTGCATCTCTCTCTAATGAAAATCGAAATTTCATTAAGGACCAAATCTTACAACCGATGCAGAGATTACTGAAGCACAACACCGCTAAGCTTCTGCACATTGCAATTATTCCAGGGAATCAGTAGAAAGAACACTGGTTATGAGTTTAAAGTGTTACATGTGTTGTGAGCTGGGCAGCGCTACATGTGTTGTGAGCTGGGCAGCGCTACATGTGTTGTGAGCTGGGCAGCGCTACATGTGTTGTGAGCTGGGCACCGCTACATGTGTGGTGAGCTGGGCAGTGTTACATGTGTGGTGAGCTGGGCAGTGTTACATGTGTGGTGAGCTGGGCAGTGTTACATGTGTGGTGAGCTGGGCAGTGTTACATGTGTGGTGAGCTGGGCAGTGTTACATGTGTGGTGAGCTGGGCAGTGTTACATGTGTGGTGAGCTGGGCAGTGTTACATGTGTGGTGAGCTGGGCAGTGTTACATGTGTGGTGAGCTGGGCAGTGTTACATGTGTGGTGAGCTGGGCAGTGTTACATGTGTTGTAAGCTGGGCAGCGCTACATGTGTGGTGAGCTGGGCAGTGTTACATGTGTGGTGAGCTGGGAAGTGTTACATGTGTGGTGAGCTGGGCAGTGTTACATGTGTTGTAAGCTGGGCAGCGCTACATGTGTGGTGAGCTGGGCAGTGTTACATGTGTGGTGAGCTGGGCAGTGTTACATGTGTTGTAAGCTGGGCAGCGCTACATGTGTGGTGAGCTGGGCAGTGTTACATGTGTGGTGAGCTGGGAAGTGTTACATGTGTGGTGAGCTGGGCAGCGCTACATGTGTTGTGAGCTAGGCAGCGCTACATGTGTGGTGAGCTGGGCAGTGTTACATGTGTGGTGAGCTGGGAAGTGTTACATGTGTTGTGAGCTGGGCAGCGCTACATGTGTTGTGAGCTGGGCAGCGCTACATGTGTTGTGAGCTGGGCAGCGCTACATGTGTTGTGAGCTAGGCAGCGCTACATGTGTGGTGAGCTGGGCAGTGTTACATGTGTGGTGAGCTGAGAAGTGTTACATGTGTGGTGAGCTGGGCAGTGTTACATGTGTGGTGAGCTGGGCAGTGTTACATGTGTGGTAAGCTGGGTAGTGTTACATGTGTGGTGAGCTGGGCAGTGTTACATGTGTGGTGAGCTGGGCAGTGTTACATGTGTTGTGAGCTGGGCAGCGTTACATGTGTGGTGAGCTGGGCAGTGTTACATGTGTTGTGAGCTGGGCAGCGTTACATGTGTTGTGAGCTGGGCAGCGCTACATGTGTTGTGAGCTGGGCAGCGCTACATGTGTGGTGAGCTGGGCAGTGTTACATGTGTGGTTAGCTGGGCAGAGTTACATGTGTGGTGAGCTGGGCAGTGTTACATGTGTGGTGAGCTGGGCAGTGTTACATGTGTGGTGAGCTGGGCAGTGTTACATGTGTGGTGAGCTGGGCAGTGTTACATGTGTGGTGAGCTGGGCAGTGTTACATGTGTGGTGAGCTGGGTAGTGTTACATGTGTGGTGAGCTGGGCAGTGTTACATGTGTGGTGAGCTGGGTAGTGTTACATGTGTGGTGAGCTAGGCAGTGTTATGTGTAGTGAGCTGGGCAGTGTTACATGTGTGGTGAGCTGGGCAGTGTTACAATTGTGGTGAGCTGGGCAGTGTTACAAGTGTAGTGAGCTGGGCAGTGTTACAAGTGTGGTGAGCTGGGCAGTGTTACAAGTGTGGTGAGCTGGGCAGTGTTACAAGTGTGGTGAGCTGGGCAGTGTTACAAGTGTGGTGAGCTGGGCAGTGTTACAAGTGTAGTGAGCTGGGCAGTGTTACAAGTGTAGTGAGCTGGGCAGTGTTACAAGTGTGGTGAGCTGGGCAGTGTTACAAGTGTGGTGAGCTGGGCAGTGTTACAAGTGTGGTGAGCTGGGCAGTGTTACAAGTGTGGTGAGCTGGGCAGTGTTACAAGTGTGGTGAGCTGGGCAGTGTTACAAGTGTGGTGAGCTGGGCAGTGTTACAAGTGTGGTGAGCTGGGCAGTGTTACAAGTGTGGTGAGCTGGGCAGTGTTACATGTGTGGTGAGCTGGGCAGTGTTACAAGTGTGGTGAGCTGGGCAGTGTTACAAGTGTGGTGAGCTGGGCATGTTACAAGTGTGGTGAGCTGGGCAGTGTTACAAGTGTGGTGAGCTGGGCAGTGTTACAAGTGTGGTGAGCTGGGCAGTGTTACAAGTGTAGTGAGCTGGGCAGTGTTACAAGTGTAGTGAGCTGGGCAGTGTTACATGTGTGGTGAGCTGGGCAGTGTTACAAGTGTGGTGAGCTGGGCAGTGTTACAAGTGTAAGTGAGCTGGGCAGTGTTACAAGTGTAGTGAGCTGGGCAGTGTTACAAGTGTGGTGAGCTGGGCAGTGTTACAAGTGTGGTAAACTGTAGACTGCTGTTTTAACACCACCTACAACTTACTAAGGATTAGAGCTGTCTGTTCTTTAAACACGTTCTTTTGAGAACGTTTCGGTCCTGGCGCCTTGACCATGGTCCCAGGACCAAAACGGTTTCTAATGAAGGTGTTGTTTTGGGATGGGAGAGTTACTGAATAACTTAAATACTCCAAATCTAACCCTACCCGTTGTAATTATTAACTGGGATTAAAATATTTCAATCATTAACCCTACCCGTTGTAATTATTAACTGGGATTAAAATATTTCAATCATTAACCCTACCCGTTGTAATTATTAACTGGGATTAAAATATTTCAATCATTAACCCTACCGTTGTAATTATTAACTGGGATTAAAATATTTCAATCATTAACCCTACCGTTGTAATTATTAACTGGGATTAAAATATTTCAATCATTAACCCTACCGTTGTAATTATTAACTGGGATTAAAATATTTCAATCATTAACCCTACCCGTTGTAATTATTAACTGGGATTAAAATATTTCAATCATTAACCCTACCGTTGTAATTATTAACTGGGATTAAAATATTTCAATCATTAACCCTACCGTTGTAATTATTAACTGGGATTAAAATATTTCAATCATTAACCCTACCGTTGTAATTATTAACTGGGATTAAAATATTTCAATCATTAACCCTACCGTTGTAATTATTAACTGGGATTAAAATATTTCAATCATTAACCCTACCGTTGTAATTATTAACTGGGATTAAAATATTTCAATCATTAACCCTACCCGTTGTAATTATTAACTGGGATTAAAATATTTCAATCATTAACCCTACCGTTGTAATTATTAACTGGGATTAAAATATTTCAATCATTAACCCTACCGTTGTAATTATTAACTGGGATTAAAATATTTCAATCATTAACCCTACCGTTGTAATTATTAATTGGGATTAAAATATTTCAATCATTAACCCTACCGTTGTAATTATTAACTGGGATTAAAATATTTCAATCATTAACCCTACCGTTGTAATTATTAATTGGGATTAAAATATTTCAATCATATACGCTAGTGTTGATCTGAACTCGATGGAAATTGATGTTTCTTCAGAAACATCCCGCCAGTGTACGAGATTTCAGAGTTTTGAGTTTCTCCCTTATTCAATAAACACTGTGATAATATCACAGACTCAAGTGCACCCTAATTAATCACTGATATCAACTTACATTAAACGTTTCAGTAAGTGCTAGTTTTGAAGCTACAACTTGTTTGCCAGTCCTGGAGGATTCATGCATTTTTGTTTTGTTTAAGAGGCTTTCTTTAAATATACTTGGCTTAATCCAGTGTGCTTAAAAGTGAGAAGAAATCACTAGTAGGCCCGTTTATTTGTCATGAGACAGAACTACAGTTTTCTTATGGAATGCTACTGTAATGAATATTTTCTCATAGAAGAAGCCTCTGACAAGCCTATGACAAGCCTATGACAAGCTAAGAACTCTATATTTTTATCCAGGCAGGCTCACCTGTGATTGGTTAATGAACCGAGGCACTAATTTAACGATGGATACCCTTACCGTTAAACCCTTAGCACCTGGTTCACTGGGTGGGAGGCAGCCTATATGGGTGTGTATACATGCTCCAAATAAAGCGTAACATACTCTTTGCATGCCACAGTAACACACTTATGAAATATTATAAGTGCAATAATATTTGCCTCAGTAAAATTGATGAAGGCTTCCCTAATTGATCGGATTATACGGTTTATAGCATCAACTCCTGTTTCAGATCTTCACCCAGATGATATTCTGGATATATTCACGGTTTATATAAAAAAACATTCGGGAAGAAGTTTATATTTATCCCAAACTGGAAAAAAGATTTAAGGCACATTTTCATTAGCTCATTAAATGTTTTATTGATGAGTTTTCTGAAATTCCTGAGAGAAAAACTCTGTAAGAATAATAAAACTAAGTGCTTTAATATTAATAGGAGGCAGATATATATCCAGTTCCCATTTGCTTACCATCTGCTCTCAATAATTAAGTTGATGAACTAATGAGGGTATGGATACTAGAACCAGTTAAGTCAGTATTTCGCTCTCCGGGATGACACGAGAATTACCATGACAGTGACCTCCATCGAAGACACCGCAACATTCCAAGCGGACATCAACCAAATCTTCAAATAGGCAACTCAAAACAATATGAAATTCAATGAAGAGAAATTTCAACTACTCAGATATGGAAAACTTGAGGAAATTAAAACTGTATCAGGGAATACGATAAACTCTAACCATACAATAGAGCGAAAAATTTATGTGAAGGACCTGGGAGTGATAATCTCAGAGGATCTCACCTTCAAAGATCACAGCAATATATCTACCGCATCTCTTAGGAAAATGATAGAATGGATAATGAGAACCTCCAAAACTAGGGACGCCAAGCCCATGATGATTCTCTTCAAATCGCTTGTTCTCTCTAGGCTGGAATACTACTGTACACTAATTGCTCCCTTCAGAGTGTACAAAGATTTTCACGGCACACAGAAGTACGGTAGGGCACCTAAATTGCTGGAAACGGTTGAAGGCCCTAACTTTGTAGTACCTAGAACGCAGGCGAGAGAGATACATGATAATATACACTTGGAAAATCCTAGAGGGATTAGTACCAAACTTGCAGGTTGCAACATTCCCCCAATGAAAAGCAGGGGCGCCACGAGTGAACTGAGAGACAACAGAATTAGTGTCAGGGGCCCAAGACTATTCAACTGTCTCCCAGCATACATAAGGAGGATTGCCAATAGACCCCTGGCTGTCTTCAAGAAGACACTGGACAGGCACCTAAAGTCAGTACCTGACCAGCCGGCGTGTGGTTCGTACGTCAGTTTGCGTGCAGCCAGCAGTAACAGCCTGGTTGATCAGACCCTGATCCACCACGAGGTCTGGTCTCAGACCGAGCCGCGGGGGCGTCTACCCACGAAACCCTCTCCAGGTATACCCCAGGCATACTCCCGTTGCATTGCAAAGGAAGCTATGTCTTACCATGTTACACAATACTAATGTGGATGAAGAACCTATGCTAAGTATAGTATCATGTTCATTACACTTGGCTCTCAAACGATACACTGCTTTACACAACGTGTCTTAGGCAATTCCATTCAGTGCCTTGGCTAGGTTTCTGTGTTACTTGTAACTTAATATGACTGGACGAGTACCTAATTATTTCCAGAATATGTTACGTAATTTTGATAACATCTATGTAATGACTTCTTGTCGAGAAGAATACTTTCGATCCCTGTAATCAGTCTTGAAAACAATTTTAATTCGTAGATTAACAATTAAACGCTTCAAGTCCCTGAGGTCAGTAGTCAAGAGAGGCTGGAGCTGTTCCAGGGAATTAGTGTGGAGTGTTATTGAGCACAACGCCTTGTTTCTAGTGTTTTAGAATGTGAGTTCAAGATGTTAAAGGAGGAGGTTTCACTTCTGAAGGGGAAAAATAAGAAACTGAAAATTCTCCTGGTTAAGTATAGCAATGAATGTGAGATAGTTGGTGTAATGAAATGAGTTATCAGCAGTGAGGAGCAGATTGACAGCTGTTACAGGTGGGTAGAAGTATCCAGCAAAGGAACAAACATCAAAATGAGGAAGATTATAAAAGCAGATTTGAGGGTAGAAATCTTTTCTCTGTTCTCCAGGATGAATGTACTTCAGTAGTCAGTGAGGATGAAGATACCACTAACTCCTATGCTAATAAAACTAATTATATCCTTGTGATCGGTGGCTCACTGGTAAAATATATATTTTACCTGTGAGCCACCGATCACAAGGATATTACTACTTTTATTAGCATATGAGATAGTGGTGTCTTTATCCTCACTGACCACTAAAGTAACAGGGATAGGAACGTAAGACAGTGGGTGTGTTTACCAGAAGCTGGTGTTGGTGAGGTAGTCAACAGGTTGGATATTATGTCACGTAATGGGAACATGCCCATTATCTGCCTGAGTGTTACTGAAAACGATATTGGAAAGGGCAGGTGACAGAAGCTGCTAGATAAGTACACGATAGCTATAGATACAAATTAGGTCTAAGGGAGGGATCCCGATCATATGCACCATTTTGTCTTGAAGAGGAGAGGGCAATGAAGAGATGTCTAGGGCAACTGGTATAAATTGCTGGCTAGACAGGTACTGCGAAGAACATGCAATCCCATTCTTTGACAACTGGGACAATTTCTTTGACAAAAATTATGTGCATACAAGGGAAGGGGTGTATCTATCTGTGGCAGGGATGGTGGCATTAGCCTGAGTTGTCTAGGACTTTAAACTGATTGAAGGTAGACGTATGGGTGTGTGTGCGAGATGAAAGCAACAAGAATTTCCACGATACCTCAGTGCTATGTTTAAAAGCATTGGTCATCATAAAATCACCAATAAATACAGTGAAAAAGGTCAATAAACAGAGACATTAGTGTGCAACAAGAGACTAACTCTTTTAAGGTTGACTACACTAATAGTAGGAGCATAGGACATTAAATAGATGAGCTAAGATTAATAGCATGCGCAGGAAGCATAAATATTATTGTTATAAATTAGACCTATAAATTATTCCACACCGACAGGGTAAGTAAGAAGGTTGGTGGAGTGGAGATGTATGTCACAGGTAATTTAAATTGTTACTTTAGACAAAATGTAAAATTAAAAGCTATAAACACTGATTCTGTTTCGCTAAAATTTCTTGAGGAACTTCAAAAACTAAGCTAGAGTGTGATTTAGAGGGCCCCAAACCTTGATATAGAAGGCAGTAATCTTCTTTGGAACGAAATTCATAAGGCATCTACAAACGAAAATGTTGTGTTAATGAGAGATTTTAATTTTATTCAAAATGACAGGAATAATTTGACAGGAAATATTGAGTCTAGCGTCTCAAGAAAAGTCTGTCGAAGAGCTACCCGAGAATAAAGATCACGTAAGATCTATGATGATTAAATGAGAAAAAGGGTTTTTCATTTCTTCTATGTAGAATACAATTTGTTTGTAGAAACTCAGTGTGTTCCATGCTTAAAACTATAATTCCATTTTGAAAGAACAATCATCTCTAAGATTATGTATATTATTGGCTTCCTATATGCGAAGTTTTGTGACGTGATATCATTTGTGTATTTTAATGATGAGTATTCTAATTTCAAAGAATAAAACAGTATGTGTGTGTGTGTGTGTGTGTGTGTGTGTGTGTGTGTGTGTGTGTGTGTGTGTGTGTGTGTGTGTGTGTGTGTGTGTGTAAGTGTGTATGTATGTGAAAAAGTATATCCCTCCACGACACTGTCCCGCCTCAAGAGGCAACACAATGTACGTGTCACCCTATCTACTCTGCTGTCGATCCTACATACAACATGAGCTTAGCGAACTAGACTTGTTTCATGTTGCGAAGACACTCGTGGCCGTGGATGTTCAAGGATTAATTTCAACCTCCTCCTGTTAGAATACCAGCCTCAACAAGCAGTCTATATAGCAATGAAACCACGAAACAGGAGGAGGCTGAAATTAATCCTTGAACATCCACTGCCACGAGTGTCTCTCAACATGAAATCAGTCTAATTCGCTAAGCTCATGTTGTTTGTCGTATCGATGGCGGAGTGGATAAGGTGACACGAACGTTGTGTTGTCTCTTGAGGCGGGACAGTGTGTCGTGGGGTTGAATCCTGACCTGGCACAGTTTGGTAAATGATTCAGTACCACTTGTAGCGTGGTTTCGCTGAGATGAGAAGTACAGTGCCTGCACTCTGAAGGAGGGGTGTTAATGTTGCAGTTTAAAAACTGTAGTGTAAAGCACCCTTCTGGCAAGGCAGTGATGGAGTGAATGATGATGAAAGTTTTTCTTTTTCGGGCCACCCTGCCTTGGTGGGAATCGCCCGATGTATAAATAATAAAATAATATATATTTAATACGGATAATTATATAAAATCATTCTGTTTACAACTTAATTACTACATAAAATCTTGTCTTACAAACATTTTTTTCATTGATAAATTAAGCCTCAATGTTGAATTTTCATGGACTATCCTTGGCTACTTATCTTCCTACTAAATGTTTACACAACTTACAATAGTACATGGAAATCACTCTAAACTTTGTCTGTGTGCAGGGTTCTGCAATAGTCAGGTTGTCCATAAGCTGAAGATTTAGAACTATTCGTCATCAAAGAATGAATGTCCTACCTTCTTGAAAAATGTTAGAAGACAGCCAAGGTCAAGCTAAAACGAAGTCAGTTCACGAGTGTTATGGGATTAAAGTTTAAAACAAGTTGTTTATGAGACATCTTGCAAAAACACTGAATTAATTTTTTTTCTATGGGGCGTCTTGCGGTGATTTAAGCTTAATGCAAAGTATTCACGAGGCATCTCGTCGAGACATTTAATTTATTGTATATGTAGTGAGTTTCTTGATTATTTAAGGTTAAAACGAACTGTTCACATGACATCAAGCAGAGTCATTGAAGTTGTAATTTTTTCCCCTTGAGGTGTGATTTAAAGTGTTCATGAGACACTGAATTTATTCGTTGTTTCCATGTGGTTTCTCTTGGTGATTTATTCTTGAAACGAAGCGTTCAAGAAACAACTCATGGACACAGTGAACTGATTGTTTCCACGAGAAGTCTAGAGATAATTTAAGTTTAACATGAAGTTAACTTTTACACGTCAGTTTTACATTCGAAGAGATGTTATCCATCCTCGACTCAAGGCCCAGGCCTAAGTTACACTACCACCCCCGGGATGCAACCCATAATAACTGACTAACACTTAGGTACCTGCTTATTGTCAGGTGAGCAGGGTAGCAGGTCTCAGGAAACATTCCCATCGTTTCTACCAGTTCTGGGAATCAAACCACGGACAGTCAGTATGTGAGGTGAGTGTGTTGCTAACCGAGCCACGGGACACCACCCGACACGACGAAACACTGAGTTTATTTTTTGTTTCCACTAGATACCTCGTGATGCTTTATGTATAACACAAAGTGTTGATGGGATAACTTGCGAAGACACTGAATTTATTCATTGCTTCCACAAGACATCTCGCTGTGATTAAGTTGAACATTAACTACACAAACCATACCACGGGTAGGGTTTGAACCCGCGCTCTGAGAGTCTCAAAACTCCAGACCGTCGCGTTAGCCACTGGACCAGCTAGCTTCAATAAGATTCATCCAACTAGGTATATTTCTACACCATAGGAAGGTTAGCATAGGCACCACTGTGACCACAAATGCAAGTTTTTACAGAAGAATCTCCCGCTAGCATGGCCGTGAGTCTCAGACCGCGGGTTCAAACCCCACCCGTGGTATGGTTTGTTGGTAATCGTGCCATTACGATTTCGTAAGCCATTAACTACACATCATGTTTTCACGATCACAATATTATTCACATTAAGAGATGTCATTCAAGCTACTAATATACAAGGATCGTTGAATATAAAATCACTGTATATTTACCTTCATTTGTTCGTGTCTGAGACACTGTCGGTGTCGCAAGAGGTATGACAGATGGTGGCAGTGCATAAATCTCAGTACGAGGAGTAATTATACCTGCTGGGTCATGCTGAGGGGAAGATGAAGGCACCATTCTCTCTTTACAAGAAAAATACAATTAAACCCTTCCCCAAATAACACAGGGTGAAAGTACTGTATATATTCTGCCGGTATAGTCTTAATGATTTACAATATGACATGGCACTCAACCAGCTAATTTAATTAAAGCAGCGTTACGTAAGCACACCCAGGTGATGAGATACAGGAAGTCTATTACTGGAATTTTGCTTTACACATTAGTCTCATGTCTCCAGGTGTGAGATGTCTCATGCCTCCAGGTGTGAGATGTCTCATGCCTCCAGGTGTGAGATGTCTCATGCCTCCAGGTGTTAGATGTGTCATGCCTCCAGGTGTGAGATGTCTCATGCCTCCAGGTGTTAGATGTCTCATGCCTCCAGGTGTGAGATGTCTCATGCCTCCAGGTGTGAGATGTCTCATGCCTCCAGGTGTGAGATGTCTCATGCCTCCAGGTTTGAGATGTCTCATGCCTCCAGGTGTGAGATGTCTCATGCCTCCAGGTGTGAGATGTCTCATGCCTCCAGGTGTGAGATGTCTCATGCCTCCAGGTGTGAGATGTCTCATGCCTCCAGGTGTTAGATGTGTCATATCTCCAGGTGTGAGATGTCTCATGCCTCCAGGTGTGAGATGTCTCATGCCTCCAGGTGTGAGATGTCTCATGCCTCCAGGTGTTAGATGTGTCATGTCTCCAGGTGTGAGATGTCTCATGCCTCCAGGTGTGAGATGTGTCATGTCTCCAGGTGTGAGATGTCTCATGCCTCCAGGTGTGAGATGTCTCATACCTCCAGGTGTGAGATGTCTCATGCCTCCAGGTGTGAGATGTCTCATGCCTCCAGGTGTGAGATGTCTCATGCCTCCAGGTGTGAGATGTCTCATGTCTCCAGGTGTGAGATGTCTCATGCCTCCAGGTGTGAGATGTCTCATGCCTCCAGGTGTGAGATGACTCATGCCTCCAGGTGTGAGATGTCTCATGTCTCCAGGTGTTAGATGTCTCATGCCTCCAGGTGTGAGATGTGTCATGCCTCCAGGTGTTAGATGTGTCATGCCTCCAGGTGTTAGATGTCTCATGCCTCCAGGTGTGAGATGTTATCGTCAGGATTCTTCAGAGGCGTCCTGGTCAACAGTCTAGTCTTCTTTAACTTAAGATCAAGATAATTAATCTTCCATTTTTTTTACAAATTTTAATGAAATACACAGGTTCTTGCAACTGGTGACCATTAGAGAATAGCTGGGAAGGATGTTAGATATTTTATTTTAGACAGAAAATCTATTTGTATGCCCCATCTTTATCTTATATTGTCTTACGTTTTCTTGTTTATATCTTCATTTATATGTTCTCTAGTGTAATTTATTCTAACTGTGCTTACTTTATTAATATCCAGTTTCAGTACATTCACTTATTTTTTCCATTATTTGTTAGCTTTTTCCTTTATGGAGTCTAGACATATCTTATTTGTTTTACTGTATGTTTCTAGGGTGTTGAAAAAATTTCTCTTTCTACAGTACACTTGTGATACACTTATCTTTCACTATACTCATTACGTTAAATTAGCTGCATTTCTACTTTTATTTTTGTATCTTGTATCCTAGTGTCTTCTTACACTTTCCTTCGGATTCTATTGTGTTGACTCGTCATCTGAGACCTACTAAGATATCCTAGTGAATCTCGAGATATGGTTTAATTTTATGTAGATTTTCTCTATCAGTCTATTTTTTCCTCAGTTATGTCTTCAACTTTCTAACATTTACATTTTATAGTTTCCTAACTCTGAAATTATGCTTCTAACTTCCAGTTAGAAGCATAATTCTACCGTTGGCTTCTTTCTTTATACTTATATTAATCTCGAGGATGACAGATTTCCTTTTCTCACTACCTGGTAGTATTCTTGTTTCATAGAGGAAAATGTGGTTTGAGCATAATTTTCCAGTGTTGTCCAATACTGTATGGATGGTAGCTCCTCACGTAGTCTGACAAAGTACAGGCAAAGACTTCGAGAATAGGAAGAAATCAGTAAACCAAAATTGATTATATTAGTCAACTAGAGATTGGTTTCATATTATCACCCAGCATAGTAAAAAGTCCCAGAAAAACTAAGCTATCTATCTCAAGATTGAATGATTGGTTTCATCCATGACTGGGAAGAGCCTGCTTAAACAATCCCAGTTCATTTGGTACATTTGTGGCAAATACTGTTTGCAAAAACAAAGAAAAAAAGATAAAAAAAAAAAACACAAGCTTACGACAGTGTGGAGAGAACCGAAAAACCTTCACGACTATTGTTATTTAAGTGATACAAAAATGTCAGGTGGGAATATCCTGATATGGAGTCAGCAAGTAGACCTGTGCTACACAACGAAGATGTTCTCATACCAGTGTTTACAACACTGCCTGACCTTCCGGTGTCAGATGTTGAAGAAACTTAGGGTTTAGGATGTAACACAATGAAAATGAAAAGAGCATTTCAACACCCCAGCAGTTCTCCCATGAAGAACTCAATGATCTGTTACGTGACCTCAGTCTATCAAAGCAAGCATCTGAACTTTTAGCATCCAGACTAAAAGAAAAGAACTGTTCCCAACAAGTTAAAAATAACAGCTTATCGGACAAGAGATGTTAAACTCCTTACTTACTTCAGCCAAGATGAAGAACTTGTATATTGCAATTACTTCTTAGCCTTCTTCTTCGAATGGGACATGAATTTCGACCAGGAGATTGGCGGCTGTTTACAGACAGCTCCATACGAAGCTTGAAATGTGTCTTATTGCACAATAGTAATCAATGTACATATGTACATCTCTTCCAATCGCTCACTCAACAAAACGTGAAGAAAAATACAAAATATCAGAATGGTATTACAGAAACTTTGCTATTATGAGCACAAAATGTCTATTTGTGTTGATCTAAAGATGGTAAACTTCTTACTGGGGCAACAGAGTGGCTATACAAAATACTGTTGTATCATCTGTTTATAGGACAGTAGGGCGAAGGCAGATCATTGGACAAAAGTGACATGACCTTCAAGAAAAAAACATGACCATAGGTGCAGCAAACATCATTAACTAGCCATTGGTTGACAGGGATAACATTATTCTGCCACCGGTTAATGAAGCAGTTCGTTAAGGCTCTGGACAAAGATGGTAATTACTTCAAATACATTTGTAGATCGTTCCCTGGACTATATATGGAAAACTGAATGTAGGAATCTTTGATGGTCCTCAAATTCGAAAGCTTATCAAGGATTCTAATTTCACAAAATGTATGAATGGTGTTGAAGTTTCTGTATGGTGAGTTATATGTCAGTTGTCAAGAACTTCTTGAGTAATCACAAAGCAGACAATTATAAAGAACTGGTTCAAAACATACCGACAAGCTTTAAGAATTGGAGTACTCGTATGAGCATAAAGGTTCACTTTCTTCACAGCCACCTAGACAGATTTTCACATAATCTTGACGAGGTCAGTGAGGAACAAGGGAAGAGGCTCCATCAAGATAAAAAGGCAGATGGCACAAGGTAGCTGGAGCCTCCAACGGAATAGTGCTGATGACCAACATGGAAGTAAATCGTACAAATAACGTTTCCATATGCAGTAATTAGTGGTACCTGAATTATCTCAGTATGTTAATCTGTTATTATATAGAATGAAGTGCTAGTATGTATTACATTTAACTTTTGCATGATCTAAAACATAATTTCAGTGCAATTTGTTAGTTAGCCCCACCTGATCAATATGTTTTTCAATGGAATATCAAATTTATCAAAATCTAGAGCCACTCAAGTAAAACCGATGACATATTCAGAATGAGCACCACAAACCTACACTAAAATCGCTGTAATATCATTGATCAGAAATCAATATGTAAAAACCCTGTTCTGATTTTATTGAAACATTTTCTGCTCTGGTCCAAGCTTCTCTCGATCTCTAAATATAACTTATCTCTGCTGCTTACTAAGCCAAACTTTGTCAATGTATTTCATTAGGTGCACGTCAATCAAGGCGTAACGTGTGGTCTCCTGCAGCAGCCAGCAGTGATGGCCTGATAAAGCCAGCTGCCACACTTACCACACAAACCATAATTATAGCCCCTCGTTATACACTCTTTATTAACTTCATAACGCCTCAACAACGTTTTCTATTTTCCAGTTATTATATACAATGGCAACACTTTGTCTACCATTTTATGTTTGCCTTCGTCTTCATACTTGTCTTTCTTCCTACGTCCCTCCATCCACTCCTCTGTTCATCCGACCCAGTCGTCCCTTCCTCTGTCACCTAGACCATCCCATTCTTTATCCCAGACAACATATAGGTGGTGCTGGTGTGTTACAGTTAGTGATGAATGTGCTAAGGTGTCATGTTGGTGATGATGATGCTATTATGTCAGAGTGGTTGTGGCATGTAAAGAGTACGTAACCTTTATTCGGCGCATGTACACACCCTCATTTACAGGCTATCTCCCCCAACCAGCGAACCAGGTTGCTAAGAGTTGATGATGGGGCCCCGTCGTTCAACTAGTGACCAGGTTCTAGCCAATAAGAAGATGGTTTTGGCAATCGCAGAGGTTATGTGGGTACCGCTCTCCTGTCTGCCCTTGTCATTCCCATTCTAGAGCTGGTTGAAGCACGGTCTGCTATCTTGTGGCTTCTATTTCTGCCTTGCTTACCGTGGAGTGCACTATACTTATCACTGTACATAGTGTACATATTGCTGTTATAAATTGGTGAAGGATAATATAAGTCTAAACTTTTTCTGCTGTGTTTATTTGCTCCCATTACACCCGGGATAACAGGCCATTTGGATCCTGGGTTGTAATTGTGGTGGTGATGCTATTATGTCAGAGTGGTGGTGATGCTGTTATGTCAGTGATGGTGATGCTGTTATGTCAGAGTGGTGGTGATGCTGTTATGTCAGTGATGGTGATGCTGTTATGTCAGAGTGGTGGTGATGCTGTTATGTCAGTGATGGTGATGCTATTATGTCAGAGTGGTGGTGATGCTGTTATGTCAGTGATGGTGATGCTATTATGTCAGAGTGGTGGTGATGCTGTTATGTCAGTGATGGTGATGCTGTTATGTCAGAGTGGCGGTGATGCTGTTATGTCAGTGATGGTGATGCTGTTATGTCAGAGTGGTGGTGATGCTGTTATGTCAGAGTGATGGTGATCCTGTTATGTCAGAGTGATGGTGATGCTGTTATGTCAGAGTGATGGTGATACTGTTATGTCAGAGTGACGGTGATGCTGTTATGTCAGAGTGATGGTGATGCTGTTATGTCAGAGTGATGGTGATGCTGTTATGTCAGAGTGGTGATGATGCTGTTATGTCAGAGTGATGGTGATGCTGTTATGTCAGAGTGATGGTGATGCTGTTATGTCAGAGTGATGGTGATACTGTTATGTCAGAGTGATGGTGATGCTGTTATGTCAGAGTGGTGGTGTATGCTGTTATGTCAGAGTGATGGTGATGCTGTTATGTCAGAGTGGTGGTGATGCTGTTATGTCAGAGTGGTGGTGATGCTGTTATGTCAGAGTGATGGTGATGCTGTTATGTCAGAGTGATGGTGATGCTGTTATGTCAGAGTGATGGTGATGCTGTTATGTCAGAGTGATGGTGATGCTGTTATGTCAGAGTGATGGTGATGCTGTTATGTCAGAGTGATGGTGATGCTGTTATGTCAGTGATGGTGATGCTGTTATGTCAGAGTGGTGGTGATGCTGTTATGTCAGAGTGATGGTGATGCTGTTATGTCAGAGTGATGGTGATGCTGTTATGTCAGAGTGATGGTGATACTGTTATGTCAGAGTGATGGTGATGCTGTTATGTCAGAGTGATGGTGATGCTGTTATGTCAGAGTGATGGTGATGCTGTTATGTCAGAGTGGTGGTGATGCTGTTATGTCAGAGTGATGGTGATGCTGTTATGTCAGAGTGATGGTGATGCTGTTATGTCAGAGTGGTGGTGATGCTGTTATGTCAGAGTGGTGGTGATGCTGTTATGTCAGAGTGATGGTGATGCTGTTATGTCAGAGTGGTGGTGATGCTGTTATGTCAGAGTGGTGGTGATGCTGTTATGTCAGAGTGATGGTGATGCTGTTATGTCAGAGTGGTGATGATGCTGTTATGTCAGAGTGGTGGTGATGCTGTTATGTCAGAGTGGTGGTGATGCTGTTATGTCAGAGTGATGGTGATGCTGTTATGTCAGAGTGGTGGTGATGCTGTTATGTCAGAGTGGTGATGATGCTGTTATGTCAGAGTGATGGTGATGCTGTTATGTCAGAGTGGTGGTGATGCTGTTATGTCAGAGTGGTGGTGATGCTGTTATGTCAGAGTGGTGGTGATGCTGTTATGTCAGAGTGATGGTGATGCTGGTGTATCATGTTCTTGATGATGGGGAATCAGTGTTAATGATAATGACCATGCTTCTGTATCATATTGTTGGTGATGGTGATGCTGTTCTCGTAGTGATGGTGATGGTGTATTACTGGCAATGGTGATGCCCCCTGTATCATAGTGATTGTGATGATGGAGCAGTTGTGTCAAATTACTGGTGATGGTGCCGCGGCGTTTCGTGGTAATGGAACTGGTATGTTATATTTGGTGAAGATAGAGCTGATGTATCATGTTGGTAATGGTGGAGCTGGTGGTAATGGTGAAGCTAGTTTTGGTGTGTTATGTTGCTGGTGATGATGGTGCTAATCAATGCTGGCGATGGTACTGTCAAAGTGTTGGTGATGAATGTTCGTTTGAGTGTGTGTGTGTGTGTGTGTGTGTGTGTGTGTGTGTGTGTGTGTGTGTGTGTGTGTGTGTGTGTGTGTGTGTGTGTATGTGTGTGTGTGTGTGTGGTGTGTGTGTGTGTGTGTATGTGTGTGTGTTAGTTACCATTTTGTCCTAGGCACATGTCGATTAGACACTAGGCCTGTTGTATATGAGTACGTGTGTGTGTGTGTGTGTGTGTGTGTGTGTGTGTGTGTGTGTGTGTGTGTGTGTGTATGTGTGTGTGTTAGTTACCATTTTGTCCTAGGCACATGTCGATTAGACACTAGGCCTGTTGTATATGAGTACGTGTGTGTGTGTGTGTGTGTGTGTGTGTGTGTGTGTGTGTGTGTGTGTATGTGTGTGTGTGTGTGTGTGTGTGTGTGTGTGTGTGTGTGTGTGTATGTGTGTGTGTGTGTGTGTGTGTGTATGTGTGTGTGTGTGTGTGTGTGTGTATGTGTGTGTGTGTGTGTGTGTGTGTGTGTATGTGTGTGTGTGTGTGTGTATGTATGTGTGTGTGTGTGTGTGTGTGTGTGTATGTGTGTGTGTGTGTGTGTGTGTGTGTATGTGTACACTTGTCAATATATACTCACCTTCTTTATGTAGTTGCAGGGGTCGACTTGCGGTTCTTGTCCCTGCCTCTCCTCTAGCCACTACTAAGTTTACTGAATTTTTGTGAAAGCAGGTTTATCAGGTCTTAAGAATATAAGAAGGAGCACTGCAGGAGTCCTACTGGCCCATGCTAGGTATGTCCAAGTCACAGCCACTTAAGGAAGCACTGCTGCAGGTCTACTGGCCAAAACTTAGCGGGTTCACCTCACACTGATGGATCTAAACAGGAGTCTTCTGGCAGGGCTGCATCTGCTCTTGTTGCCACCTCCCTAGTTAAGAACGATAATAAATTTGTTGAGTTAGGCATAAGAATTAACAACTGGGCGTCTACACTGCAAACTGAATTGTTTGCAATCCTAATGGCGCTAAAGCTAACCTATGACACTGAGCTTGACTCTATCATCAATACTGATTCTATGTCATCATTGAAGGCTCTTGGCTCATATAATGACTCCAACAACATGCTCATTGGGGAAGCCAGGTATAGATACTCAAAAATTAGGAACAAAGGAATTAATGTACAATTGCTATGGATTCCATCACACATTGGATTACTCCTTCATACTAAAGTTGATATGTTAGCCAAGAAGAGTATCCAGAAGGAGAACGTAGAATATAACTTTGGTATAACTGTGTCTAGCATTAGGAATAATATTAGGAGAGAAGTAAATAATGAAGATGATTGTTATAGGAATGCAGTTAGAAGCCTGAGTAGATCTATAACCCACAATGATAACATGAACGTAGATAAGTATGTTTATGGAGCAACTTGCAATGTGAACAGACTGACTGATGTTGTAGTGGCCAGACTTAGGCTTGGTTACAAGTACTTCTGGCAGTTTGGGAGACACACAGATGATGATCAAACTAAATGTAAATTATGTGATCAGGCATATGGTCACTCTCTTGAACACTATGTGCTTAATTGTCCACTTATTGAGGAATACAGAGACAGACAGTATAATAACCTATGTGACATGTCAAGATATCTTATTAATGAAAATAAGATACCAGATATACTAAGCAAATTTCCTAAATTTGCTTGTAACAGATAAGTGAACTATAGATATGTAGATATAAATCCATATGTATTCCTGTTAACCCTTTGGGGCCTAGTTCCTAGGCCTTTTGTGTATTCACATGCTCTCGCGCTACCGTCAACAGGATGGATATGGGGTGCACAATAAACTAGCCACTTCGGTGGCAAAATCTAAAAAATCTACCCACTCACAAACACCAACTCATGTGCTTATCAAACCTATTTTTAAAGCTACAGAAGATTTTAGCTTCAATGACGATACTCTGGATTTTGTTCCACTCATCTACAACTGTATTACCAAACTAACGTTTACCTATATTATTTCTACATCTATTTTTTTCCAACTTGAACCCATTATTTTCATCTATTTATTACAGTTTTCCATTTATTCACCACAATCACCTCCCCCTAATTCTACGCCTTTCTAGAGAGTCCTTGTAGGGAAGATTTCTGATAAATGGTATCAACTTTATCATCATTCTCTGTACATCCAGACTGTAATATGGTGATCAGAACTGTGTAGCATAATCTTAAAGAGATCTATTCAACTATATGTAGAATTCCATTTGCTTTATTGCAGACTCTTACGCCCTGTTGTCTTGGTTTTAAAATACTGCTAACCAGGAGTCTTAAATTTGTCTCGCATTCAGAGTGATTAAGATCTACATTGTATAGTTGAAAAGCACCACAATTATTTTCTTTTCCAAGGCTTTAGACTATGCATTTGTCTATATTAAACTGCATCTGCCAATTCGCCGTCGAATGCATGAGTTTAATAAACTCACGCATTCCTGTAACACTCAACGAGTCCTCATCAAAATTAATCTGACGTCATATTTTGGTGTCATCAGCAAACTTGCTTATGTCTCAATTTTTTTCCTCATTTATGTCACTTAAATATGTCGTGAACAGCAACGGGCCCAACGCTGACCCTTGTGGAACACCGTTTGAGACGCGTCCCAGTTCTGATTTCTCCCTATTTATGCAAACTCAGTTGCCTGTCTGTCATCCATGCTCTATCCAGGAAAAACATATTCCTCCTATTCCATGTGCCTCTACTTTCCTCGGTCTCAGATAGGCAACCTTACTGAAATTCATATGCATAATATCATATTCATTAGCATGATCTATCTCCTCAAATGCCATGATCTATCTCCTCCAATACCATGATCTATCTCCTCAAATAGCATGGTTTTACTAAGGGGCAGGAACGCTCCTTAGTAAAACCATGCTCAGATTCAATATTCAGTTTATATCTTTCAAGGTGGCTTCGAATAATCTCGGTGATTGTTGTTACATCAATTTTCCCACAATGGAAGTTAGGCTAATTGGTCTACAGTTCGAAGCTAAGGACATGTCTGCTTCTTTGTAGAGAGGTATAACATTTGCCATTTTCCCACTTATCTGTCACTATGCCACTTTGTAGTGATATGCTGAAAAGACTAGCCAATGGTTTGCCATGTTCCTCTTTGCATTCATAACCCTTGAAAACTATGTGCTCCTCAGTTGATATGCTCCTCAGTTGATATGCTCCTCAGATGATATGCTCCTCAGTTGATATGCTCCTCAGACGATGTGCTTCTCAGTTGATATGCTCCTCAGATGATATGCTCCTCAGTTGACATGCTCCTCAAATGATATGCTCCTCAAATGATATGCTCCTCAGTTGATATGCTCCTCAGATGATATGCTCCTCAGTTGATATGCTCCTCAGTTGATATGCTCCTCAGTTGATATGCTCCTCAGTTGATATGCTCCTCAGATGATATGCTCCTCAGTTGATATGCTCCTCAGTTGATATGCTCCTCAGTTGATATGCTCCTCAGATGATATGCTCCTCAGATTATAACGGGCTTATTTGGTAGGCTGTAGAGCGGTGTTAATGATATACATCTTCGGAGGCTTCTTACTTTATTGTTAAGTCGTAGGTGGGTTACACAGGCTTGTGCCGCTGCCACCATTTATAACGGTCTTGTTTGGTAGCTGGTAGCGGGTAGTAAATGATATACTTCTTCGGAGGCTTCTTTCTTTATTGATAAGTAGTGTTGGGTTACACAGGCTTGTGTGTTTGTGCCCATGGCCCGGGAGGGCCATGCCCACGAGAGAGAGCTGGGAGGCCTTGTGTCTTGATGCCAGGCCGCTGTGTGAGTGAGAGCGAGGAAAGTCTGGGCATACTGAAGTGGCAAGGCCTATAGGTGGCAGCACTTGAGTGGCGCAAAATATGAACTAAGCTGACAGACAGCATGGGCTGTCTGTGCAGACAGTACAGGCTGTCTACATACGCTCGGCCACCTACCGAGCGTCCGACAATACTGGTAGTAAAAGAAACTCGGTCTCTCTCTCGTAGGAACAGGGCACAGAACACAAAATAAAAACATATATATACATATGGACATGGAAAAAAAAACTTCCTACAGGGAGGGAAGAAAAAAACATGTGGGGTGTGCTAAACATCGTGGTCAAAGGCAGTGAGCATCGAAGTGCATCACTGCACGCCTTCCTGCGTCTGGACAGATACTGCAACACGGGAGACATCGCTGCGGCTGAGCTGTGACGTAACAGGGTACGGTCTCCTCTGGAACGGTGAAGCAGACATCGTAGGAGTCGCTGCAGGTTTTCACTCAACCTGGGGCACGACATGCTGGTGCCCTCGAGTGAGGCGTCGACAAAACTCGGCAACTGGGCAGGACTTCTGGCAAGCGACTCAGGACACTTCTCGACTGGTACTGTCGCTGGGCTGTCACTGCCGGCGAGCGTGGAGCGAGTCGTGGCAGAGACGACTGGGCGAAACATCTGGGAGTCGTACATAATACACCAGACTGCAGTGAGAGAGCTAGCAGTCAAGTGACATCATCTTTGTGCAGGCTGCTCACTGAGCTTGTGACACGAGGCTGACACAGCGCCTGCCGACAGGGCTGGCTGCGGCTTGACGAGTATCATCTCTCGACAGTTGGAGTTATAGCAGAGGTTAGCCTAAGCGTCCAGACTTGTTTCTCTACATATAACTGCACTCTGACGGTCTGGGAGGTGAAGTGAACAAATCTCGATGGGAATCGAGCAGGTACGATTCTGCAGAAAACACGAGCGATGAGCATAAAAGCTTCTGTACAAGGGGGCTCAACGCTCAGGGCTGAGTAATCAGCTGTCAAACACTGGTCAGGCGGGTGACTTAAACAGTGGTGCTACTCGGGGGTCTGACCACAGACCTCACTGGAAAACCGGAAAACTTTACAAACCACCGCTGTACATACGGTAAAACTGGCTTAAAACTAGCAAAAGATGCTTTTCTGTGCAAAAACTGACACTAAGACATATTAAAATGTGAGAACACTGACTGAGAGGAATTAATTAACACACGACATATATCTTTCTCTAAATCTTCTCGATAATACTGAAATAATTACTAGAACACTCGATGTGAATCATGTGATGTCAGGCGTGATGTCGCAAGGTGACGTCAGCAGCAAATGACGTCAACAGACATCGTGAGGTGACGTCAGCAGACATCGTGACGTCAAAGAAGTCGGGGCAGCATCGTGGGGTGACGTCAGGACATCTCGATGGTACGTCAGGCAGACATCGTGAGGTGACGTCAACAGACATCGTGACGTCATGAAGTCGGGCGCATCGTGGGTGGCGGGCGAGGTGATGCGGGCAGCAGACCACAGCAAAGAGGCCTGGGACATCTGGTAACTCACGTGGTTTGTAGGTCTACGTGACATCGCCCACACCCCGTGACGTGATCTACGTGGGATGTGATCCACGCAGCTTCGAGTGGCCTCGGGCACTCGGATACACAGCACTGGCAATGAATTCACACGAAAAACAGCAGAAACACAGCAGAGGGAGTGGGCATGGTGAGTGGTGTATGGTAGGCTGGTGGCGAGGAGCGTTGCGTGGTGTATGGCAGGGGGGGCATCTGGCCCTTCCCCCTCCCCCTCCTCACCAACAAACACGTGGAAAGCTCACACTGGACGCAGAAATCACCACAAGGGCTCACCTCTGGCTTGCTGAAACAGCTGTGCTGAGCTGAACACAACAGCAACATACAAGTGACGCTGAACACGTGACTTGAGAAACAGCGTGGGGTCACTGGGCGCACTTACAAAAATTTTCGGAGAAATTTTGGCAAATTTCGGCTGGATCCCGCTAGACCTGTGTCTGGATGCTCAACGTCAGACACGACATCAGGATAACTCGTTGAGAGACGGATGCTTCTTGTGTAGGGTGATGAAGTGAAGATGACTTCATAACTCTTCCTCCCTCTCTCCAGGCAAACACAACTGCTGCGGAGCACCGCTGTCACCATTTATCGGAGTTGTTTTGGTAGCTGGTAGCGGGTAGTAAATGATATACTTCTTCGGAGGCTTCTTTCTTTATTGATAAGTAGTGTTGGGTTACACAGGCTTGTGTGTTTGTGCCCATGGCCCGGGAGGGCCATGCCCACGAGAGAGAGCTGGGAGGCCTTGTGTCTTGATGCCAGGCCGCTGTGTGAGTGAGAGCGAGGCAAGTCTGGGCATACTGAAGTGGCAAGGCCTATAGGTGGCAGCACTTGAGTGGCGCGAAATATGAACTAAGCTGACAGACAGCATGGGCTGTCTGTGCAGACAGTACAGGCTGCCTACAAGATGATATACTCCTCAGATATACTCCTCAGTTGATATGCTCCTCAGATATGCTCCTCAGTTGATATGCTCCTCAGATGATATGCTCCTCAGATGATATACTCCTCAGATGATATACTCCTCAGTTGATATGCTCCTCAGATGATATGCTCCTCAGTTGATATGCTCCTCAGTTGATATGCTCCTCAGATGATATACTCCTCAGATGATATGCTCCTCAGATGATATACTCCTCAGTTGATATGCTCCTCAGATGATATGCTCCTCAGTTGATATGCTCCTCAGATGATATACTCCTCAGATGATATGCTCCTCAAGATGTATACTCCTCAGTTGATATGCTCCTCAGATGATATACTCCTCAGTTGATATACTCCTCAGATGATATGCTCCTCAGATGATATACTCCTCAGTTGATATGCTCTTCAGATATGCTCCTCAGATGATATACTCCTCAGTTGATATGCTCCTCAGATGATATACTCCTCAGATGATATACTCCTCAGTTGATATGCTCCTCAGTTGATATACTCCTCAGATGATATGCTCCTCAGATGATATACTCCTCAGTTGATATACTCCTCAGATATGCTCCTCAGTTGATATACTCCTCAGATATGCTCCTCAGATGATATACTCCTCAGTTGATATGCTCCTCAGATGATATGCTCCTCAGATGATATACTCCTCAGTTGATATGCTCCTCAGTTGATATACTCCTCAGATGATATGCTCCTCAGTTGATATACTCCTCAGATGATATGCTCCTCAGATGATATGCTCCTCAGTTGATATGCTCCTCAGTTGATATGCTCCTCAGATGATATGATCCTCAGTTGATATACTCCTCAGATGATCGGTCCTCAGATGATATGCTCCTCAGTTGATATGCTCCTCAGTTGATATGCTCCTCAGATGATATGATCCTCAGTTGATATACTCCTCAGATGATACGGTCCTCAGATGATATGCTCCTCAGTTGATATGCTCCTCAGTTGATATGCTCCTCAGATGATATGATCCTCAGTTGATATACTCCTCAGATGATACGGTCCTCAGATGATATGCTCCTCAGTTGATATGCTCCTCAGTTGATATGCTCCTCAGTTGATATGCTCCTCAGATGATATGCTCGGTTCCAAACTCTTTCCGAGGTTCTTCGTTTGATTGAGGTTTACAGCCTTTGTCTCCGGAGCATGAATTTTCTTCACAATCTACTTTGTCCTTCTCTTATTTCAGTATTTTCCATTTGCTGGCATTTCCTTACAGCGACTTGTCAAACCAAATCTGAAGCTAGTCCCTGTTTGTTTGTAGTTTTTCCTGGTCATCCTCTGCTTGTATTCCTTTCATTAGTTTTTCATCATCTATTAATAACAGATATTTCTGACTTTCTTCCACCACGTTGTTCACGTATATTAGAAATAATACCGCTCTTTAACCCTGCCTTAATATGACTCCTCTTTCTGAAGAGTCACTATTATGAACACAGCTGGAGTCTTGCGGCCTGCACACCTGGATGTAGCTCCATAGCGAGGGTAGAAATGAAGAACAAGCAAAAGACAGCAGTGAGTAAATGTTATATATATTTATTTCATAAACACAGCATGCAAGTATACATATAATATATACTATAATATATATCTTGCTGCTTGGTGACTTCAATCTAAGACACACAAAATGGAAGAATATAGCAAATAATGTCGTAGCAGAAATAATCCCTGGAGGTAACTCAGATGAAAGGTCACACACACACTGGAGCTGCTGAATTTCTGCAACAAACACACCCTAAGTCAGCAGATAGTGGAGCCAACAAGACTGGAGAACACACTGGACCTTATTTTCACAAATAATGAGGACCTGGTAAGGAATATAACTATCAAAAACAGCAAATTCTGATCACAATCTAATCGAAGTCCAGACTTGCATGCACAGGAGTCCTGATCGGCATGATGCAATCAGTAATGATGGTAGCCTTACCAGATTCAACTTCAACAACAAGAACATCATCTGGGATCAGGTAAACTATGCCCTAAATGAAACATGCTGGGAGGATATCTTAATTTACATGGACCCCAACCAATGCCTCGAAAAAAATCACCCTCCTGGTAGCTGAAGTACGTTCAAGGTATATTCCTATAAGACAAAAGAAAAGAAGAATTAAACTGGAGAGAGAGACGCTCCCTCTACAGGAGAAGAAGAATCATTGAGCTCCTCAAGAATGCCAGATTATCTGATACACGGAAGGAAGTGCTAACCAGGGAAGTGGAAAATATTGAGCTGAAGTTAAAGGACTCATACAGGATCCAGGAGAGACAAGAGGAGCTAAAAGCGATTAATGAAATTGAAAGAAATTCGAAATATTTCTTTTCATACGCCAAAAACAAGTCAAAAACCACTTCAAGTATAGGGCCCCGGCTCAGACAAGATGGATCCTACACTGACGACAACAAAGAAATGTGCGAGATACTGAAATTGCAGTATGACTCAGTGTTCAGCGTGCCACTAACCAGTTTAAAGATAGATGATCCAAACAACATTTTCATGAATGAGCCTCAAAACCCTGCCAATGTAGGCCAGATTTATGACATAACTTTAACTCCACTAGACTTTGAGAAAGCCATCGACGACATGCCCATGTACTCAGCCCCAGGCCCAGACTCGTGGAACTCGGTGTTCATTAAAAACTGCAAGAAACCCCACTCACGGGCTCTAAGTATGCTATGGAGAAGGAGTTTAGACACAGGCGAGATTCTACAGTCACTAAAAACAACAGATATAGCCCCACTCCACAAAGGTGGCAGCAAAGCAGTAGCTAAGAACTATAGACCAATGGCTTTAACGTCCCACATCATAAAAATCTTTGAAAGAGTTCTAAGAAACAGGATAGCAAACCACCTAGACTCCCAAAAATTGCACAACCCAGGGCAACATGGTTTCAGAGCAGGTCGCTCCTGCCTTTCGCAACTGCTTGACCACTATGATATGGTCCTGGATGCACTGGAAAACAAACAGAATGCAGATGTAGTATACACAGACTTTGCAAAAGCCTTTGACAAGTGCGACCATGGTGTAACAGCACACAAAATGCGTGCTAAAGGGATAACCGGCAAAGTAGGCAGATGGATCTTCTACTTGCTAACCAATCGCACACAAAGAGTAGTGGTAAACAGAGTTAAATCAGATGCTGCCATAGTGAAGAGCTCTGTCCCACAAGGCACAGTACTCGCACCTATCCTGTTCCTTATTCTCATATCAGACATAGACAGAGATGTAAACCACAGCACTGTATCATCCTTCGCAGACGATACTAGGATCTGCATGAGAGTGTCAATCATTGAGGACACGGCAAAGCTCCAAGAAGATATAAACCAAGTTTTCCAATGGGTAACAGAGAACAATATGATGTTCAATGAAGAAAAATTCCAACTACTCCGTTATGGAAAACTGGAGGAAATAATAACTGGAACTGAGTATACTACTACAAACTCCAATCACACAATAGAGAGGAAAAGTAATGTGAAGGACCTGGGTGTGGTAATGCCCGAAGACCTCACCTTCAAGGACCACAACAATGCCACTATCACATCTGCTAGGAAACTGATAGGATGGATAATGAGAACATTCAAGAAAAGAGATGCTAAGCCAATGATGATCCTTTTTAAATCACTTATTCTTTCTAGGCTGGAATACTGCTCTGCATTAACATCCCCATTCAAAGCAAGTGAAATTGCAGAACAAGAGAATGTAAAGAGAACCTTTACTGCACGTATAAGTTCCATCAAACACCTTAACTACTGGGAGCGCCTGGAAGCACTTGACTTGTACTCACTAGAGCACATGCGAGAGAGATATATCGTAATCCACACCTGGAAGATTCTGGAGGGACTGGTCCCTAATATGCACACAGCAATCACTCCATACGAAAGCAAAAGACTTGGCAGGCGATGCAACATACCCCCAGTGAAAAGTAGGGGCGTCACTGGTACACTAAGAGAAAACACAATAAGTGTCCGGGGCCCCAGCAATAAGGGGCATTACGGGAAGACCCCTGGTTGTCTTCAAGAGGGAGCTGGACAGATACCTAAAGACGGTGCCGGATCAGCCGGGCTGTGGTTCGTACGTTGGATTGCGTGCGGCCAGCAGTAACAGCCTCGTTGATCAGGCCCTGATCCACCGGGAGGCCTGGTCGTGGACCGGGCCGCGGGGACGTTGATCCCCGGAATGCTCTCCAGGTAGACTCCAGGTAGTGTATGTACAGAAAAGCAGTTTGCAAGCAAGAGACATGGTAAGAACCGTCTTCGACTAGACCTAGAGGTAAGTCTGACAGTGTTGCTTCACGAGTGTCCAACATAGCTTCACAACTTTAGCGAGCTTCCTTGTCATTGGCTGGGTTGAACTAAGGTGCATCTAGTTCGCTTGTCGGGAGAACATGCCTATATGGATGTGTGACATACGCTGCATAAAATGTAACGTACTCTTAGCATGCCACAGTCACTCTTTGCTTCCTTTTCCGCAAGTATTCCTAGATCCATCATGATACTTTCCTTGTTGTTCCTGCCTGCTTCGCTAGGTTTTGTTTCAGTCTCTTCCGCAGGGCTGTATCAAAATCCTTTTTTACGCTCCAAATATGCTATTTACCCATCTTATACCTCACTTTTGTATCCAAACCGTAGAATTTTAGCAGATTTGTGAGGCAGGATTTACTATCTCTAAAACCGTGCATCATGATTTTTTAATCCTGCTCCACTGCAGATTGTTCACCACTCTAATGGTTAGCTTCTCCATAACCATACATGCTATGAATGTCAGCAACAATGGTCTGTAGCTTAATGCTGCTTTTCCGTTCCTTAAAGACTGGGACTACATCTGCTGTCTTCCACTCCTTCGGCAGTTGCCCTGTTTCAATTTACTTGTTGAAGATTGTGGCTAGTGGCGCACTCAGTGTTTATGTGTCCTTCAGAATGTCCCTTCCCTTCCCGGAGACATATATTCTTACTGCCTTTCAAATGTCTAGCACACTCATTAGTTTCCTCTCCTCCTCTTGTGTTGCATGTATTGTGTCCAGTACTCGTTGGTGTTTTCTTTCTCTCTGACCCTCTAAATCAAGATTTATTACTGTCCTTGCCAGATGTAGTCTTACAGTCATGGCCTGTTACGGTAGTGATGTGTTACTGTTATGAACTGTTACTATTGTAATAAAAATGAAGCGCTAAACCTACAAGGGTCATACAGTGCAGCAGGGCAGGGAAGAATACAGGAGTATTAATTAGCAAGAGGGAGAAGTATTGTTAGTAGGGTCATACAGTGCAGCGGGGCAGGGGAACGTGCACGGGTACAGGGCAGCAAGAGGGAGAGTGAGAAAGGGCTGCGAGGACTGGCAGAGGCAGCATCATCAAAGTTTGTGTAGTAAATCAGCAGCTGTAAAAAAGTCAACTAGAAAATACGAGTCTAAGGTGGGTCCGTCATCGGTGACAACGTTGGAGGTAAATTCCGCATGCTCGTTGATAGAGTGTACAGTCCAACAGAATATGGCTAACAGAAACTGGAACCTGACAATTCTCACAGAGTGGAACAGGGCACCTCTCCATGAGATACCTGTGAGTAAGACGGGTGTGTCCGATGCGATGACTTTAATGACAAGAAGACGGCCATAAACCTATACATGTTGCCAACGGTTGTGAAGGTGGGTAGCAATTACAACAAAATCTGTGAAAGGAACACCTCTGTATGAAACTGGGAGGTCATGTACTGCTGACCGTGCAGCAGTGTCTGCCTTTCATTGCCCCGCACGTCAACATGACCGGGGACCCAGGAAGAAACAATATGAAATTGAGACACATGTGCAGCATCTGGGTATCTTTATTGTAGACGTTTCGCCATCCAGTGGCTTTATCAATACAAATTCCAGGACATAACTTGAAGACAGGAGAACTATGTACTAGGGGAGGAGGTGTATCAAATTTTCTTATAGCCTGTAAAGCACTAAGGAAGTCTGAAACGACCACAGATGGTGACACAGGCATAGATGCAATACGCATAAGTGCTAAGAGAACTGCATACAATTCGGCTGTAAAAATGTTAGCTGAGGCCAATAAATGCCCTCGTACGACGCTGTCTGGAAACACTGCTGCAAATCCGACATCGTCAGAGGACTTGGAACCATCGTTGTACACTGCAATGGCATGAGAATGAGACAGGAAGCTATTAAGCAAAAGAGAGCGAGAAGCAACCATAGGTATTTGGGCTTTCGCACATGGCAGTGGGGAAGAACAGACACGAACTATCGGAACTTTCCAAGGGAGTAGGGAAAAGTTAGATGCTACATGAACATAGAAAGATGGCAACTGAAGAGAAGAGCGAATGTAAACGAAGAGAAAAGGGACGGAGTGTACAGGGGCAGTGAACAAATAATTACGGATATATAGTAACATCCGTTACTATATATCCATAACTATATATGGAAGGATTGTGGAGGTCATGAGAGCGAACAAAATAGTGGAGGCAATGAGCATCACAGCGATTGGTCAAGGATGGAATATTCGCCTCTGCACAGAGGCTCTCAACAGGTGAAGATCGAAAAGCACCGAGGCATAAACCTGGTGATGGATGGGATCAAGTGTAGAAAGAGTTGAAGGAGAGGCCGCTGAATATATATGGTCACCATAAAATTATGGCTGAATGCAGTCGAAGGAGAGTTCTACGATCAGCGACCCATAAAAGATGAGCAAGGGTTTTAAGGAGGTTCAGCCGGCTATGACAAGTTGCCTTCAAGGAGATAATGTGAAGTTTCCAGGATAACCTACGGTCAAACAGAAGACCGAGAAACCTGACAGTATCACGTTCTGGAATACACGAGCCATATGCGTAGGTACATTGGATTAGCAGGAACGTCTAGTGAAAGTTATTTGGTGTGCTTTGGTATTAGAAAATTTAAACCAATGAGTAGCGGCCAACTGGAAACACAGTTGACCGCATGTTGGAGAGAAACTGCAATGAGGCGATACTCAGCGCCTGCACAAGCTATAGCAAAGTCATCAACATAGAGTGATGACCAAATATTAAGTGGAAGAATAGATGCCAGATCATTTACAGCAAAGAGAGAAAGGGTGGTGCTATGAACACATTCCTGGGGAATACTATCAGCTTGGACAAAGTATAGAGAAAGCATATTATTAACCCGAACACAAAAAGGTCTCTCAGATATGAAGTTCTTAAGGAAAAATGGCAGATACCCTCGGACCTGCAATATCTCGCTGGATGACCAAAACGCCAGCAATTTCTACACTGTTGCAGTGTATGGATCACCTTTCGAACTTGTAAACTGTGTCTCACAATATAAACTGAGGATGGAAGCTCACGGCAGTCAAAAGTTAAGCTAACTATATTGCAAGGGTAGCGTCTCCGCCTGCGGACATGTAGGATATAAATGTCGACTTTGAGGATTGGGAAGTCTTGGAGCTCAAGCTGTTCCGGAATATCATCACCACATGTCTGGAAATTCTGTTGGAATGACAGTACCACTACAAGAATTGAGAGAATGATGCTTTTCAATTGTTACAGGAATAGCATCTACGGTTGTAAGGAGAGAAAGATCGCAAGCTTGGATAGCATTCTGGACCATGATGATGCATACACCGCTCTTGAGAGCATGAAAGGATATATCCCGATCAACATGGCATAGGAGCGCCTTGCTGATACTATGAATGCAAAGATAGTCAGGAGAAGTCGGTCACAGAGTAAAAACCTTAGTCCATTGTGTATTTTGAAACATAGCGTGTAAGGGGAGAGAGTGTCGTGCCGGTGTTATATGGCCAGAATGAGAAGGAAGCCAAGGAGTATCATTGGGTAATGGTCTTGGGCGTTTAAGAATGGGACCGGAGTTAGTCCTACGTGTGATGGGCGGGCGATCCAAAATCGCCGCACCGTAGAGGGAGAAGCTGGAAGCATGGTCAAAGAAGTGTGGAGATCAGATGTATCAAATTAGTCAGGCAAAACCTCGGTACCTGGAGCAAGTGACCAGCAGAAGGTATAGAAGCATTAGTAAGGTTCGAAGAATGGTCAAATAATGATGTAGGGTTAGAACAAGGTGTGGTAGTAGGAAGGGTCCTGGATTTGGGTCATGGATTTGGGGCTCCATGGTTGTCACTTGTTTTTTTAGAAAAAAGAAAAGGAAAAAGGGGGGGGGGAGACGTGGAGGGATAGCTCCAAGGAGAAATGAAAGGGCTGTAATTCCCCTTCCACGCCCAAGAGACCCCAGCACTGCAAGAAGTGCAGATGCAGCATGAAACCCGTTCCATACCCTACCCTTCATGCCAGTAAACCAGCAATCCGGGATAGTAACCTCACATCTACTGAGCCACCTCGGTGGACAATAGAGAGGGCAGCCGGATACCACAAAGTATACCTCCTTCGGCCACTACCCCAGGAATCCAAAATGCAGCCTCCAGAGATACACCCGAAAGACACCTAAAGCCTCCCCGGGAGACCGGAGAAGAATCTAAACATCCTCAGGTGATCCAAATTTCACGGCAAACTACACCACCACCAAGAACCTCAACGGAATGGGTTGAACCACGGTACCTTTCTCCATACCCAGGAACTAGAGTGCGTGTGGGGAGAATCCCAAAGGCTGAAAACAGAAAGGGGATAGGGGAGGGATGGGGAGAGGAGGAGGGAAGGGAACGGGGGAAGGGGAAGGTATTGGGAAAGGGGGAGTGAGGGGTAATTAGGCTCGGTCTGAGGAAGATCAAAAGGTCCAGTTCCTCAGTCCAAGAACCTCTTCACCGCGTCAAGGAGCCGTCCCTCCTTAAAGATGTCATAATCTGTTACTGTCATGAGCTGTTACTGTCGTGATCTGTTACTATCATGATTCATTTGTTTCAGACAGGACGTGTTTGTCAGGACGTGTTCATTTCTGTCAGGATTTGTTCATATCTGTCATATTATATTGCTGTTATCATCTGTTATGTTCTGTTTACTCTCATGAACCGTTACTACTATTAATATATGTCACTGGGCTTTCTAGTTTTAACTTTTTTTTTTTGTGCTGTGAACACTAAATCACTACTGCTATTCCATACACATTTTTTTTTCAGCATTTTAACTATCACTTTAGCTTACGAGTTTAACAATTTAAGAAAAAAATATTTACCAGTGATAATTCTTTACCCATTATAATTCCTAGGTACCTCAGACTAGGAATATTTTATCACAATCGTTATTCTTCACGTGTTCTGTTGTCTCTCACATCCTATATATTGCATTTATCTGCAATAAATTTCATCAATGTATCTCCTCACCTGAAGAACATAAAGGCACAATACCGTGACTGGAACAATACACAAATAACCCGCACATGACGACATTTCGGTCCTCCTTGGGCCATTTACAAGTCACATTAACACATTACCACCATTACCTCTACATCTCTACTTCCTTCTTCCTCTTTGTTCCATCCCTGTTCTCCCCTCCCCCATCCCTCGCGTATATATACTGGCTCCTTTCCTCTCTTGTGCTAATGTGATTTAAATGGTCCAAGTCGGACCGAAACTTCGTTATAAGCCTATCTCCTATGTACGGATAATTTATGTAGTGTATCACTTCACTTGCACAACTGTGAAAGTTTTCCTTTAATAATTTACAGCTCATCTATAATATTTCAGCTTAATTATAATATATTGCTGATGTGTTGTAAGTGTTCTCAACACTGTAGATATTGTGTTACTTGGACAACAAGCCAATACGTGGATATATAATCACGTAATGTACTATGAAGGTTCATCAGCCCTTTTAGACCCTCAAAGAATATTTGATAAGACCGATTCCTCCTCGTGGAAATGAAAAGCTAGAAAAGTGAATAACATAATAAGAAATAATTTAAAATATACGTGGAACTTGTATAGAATATAAAACACTTAAACCTGAAAATAATCCTGCCTGCAGCAAAGAATGAAAAATTAAATGTATGTAAATAATTAATGACAAAGCTAATATGTACACAATTAATTACGAACATAGCGGTGCCGTGCCAATGTTCTGAGCACAGTTCTGAATCGTGGTTTGGGACGCTGAGCCGGTGTTGATGTCGGGGGTGAAGACGTGAGGGGGTTGTGTTACTGGTGGACGTAACTTGTGGCACCTCGGAAAATATAGGGACCCTATCATGAGTAGAGATTTTGGAGACTGGGATCCTCTGACAACCCGTCCGAGGCAGTAAAGTCGCTAGCCGTGAGCCACAATGAAATTATGGTGGAGTGACAACTGGTGAACGGCTTTAGGATATGAAGATTGTGTGTCAGCTACGAATGGAAGGGGACGAATTGGGTACAGATGCCAGTTTAAGTCTGATCTGTGGAAGATCTATGTGTTGCCCTTGTCTCGCTTCGTGTCTGGTGACCTAATCCGTACAGGAAGGCTGGGAAAAACAACGAAAAACAACAAACCGGAAAAGCAGACACTCATATGATAGGCTGAAGCTTTTAATTAAAAGAAATGGCGAGAAATGCAAATTACATTAACATAGAGTAAACTCAAGTCCGGTTAAGAATTACGAACCACAAAATCCAAACAAATAAATTGAAAACCCCACATTTAACAAATAACAAGGAATGGAATTCCATACTTACAGCCTCGATGAGAACAGGAAGCCAAGTGACATTCCTCCGTCAGCAAGGGTCACTTGTTACCTCCCACTGGGTGGAGAAAGAGGGTGGTAAAGGCTACGACGTACACACCCCTTTCAGAACTGTCATACTACCATTCATACTACCCCATCACTTGTTCATACTTCCACTCTTATTAAGTGAACTTTGCCCTCACATGTACAAAAAAAAAAAAGATACAGACAAAGCGTCACTCTTGATTTCCCTTCGTCAGGTCTTGAGACTTAACAAAGCTACAGCCTGAGCGATACAGTGACTAAAATATAACTCTGTTTTGTATTTCTTGTCTTTACAAAGAAAAGTCGATCTTTCAACCAATTCAAGAGAAGCTGTATTTTGTTATGAATGTTTTTGTTAGGCTGTCTCTTATCATTTATACAGTTCTTCGAAGCAACATTGTTGATGAGGAAGTGATGAATATGGTTGAGAGTAGTGGTGGTTGTGATGGGTGTGGTCAATGGTACGAGTAATGGGTGTTGGTAAAAGTGGTGGTGGCATTTGTGGTTTATGCTGGCAGTGGCAGTTGTGGTTAATGCTGGTAGTGATGGTTGTGGGTAATAATGAAGGGGTGAGAGTTGTGAGACATGTTTCTGAGTATTGGTAATAGTTGTGATCTATGGTGGTGATGGATGTGAGTATGTTGAAAGTAATGAGAAATGGTGGAGGTTATGGTTGTAATAATATTGAAGCACGGGGCATGTGTGCATCAGACCATGGTGGTGATGATATCAAGATGTCATGGATTCACACACAATGGTAGTGATGATGGTAGGATATCAGGGTTTCAGGTAAAGGCTGTGGCGATGTCAGGACTTCGGACATCGGAGGTGGTAATGGCAGGGCATCAGAGCTTGACATAAAATACGTCATCACTTCTGAATGTCAGTATAACTTGTAATGCCTGTCTAGTAAACAAGCTCTACCCCTCACTGTACAGATTAACTGCAAATTGAATTCCCTAACATTCTTAACCAATCTAAATAAATTTCGATAAATAAATGTTTTTGCAGAAGAGCGTAAAGAATTCGTGAAGTGTGTAATGGTTCTATAGATTACCAGTTACGACTAACATATTTTGATGAATAAAATAGATAGAAGTTAAGTGAACAGATTAGAAACTTCATTAAAATGTCAATTGAACATGTCATCCATTACTCACTAATCAATCACTGAGGAACTAGTGTTTGTGTGGCTAGTGATCAAGGAACCAACCACAACAGGACAGAATGGTAGACATAAAGGATCTACCACGGCATAAAGGATCTACTACACATGTAAAAAACTTATATTATCCCTCATCTATGAATCATGCTCCAGCCTCCAGCCTCCAGCCTCCAGCCTCCAGCCTCCAGCCTCCAGTCTCCAGGCTCCATCAGGTCTCTAAAGCTCTTAAGTCAGTCTCTGGAGAAAGAGTGAAGAAAGGTAATGGAAGGAGAAACCTGAGATTTTCTTACCGCAAAAGAGTGAGAATATAGAAAGGCATATAGAACAAGATAGTGTTGTCACTGGATTATCACAGTAACAGTTACACCAGCTATATAGCAGTGCCCTTATGATGGCAGTGTCATAGCAACAATTTACCTCTCGTCCTCCTAATGTCCCTCAGCAACGAAGATAACTACACGAGGATAAATTGTCTGAAGAAAATGTGGGCTCCTCTATGAGGCACTTTTATTCACCCGGTAGACTGGCTTAAATTATGTAGTTGTTAAGAAGTAACATGTTATCTGACTCAGGTACATTTTTATGGTATTGAGAAATAACGGACTTCCTGTGTCAGATAAAACATGTTCAGATATTAGTGCGCTTCTAGAAGTCAATGGAGATAATGTTGTGGAATTACTTATACTTAAAACTCTTACTGAAATCGGTATTTTTAAACATATATCGGTGTTAAAATTTCCGGGAATTTCCAATGAAGTATTCTAAACTTATGACTGGAACTGATGTCATGGGAGTATCTAACATCCTTATTGAACCTCTGGTAAAAGATAATTTCAACGAGGAAATCTAAGTACTGAAAACTAAAAAAAAACTGAGCCACAGTTGTACCCGCTGATTGTTGTGACACCTTCTGTAGCAAGGGTACAGAACGTTGCTTTGTTATCCACTTCTGTGGATAATGACGAGTAAGGTTAGAGCATGTTAGTTAGTAATGTACCTCACCAGTCATTATCTACAATGACGGAGAGTAAGAACACTCCTAGTTGAATAAGCAAGGATGTGATCACTCCACTTAAACACAAGGACCTTATATTAAGGAATAGTGCGTTGATCTGTCACAGGAAAAACTCAGAAATGTTGCCATTACTGAGGACCAGGGAATGGTGTATTCATGGATAGGTTTACTCCAAGTTCTTCTGTGACTATAACCATATTGTGTTGTAATAAAGTTGGTAGAATTACCGACAATATGTAAAGTAAAAGGACACAAGTGCAACTAATGTGACATTTATTTTGGCAACGTTTCGCTCTCCAGGAGCTTTATCAAGCCATTACAAACAATACATGGACACAGAGGGTATATAAAGGCTCAGAGTGAGGTGAATACTAGTGAGGTACCATTTCGATGTTCACTAGTGGTAGTAGTAGTAGTAGTAGTAGTGGTAGTGACAAAAGTAATACAAAATAGTAGAGCAATTAATTCGTACATGAGTAAAAGGATATAAAAGCTATTACATGGGTAACATAAAAATAGGTTGGACAAATATAAACTGGAATGAGGCAGCTTGTTTCAGTGTTCACTCTCTGTGCTTTGTGTAGTATGACAGGAGAGACTATGTGATGGCAGGGTTTACTGTTTGTTTAACAGACAAGCTAACAAGTTTGTTCAAAATACTTCTCAAAGTGCACATCAAGATATTTGAAAGAATTTGGGCAAGCTGGCTAAAACCTTTACATGACGAAAGACGAAAGTTTCGGTGACTTCACATATTAAGAACTGCCATACTTGTCACGTGACAGGCAAGACAATTCGATCTCCTAAACTAGCACCACTTGTGGCTATACCTGCATTTAAAGGACCAATGTCTCCACATATTATTGACTGTACTGGGCTACTTCTTAGGATGAAGCTTGACAACCGGTATTTGTTCATATATTGGATTGTTCAACTCGCTATCCTGAGGTTATCCCCATGAGAAAGATCATCCTTCGATCTACTGACCGGGCACCAGTATGTTTCTTCTTCAGAGTGAAAGCCCTCTCGAGAAATTTAGTTAGATCAAGAATCTACTGCAATTTCGCCTCTAAAGTTTTCGGAAATCCTTATATAGCATGGGAAACACCTTTCTTCTTTCCACCATTTATCACCTACAATCTCAGTAAATGACTAAACTCTGCCTTTAGACTTTGAAGTCTATGATGCTGGGTTTAACGCGATGAATATTAGTGAGACTGCGATGAGGGATGACAAGTCATATTGTTCACTCTCACAGAAAGTGAACAAGAGAGTCGGTTAGCGCTTCTTTGAGCTTACTTACGGACATTCACTTCGTGGTCCTTCACTTGCTCCTAATACTAATACCATCAAAAACATCATCAAAATCTACCTAAGTCTGGATAACAAACTACTTTTTTACATCTGTATATTTTTGGCCAGTCTTTTTGGTTTAATAAAAAGTGCCTCATAGCGGAGCCCATATTTTCTTCTGCAGGTTGGGTAGCGGAGGGGAGATCACGTTACTGAGGCGACGGATTGCGTAAGTTTCTCACCTGTCCCCCTCAAGGAAGGTTCCTTGATGTTGGTGAGGGGCTCTTGATTTAGGGAATTGGATCTGTGCTCCAGTTCCCCGAATTAAGCCTGAATGCCTTCCACATCCCCCCCCCCCAGGCGCTGTATAATCCTCCGGGTTTAGCGCTTCCCCCTTGATTATAATAATAATAATAATTCTCACCTGTCAAGGTGCGCTGGCAGATCCTCTACTCTCAGCATATATTTTTCTTTATGCCTACTTGTCACTTACGAGCTAAGTCAAAAGTATTAGTTATGGAATCCATCTAAGACTCTTCAGCACATGAACGGCCTATCACATGTTCCTGAATATTTGCAATAAGACAGATATAAAATTCCTTGTTCAGTTTGAGCTGCTCTTCCTCATCTATGAAAGAGAATTTCCTTCTCATTCCTTCTTATTGCTTCCTTCTCAACGTGCGCAAGGTTCTCTGAAAGCTTATAGGCATTATATCATATTCGTCAAGAACAGCTTCCATGACTTAATCATAATCAATACACATGCATGGAAGCAATGTTGTACACGCCTGAACTTTTCCATTTATAGCGGTTTGTTAAAAGATTGCTCACTTATCTTGAGGCTGAAAGTGTATGAGAGTTTGTACATTCCAATTCTAGCAGGTTCCCCATTCTAAACAGAAACTAGACAACAAGTCTGGTATAAGACGTATTATAGGAAAATGTTCAATAATAGGCTATTTAGGTGGAGTCCCAGTATCTGGTCTCTGCTGAGTATTTGGGTACTGAGGAGTACTTGATATGACTTTTAATATATACTGCTGACTCCCGAGAGAATGCATGTCTCTATGGCTGAGCATGTAACTCAGTGACTTTTGTTGTCATATCAGAAAACTGTTGGGTTAGACCGTTAGAGGCTTAACTAAATGGGTTTGACCCAAAGTCTGAGGTATAGTAAATGCTAGAAGAGTCATGGCCCTATTTTCAGATAAATCTTTTTGCAGGGATTCTGCTAAGATCTCTGCATTATTCACAGTGAACGTTAATAGTTCTTCTTCTCTCAGTAAACATAATGTACCTGATTATTTTGTCTGAAAGTTTATACAGAGAGCCTAATGCTATATGGTATTGCCAAGTGTCTTGGCACTTTCCAACACGTTGGCAACTTATTGTTACTTAATATTCGCCAAGTTATGATGTAAATAATATGTTCCACATTTGCAGTCATTAAGAAGTTATTTATTTTCTGAGAAAATGATCAGGGAGACATTTGTTCTGTTATACTCTAGTGTTAATTTAAATTTAAGTAGCCTAATTTCATACAGTAAAAGTTAAAACGTTTCCTGGACAGTCTGACTCACAATAACAGACTTGTAAGCAGATATTAATATCATTGTCAGTACTTGATTCACTCTATAAATTTTGCAATTAATCATTGGAACCTAAATCTTTCTTATAATTATAAAAAAACAACATACGAAATATGCCCAGGAAGGAAAGATATTAAATGTCAAAAAATTCTCAAAAAATATTTTTTTGTGTTTAGGGAAAGTATATAACAGTACATTTAACACTAATGTGTTTTCAATGGAAAAAAAAACAATTCTACCTAGAATCAAGGAAGAGGTCAATCAAAGATATTTACAAATATATTTGCAAATTATATTATGTGGGAACATACAAGGTATATATATTATATACATTTCTATGAATATATATGGTCTAAATATCTATGACAACACAAACAGAATATTCAAGATAGAAACAGCATTTTGAAACAGTAGAGAACACCAGGACCAATCAGAAGAAAAATGGAACAGCAACAGCGACTGACAAATATGCTGAGGTGGATATACAAGTTCCTAATATCACATAATGTGTTGCGGTACCTAGCACCGCAACACATTATGTGCTCCCACTGTGACAAGGAACAGAAAACCGAAAATATACAGTATCCTATAACATTCCATAAGACAGCTAAGAACGTCCTATATACCATTCTTGTGAGGTAAATCCTCAACAACACCGGTACACATCCTGTCTCACCAGTACACATCCTGTCTCACCAGTACACATCCTGTCTCACCAGTACACATACTGTCTCACCAGTACACATCCTGTCTCACCAGTACAAATGTGTTAGGGTAAATAATACCACGTAAAAAAACATTCATAAGTGAATAAGCAGTCTTGAGATGACAGCAGTGACAGCAGCACGTCAGTCTATCAGCGACAACCTTCAACTAACTCTTGAGCAAGACCGGGATGCCTAGTGCAAAGCTTCAAAAAGCTTCTGAGAATGATGAAGAGGGTGAATGAAACAACAGAAATCTCATTCACTCACACATGAAATGTACAGGTGAAAATACCTTACAGCAAAAAGTAATGAGAGACGTGACAGGTGTGAGGGGCACGCATCATCCATGGCTTGAGTCAACGTGCAAGACTGCGAGTACTTGTACAATACAGGTTGGAGGAGACAACCCATGAAGCCGGCACTGTCACGTACACACCCACTCAACCATGAAGCCGGCACTGTCAGGTACACACCCACTCAACCATGAAGCCGGCACTGTCAGGTACACACACACTCAACCATGAAGCCGGCACTGTCAGGTACACACCCACTCAACCATGAAGCCGGCACTGTCACGTACACACCCACTCAACCTTGAAGCCGGCACTGTCAGGTACACACCCACTCAACCATGAAGCCGGCACTGTCAGGTACACACACACTCAACCATGAAGCCGGCACTGTCAGGTACACACCCACTCAACCATGAACGCCGGGACTGTCACGTTTCCACACCCACTCAACCTTGAAGCGGCACTGTCACGTACACACCCACTTCCCAAACCCTGAAGTCGGCACTGTCACGTACACACCCAACTCAAAACCCTGAAGCTGGCACTGTCAGGTACACACCCACTCGACCATGAAGCCGGCACTGTCACGTACACACCCACTCAACCATGAAGCCGGCACTGTCAGGTACACACCCACTCAACGATGAAGCCGGGAATGTCAGGTACACACCCACTCAACCATGAAGCCGGCACTGTCAGGTACACACCCACTCAACCATGAACCCGGCACTGTCAGGCACACACCCACTAAACCATGAAGCCGGCACTGTCAGGTACACACCCACTCAACCATGAAGCCGGCACTGTCAGGTACACACCCATTCAACCATGAAGCCGGCACTGTCACGTACACACCCACTCAACCATGAAGCCGGCACTGTCACGTACACACCCACTCATCCATGAAGCCGGCACTGTCAGGTACACACCCACTCAACCATGAATCCGGCACTGTCAGGTACACACCCACTCAACCATGAAGCCGGCACTGTCACGTACACACCCACTCAACTATGAAGCCGGCACTGTCTCGTACACACCCACTCAACCATTAAGCCGCCACTGTCAGGTACACACCCATTCAACCATGAAGCCGGCACTGTCAGGTACACACCCATTCAACCATGAAGCCGGCACTGTCGGTTAACACCCCACTCAACCATGAAGCCGGCACTGTCAGGAACACACCCACTCAACAATTAAGCCGGCACTGTCAGGTACACACCCACTCAACCATGAAGCCGGTACTGTCAGGTACACAAACACTCAACCATGAAGCCGGCACTGTCATGTACACACCCACTCAACCATGAAGCCGGCACTGTCAGGTACACACCCACTCAAAACCATGAAGCCGGCACTGTCAGGTACACACCCACTCAACAATTATGCCGGCACTGTCAGGTACACACCCACTCAACCATGAAGCCGGCACTGGTTTAGGTACAAAACCCACTCAACCATGAAGCCGGCACTGTCAGGTACACACCCCACTCAACCATGAAAACCGGCACTGTCAGGGACACACCCACTCAACCATCAAGCCGGCACTGTCAGGTACACACCCACTCAACCATAGCCGGCACTGTCAGGGAAAACACCCACTCAACCATGAAGCCGGAACTGTCAGGTACACCCCCCACTCAACCCGAAGCCGGCTCTGTCACGTACACACCTACCAATATTAAGCCGGCACTGTCAGGTACACACCCACTCAACCCTGAAAACCGGCACTGTCAGGTACACACCCACTCAACCATGAAGCCGGCACTGTCAGGTACACACCCACTCAACCATGAAGCCGGCACTGTCAGGTACACACTCACTCAACCATGAAGCCGGCACTGTCACGTACACACTCACTCAACCATGAAGCCGGCACTGTCAGGTACACACCCACTCAACCATGAAGCCGGCACTGTCAGGTACACACCCACTCAACCATGAAGCCGGCACTGTCAGGTACACACCCACTCAACCATGAAGCCGGCACTGTCACGTACATACCCACTCAACCATGAAGCCGGCACTGTCAGGTACACACCCGCTCAACCATGAAGCCGGCACTGTCACGTACACACCCACTCAACCATTAACCGGCACTGTCCCGGTACACACCCACTCAACCATGAAGCCCGGGATTGGCAGGTACACACCCACTCAAAACCCTGAAGCGGGCACTGTCAGGTACACACCCACTCAACCATGAAGCCGGCACTGTCAGGTACACACCCACTCAACCATGAAGCCGGCACTGTCAGGTACACACCCACTCAACCATGAAGCCGGCACTGTCACGTACACACCCACCAACCAAAAGAAGCCGGCACTGTCACGTACACACCCCTCAACCATTAAGCCGGCACGTCAGGTACACACCCACTCAACCTGAAAACCGGCACTGTCAAGTACACACCCACTCAACCATGAAGCCGGGACTGTCAGGGACACCCCATTCAACCATGAAGCCGGCACTGTCACGTACACACCCACTCAACCATGAAGCCGGCACTGTCACGTACGCACCCACTCAACCATGAAGCCGGCACTGTCACGTACACACACACTCAACCATGAAGCCGGCACTGTCAGGTACACACCCACTCATCCATGAAGCCGGCACTGTCAGGTACACACCCACTCAACCATGAAGCCGGAACTGTCAGGTACACACCCACTCAACCATGAAGCCGGCACTGTCAGGTACACACCCACTCAACCATGAAGCCGGCTCTGTCACGTACACACCCACTCAACCATTAAGCCGGCACTGTCAGGTACACACCCACTCAACCATGAAGCCGGCACTGGCAGGTACACACCCACTCAACCATGAAGCCGGCACTGTCAGGTACACACCCACTCAACCATTAAGCCGGCACTGTCAGGTACACACCCACTCAACCATGAAGCCGGCGCTGTCACGTACACATCCACTCAACCATGAAGCCGGCACTGTCACGTACACACACACTCAACCATGAAGCCGGCACTGTCAGGTACACACCCACTCATCCATGAAGCCGGCACTTTTCAGGTTTCACACCCACTCAACCATGAAGCCGGAACTGTCCCGGTACACACACCAACCATGAAGCCGCACTGTCAGGTACACACCCCCTCAACCATGAAGCCGGCTCTGTCACGTATACACCCACTCAACCATTTTAAACCGGCACTGTCAGGTACACACCCACTCAACCATGAAGCCCGGGACTGGCAGGTACACACCCACTCAACCATGAAGCCGGCACTGTCAGGGACACACCCACCAACCATTAAGCCGGCACTGTCAGGTACACACCCCCTCAACATGAAACCGGCACTGTCACGTACACATCCACTCAACCATGAAGCCGGCACGTCAGGTACACAACCCCCTCAACCATTAAGCCGGCACTGTCAGGTACAGACCCACTCAAACCCTGAAGCCGGCACTGTCAGGTACAAAAACCCCCTCAACAATTAAGCCGGCACTGTCAGGTACACACCCCCTCAACCATGAAGCCGGTACTGTCAAGTACACACCCACTCAACCCTGAAGCCGGCACCCGTCAGGTACACACCCACTCAACCATGAAGCCGGCACTGTCAGGTACACACCCATTCAACCATGAAGCCGGCACTGTCAGGTACACACCCACTCAACTATGAAGCCGGCACTGTCAGATACACACCCACTCAACAATGAGGCCGGCACTGTCAGGTGCACACCCACTCAACCATGAAGCCGGCACTGTCAGGTACACACCCACTCAACCATGAAGCCGGCACTGTCAGGTACACACCCACTCAACCATGAAGCCGGCACTGTCAGGTACCCCACCCACTCAAAACCCTGAAGCCGGCACTGTCAGGTACCACCCACTCAACCGTGAAGCCGGCACTGTCAGGGACACACCCACTCAACCCTGAAGCCGGCACTGTCAGGGACACAACCCACTCAAAACCCTGAAGCCGGCACTGTCAGGTACACACCCACTCAACCATGAAAACCGGCACTGTCAGGTACACACCCACTCAACCATGAAGCCGGCACTGTCACGTACACACCCACTCAACCATGAAGCCGGCACTGTCACGTACATACCCACTCAACCATGAAGCCGGCACTGTCAGGTACACACCCGCTCAACCATGAAAACCGGCATGTCACGTACACACCCACTCAACCATTAAGCCGGCACTGTTCAGGTACACACCCGCTCAACCATGAAGCCGGCACTGTCACGTACACACCCACTCAACCATTAACCGGCACTGTTCAGGTACACACCCACTCACCATGAAGCCGGCATTGGGAGGTACACACCCACTCAACCATGAAGCGGGCACTGTCAGGTACACACCCCCTCACCATGGGAAACCGGCACTGTCAGGTACACACCCACTCAACCATGAAGCCGGCACTGTCAGGTACACACCCACTCAACCATGAAGCCGGCACTGTCACGTACACACCCACTCAACCATGAAGCCGGCACTGTCACGTACACACCCACTCAACCATTAAGCCGGCACTGTCAGGTACACACCCACTCAACCATGAAGCCGGCATTGTCAAGTACACACCCACTCAACCATGAAGCCGGCACTGTCAGGTACACACCCATTCAACCATGAAGCCGGCACTGTCACGTACACACCCACTCAACCATGAAGCCGGCACTGTCACGTACGCACCCACTCAACCATGAAGCCGGCTCTGTCACGTATACACCCACTCAACCATTAAGCCGGCACTGTCAGGTACACACCCACTCAACCATGAAGCCGGCTCTGTCACGTATACACCCACTCAACCATTAAAACCGGCACTGTCGGGGACACACCCACTCAACCATGAAGCCGGCACTGGCAGGTACACACCCACTCAACCATGAAGCCGCCTGTCAGGTACACACCCCCTCAACCATTAAGCCGGCACTGTCAGGTACACACCCACTCAACCATTTAAGCCGCACTGTCACGTACACATCCCCTCAACCATGAACCCGGCACTGTCAGGTACACACCCACTCAACCATTAAGCCCGGCACTGTCAGGTACAGACCCACTAACCTGAAGCCGGCACTGTCAGGTACACACCCCTCAACAATTAAGCCGGCACTGTCAGGTACACACCCACTCAACAATGAAGCCGGTACTGTCAAGTACACACCCACTCAACCATGAAGCCGGCACTGTCCCGGTACACACCCACTCAACCATGAAGCCGGGACTGTCAGGTACACACCCATTCAACCATGAAGCCGGCACTGTCAGGTACAACACCCACTCAACTATGAAGCCGGCACTGTCAGATACACACCCACTCAACAATGAGGCCGGCACTGTCAGGTGCACACCCACTCAACCATGAAGCCGGCACTGTCAGGTACACACCCACCAACCATGAAGCCCGGGACTGTCAGGTAACACCCACTCAACCATGAAGCCGGCACTGTCAGGTACACACCCACTCAACCATGAAGCCGGCACTGTCCCGGTACACACCCACTCAACCGTGAAGCCGGCACTGTCAGGTACACACCCACTCAACCATGAAGCCGGCACTGTCAGGTACACACCCACTCAACCGTGAAGCCGGCACTGTCAGGTACACACCCACTCAACCATGAAGCCGGCACTGTCAGGTACACACCACTCAACCATGAAGCCGGCACTGTCAGGTACACACCCACTCAACCATGAAGCCGGCACTGTCACGTACATACCCACTCAACCATGAAGCCGGCACTGTCAGGTACACACCCGCTCAACCATGAAGCCGGCACTGTCACGTACACACCCACTCAACCATTAAGCCGGCACTGTCAGGTACACACCCGCTCAACCATGAAGCCGGCACTGTCACGTACACACCCACTCAACCATTAAGCCGGCACTGTCAGGTACACACCCACTCAACCATGAAGCCGGCATTGGCAGGTACACACCCACTCAACCATGAAGCGGGCACTGTCAGGTACACACCCACTCAACCATGAAGCCGGCACTGTCAGGTACACACCCACTCAACCAGAAGCCCGGGACTGTCAGGTCACACCCCACTCAACCAGAAGCCGGCACTGTCACGTACACACCCACTCAACCATGAAGCCGGCACTGTCACGTACACACCCACTCAACCATTAAGCCGGCACTGTCAGGTACACACCCACTCAACCATGAAGCCGGCATTGTCAAGTACACACCCACTCAACCATGAAGCCGGCACTGTCAGGTACACACCCATTCAACCATGAAGCCGGCACTGTCCCCGTACACACCCACTCAACCATGAAGCCGGCACTGTCACGTACGCACCCACTCAACCATGAAGCCGGCACTGTCACGTACACACACACTCAACCATGAAGCCGGCACTGTCAGGTACACACCCACTCATCCATGAAGCCGGCACTGTCAGGTACACACCCACTCAACCATGAAGCCGGAACTGTCAGGTACACACCCACTCAACCATGAAGCCGGCACTGTCAGGTACACACCCACTCAACCATGAAGCCGGCTCTGTCACGTACACACCCACTCAACCATTAAGCCGGCACTGTCAGGTACACGCCCACTCAACCATGAAGCCGGCACTGGCAGGTACACACCCACTCAACCATAAAGCCGGCACTGTCAGGTTTCACACCCACTCAAAACCCTTAAGCCGGCACTGTCAGGTACACACCCACTCAACCATGAAGCCGGCACTGTCACGTACACATCCACTCAACCATGAAGCCGGCACTGTCAGGTACACACCCACTCAACCATTAAGCCGGCACTGTCAGGTACAGACCCACTCAACCATGAAGCCGGCACTGTCAGGTACACACCCACTCAACAATTAAGCCGGCACTGTCAGGTACACACCCACTCAACAATGAAGCCGGTACTGTCAAGTACACACCCACTCAACCATGAAGCCGGCACTGTCAGGTACACACCCACTCAACCATGAAGCCGGCACTGTCAGGTACACACCCATTCAAACCCTGAAGCCGCACTGTCAGGTACACACCCACTCAACTATGAAGCCGGCACTGTCAGATACACACCCACTCAACCATGAGGCCGGCACTGTCAGGTGCACAACCACTCAACCATGAAGCCGGCACTGTCAGGTACACACCCACTCAACAATGAAGCCGGCACTGTCAGGTACACACCCACTCAACCATGAAGCCGGCACGTCAGGTACACACCCACTCAACCATGAAGCCGGCACTGTCAGGTACACACCCACTCAACCGTGAAGCCGGCACTGTCAGGTACACACCCACTCAACCATGAAGCCGGCACTGTCAGGTACACACCCACTCAACCGTGAAGCCGGCACTGTCAGGTACACACCCACTCAACCATGAAGCCGGCACTGTCAGGTACACACCCATTCAACCATGAAGCCGGTACTGTCACGTACACACCCACTCAACCATGAAGCCGGCACTGTCAAGTACACACCCACTCGACCATGAAGCCGGCACTGTCACGTACACACCCACTCAACCATGAAGCCGGCACTGTCAGGTACACACCCACTCAACCATGAAGCCGGCACTGTCACGTACACACCCACTCAACCATGAAGCCGGCACTGTCAGGTACACACCCACTCAACCATTAAGCCGGCACTGTCAGGTACAGACCCACTCAACCATGAAGCCGGCACTGTCAGGTACACACCTACTCAACAATTAAGCCGGCACTGTCAGGTACACACCCACTCAACCATGAAGCCGGCACTGTCAGGTACACACCCACTCAACCATGAAGCCGGCACTGTCAGGTACACACCCACTCAACCATGAAGCCGGCACTGTCACGTACATACCCACTCAACCATGAAGCCGGCACTGTCAGGTACACACCCGCTCAACCATGAAGCCGGCACTGTCACGTACACACCCACTCAACCATTAAGCCGGCACTGTCAGGTACACACCCGCTCAACCATGAAGCCGGCACTGTCACGTACACACCCACTCAACCATTAAGCCGGCACTGTTCAGGTACAAAACCCACTCAACCATGAAGCCGGCATTGGCAGGTACACACCCACTCAACCATGAAGCGGGCACTGTCAGGTACACACCCACTCAACCATGAAGCCGGCACTGTCAGGTACACACCCACTCAACCATGAAGCCGGCACTGTCAGGTACACACCCACTCAACCATGAAGCCGGCACTGTCACGTACACACCCACTAACCATGAAGCCGGCACTGTCACGTACACACCCCCCCTCAACCATTAAAACCGGCACTGTCAGGTACACACCCACTCAACCATGAAGCCGGCACTGTCAAGTACACACCCACTCAACCATGAAGCCGGCACTGTCAGGTACACACCCATTCAACCATGAAGCCGGCACTGTCACGTACACACCCACTCAACCATGAAGCCGGCACTGTCACGTACGCACCCACTCAACCATGAAGCCGGCACTGTCACGTACACACTCACTCAACCATGAAGCCGGCACTGTCAGGTACACCCCACTCACCATGAAGCCGGCACTGTCAGGTACACACCCACTCAACCATGAAGCCGGCACTGTCAGGTACACACCCACTCAACCATGAAGCCGGCACTGTCAGGTACACACCCACTCAACCATGAAAGCCGGGTCTGTCACGTACAACCCACTCAAGCATTAAGCCGGCACTGTCAGGTCACACCCACTCAACCTGAAGCCGGCACTGGCAGGTAACAAACCCACTCAACCATGAAGCCGGCACTGTCAGGTACACACCCCACTCAACCATTAAGCCGGCACTGTCAGGTACACACCCACTCAACCATGAAGCCGGCACTGTCACGTACACATCCACTCAACCATGAAGCCGGCACTGTCAGGTACACACCCACTCAACCATTAAGCCGGCACTGTCAGGTACAGACCCACTCAACCATGAAGCCGGCACTGTCAGGTACACACCCACTCAACAATTAAGCCGGCACTGTCAGGTACACACCCACTCAACAATGAAGCCGGTACTGTCAAGTACACACCCACTCAACCATGAAGCCGGCACTGTCAGGTACACACCCACTCAACCATGAAGCCGGCACTGTCAGGTACACACCCATTCAACCATGAAGCCGGCACTGTCAGGTACACACCCACTCAACTATGAAGCCGGCACTGTCAGATACACACCCACTCAACCATGAGGCCGGCACTGTCAGGTGCACAACCACTCAACCATGAAGCCGGCACTGTCAGGTACACACCCACTCAACCATGAAGCCGGCACTGTCAGGTACACACCCACTCAACCATGTGAAGCCGGCACTGTCAGGTACACACCCACTCAACCATGAAGCCGGCACTGTCAGGTACACACCCACTCAACCGTGAAGCCGGCACTGTCAGGTACACACCCACTCAACCATGAAGCCGGCACTGTCAGGTACACACCCACTCAACCCTGAAGCCGCACTGTCAGGTACACACCCACTCAACCATGAAGCCGGCACTGTCAGGTACACACCCATTCAACCATGAAGCCGGTACTGTCACGTACACACCCACTCAACCATGAAGCCGGCACTGTCAAGTAAAACACCCACTCGACCATGAAGCCGGCACTGTCACGTACACCCCCCACTCAACCATGAAGCCCGGGACTGTCAGGTACACACCCACTCAACCATGAAGCCGGCACTGTCACGTACACACCCACTCAACCATGAAGCCGGCACTGTCAGGTACACACCCACTCAACCATTAAGCCGGCACTGTCAGGTACAGACCCACTCAACCATGAAGCCGGCACTGTCAGGTACACACCTACTCAACAATTAAGCCGGCACTGTCAGGTACACACCCACTCAACCATGAGCCGGCACTGTCAGGTACACACCCACTCAACATGAAGGGCACTGTCAGGTACACCACCCCCTTAAACCCTGAAGCCGGCACTGTCACGTACATACCCACTCAACCATGAAGCCGGCACTGTCAGGTACAACACCCGCTCAACCCTGAGCCGGCATTGTCACGTACACACCCACTCAACCATTAAGCCGGCACTGTCAGGTACACACCCGCTCAACCATGAAGCCGGCACTGTCACGTACACACCCACTCAACCATTAAGCCGGCACTGTCAGGTACACACCCACTCAACCATGAAGCCGGCATTGGCAGGTACACACCCACTCAACCATGAAGCGGGCACTGTCAGGTACACCCCCACTCAACCCTGAAGCCCGGGACTGTCAGGTACACACCCACTCAACCATGAAGCCCGGGACTGTCAGGTACACACCCACTCAACCATGAAGCCGGCACTGTCACGTACACACCCACTCAACCATGAAGCCGGCACTGTCACGTACACACCCACTCAACCATTAAGCCGGGGACTGTCAGGTACACACCCACTCAACCATGAAGCCGGCACTGTCAAGTACACACCCACTCAACCATGAAGCCGGCACTGTCAGGTACACACCCATTCAACCATGAAGCCGGCACTGTCACGTACACACCCACTCAACCATGAAGCCGGCACTGTCACGTACGCACCCACTCAACCATGAAGCCGGCACTGTCACGTACACACACACTCAACCATGAAGCCGGCACTGTCAGGTACACACCCACTCATCCATGAAGCCGGCACTGTCAGGTACACACCCACTCAACCATGAAGCCGGAACTGTCAGGTACACACCCACTCAACCATGAAGCCGGCACTGTCAGGTACACACCCACTCAACCATGAAGCCGGCTCTGTCACGTACACACCCACTCAACCATTAAGCCGGCACTGTCAGGTACACACCCACTCAACCATGAAGCCGGCACTGGCAGGTACACACCCACTCAACCATGAAGCCGGCACTGTCAGGTACACACCCACTCAACCATTAAGCCGGCACTGTCAGGTACACACCCACTCAACCATGAAGCCGGCACTGTCACGTACACATCCACTCAACCATGAAGCCGGCACTGTCAGGTACACACCCACTCAACCATTAAGCCGGCACTGTCAGGTACAGACCCACTCAACCATGAAGCCGGCACTGTTTAGGTACACACCCACTCAACAAAATTTAAACCGGCACTGTCAGGTACCCCACCCACTCAACAATGAAGCCGGTACTGTCAAGTACACACCCACTCAACCATGAAGCCGGCACTGTCAGGTACACACCCACTCAACCATGAAGCCGGCACTGTCAGGTACACACCCATTCAACCATGAAGCCGGCACTGTCAGGTACACACCCACTCAACTATGAAGCCGGCACTGTCAGATACACACCCACTCAACCATGAGGCCGGCACTGTCAGGTGCACAACCACTCAACCATGAAGCCGGCACTGTCAGGTACACACCCACTCAACCATGAAGCCCGGGACTGATGGTACACACCCACTCAACCATGAAGCCGGCACTGTCAGGTACACACCCACTCAAAACCCTGAAGCCGGCACTGTCAGGTACACACCCACTCAACCGTGAAGCCGGCACTGTCAGGTACACACCCACTCAACCATGAAGCCGGCACTGTCAGGTACACACCCACTCAACCGTGAAGCCGGCACTGTCAGGTACACACCCACCCAACCATGAAGCCGGCACTGTCAGGTACACACCCATTCAACCATGAAGCCGGTACTGTCACGTACACACCCACTCAACCATGAAGCCGGCACTGTCAAGTACACACCCACTCGACCATGAAGCCGGCACTGTCACGACACACCCACTCAACCATGAAGCCGGCACTGTTCAGGTTTCACACCCACTCAACCATGAAGCCGGCACTGTCACGTACACACCCACTCAACCATGAAGCCGGCACTGTCAGGTACACACCCACTCAACCATTAAGCCGGCACTGTCAGGTACAGACCCACTCAACCATGAAGCCGGCACTGTCAGGTACACACCTACTCAACAATTAAGCCCGGGCCCGTCAGGTACACACCCACTCAACCATGAAGCCGGTACTGTCAAGTACACACCCACTCAACCATGAAGCCGGCACTGTCAGGTACACACCCACTCAACCATGAAGCCGGCACTGTCAATACACACCCACCAACCATGAAGCCCGGGAATGTCAGGTACACACCCACTCAACCATGAAGCCGGCACTGTCAGGTACACACTCACTCAACCAAGAAGCCGGCACTGTCAGGTACACACCCACTCAACCATGAAGCCGGTACTGTCAGGTACACACCCACTCAACCATGAAGCCGGCACTGTCAGGTACACACCCACTCAACCATGAAGCCGGCACTGTCACGTACACACCCACTCAACCACTAGGTTCATCCCCATACAACACATTCATGATATCACAAATATTATTTTTGTCTTTCCTGAGAAGAATTGCAATAATAATCGCTTTTTCTTGTTTGTGTCAAGTCAATACTGTGTCTGTACACAATAAAGACACATAAAACTCCTAATAATAATATCAACACACACACACACACACACTCTACACACACACACCACACACACACACACACAACACATCACACCCACACACCCACACACACACACACACATCACCAGAAGGCACCACCACGTCACTACACAACACCACACAACACTGGAAGCTAAGACTCAGACGAGTCCACAGGACGTAGGAAGTATTTCTTCAGTCATAGAGTTGTCAGTCAAATGGAATAGCCTAGCAATGAAGTAGTGGGAGGCAGGAACCATACATAGTTTTAGAAGAGGACAAATGTCAGAAGCAGAGAGAGCATGAGATCCATAAGCGATCAGTGAAGAGCGGGGACAGGAGCTAGTTCCGACCCCTGCAACACATGTGAGTGCAATTAGGTGAGTACACACACACACACACACACATACACCTACACATATACATACACATACATACACACACACAACACACACATACACACACACATACAACACACATACACACACATACACACACATACACACACCCACTACAACCACACACACACACACTACACCACACAACACACCAACACACAAAACAACACACAACACACACCTGGTCAAGCACGTCAAGAAGTTAGAGAAAGTACAAAGGTTTGAACAAGCTATCCCAGAGCTCAAAGGAATGTCGTACAGAAAGGTATAAGAGGAAATCGGAACTGCACGACACTGGAGGACAGAAGGGTCAGGAGACATGATAACGACATACAAGATAATTGCGGGAATAGACAAGGGCGACAGAGATAGGATGTCCAGAAGAGGACACAGGGACAAGGGTCACAACTGGAAGCTGAAGACTCAGACGAGTCAGAGGACGTTAGGAAGTATTTCTTCAGTCATAGAGTTGTCAGCAAGTGGAATAGCCTAGCAAGTGAAGTAGTGGAGGCAGGAACCATACATAGTTTTAAGAAGAGGTATGACAAAGCTCAGGAAGCAGAGAGAGAGGATCCAGTAGCGATCAGTGAAGAGGCGGGGCCAGGAGCTGAGTCTCGACCCCTGCAACCACAATTAGGTGAGTACAATTAGGTGAGTACACACACACACACACACACACACACACACACACACACACACACACACACACACACAGAGGAGCTGGAGCTGTGACTCGACCCCTGGAACCACAGCTGGATGAGTACACTCACAGTGGAGACAAGAAGGGCTTCGGGAAGTCGTAATTGGCAGGTACACCAGCAAATGATACTCCATTAAGTGCTGAATGAAATACACACATCAGAGGAGGTGAAAAAGTTGCTAAGTGAGCTAGATACCTCAAAGGCGGTGGGACCGGGAGGGAACGGAGGCACTGTTTGTGCCATTAACAACAATCTTCACCACATTCAGTGAAATTGAGAAACTACCTAAGTTGTAGAAGACGGCAAATGAAGTCCCAGTTTTAAAGAAAGGAGACAGACACGACGCATTAAACTACAGACCAGTGTCACTGACAAGTATAGTATGCAAAGTCATGGAGAAGATCATCAGGAGGAGAGTGGTGGAGCACCTAGAAAGGAACAGGTTCATAAACGACAGCCATCACTGTTTCAGGGAAGGAAAATCCTGTGTCACAAACCTACTGGAGATTTATGACAAGTTAGTGGAAGTAAGACAAGGGAGAGAGGGGTGGGTAGATTGCATTTTCTTGGACTGCAAGAAGGCTTTCGACACATTTCCTTACAAGAGATTAATGCAAAAGCTAGAGGATCAGGCACACATAACAGGAAAGACATTGCAGTGGATCAGAGAATAACTAACAGGGAGGCAATAACGAGTCATGGTACATGACGAGATATCAGACTGGGTGTCTGTGATGAGCGGGGTTCCACAAGGGTCAGTCCTAGGGCCAGTGCTGTTTCCGGTATATGTGAATGACATAACGGAAGGAATAGACACAAAAGTGTCCCTGTTTGCAAATGATGTGAAGTTAATGAGAAGTATTAAATTGGATGAGGATCAGGCAGGACTAGAAAGCGACCTGGACAGGCTGCAAGCCTGATCCAACAGGCTTCTGAAATTTAACCCAACCAAATGCAAAGTCATGAACATCGAGGAAGGGCAAAGAGAACCTCAGACAGAGAACAGACTGCAAACCCCACTCAAGGAAAAGGATCTTGGGGTGAGCATAATACTGAGCACATCTCCTGAGGTGCACATTAACCAGATAACTGGTGCAGCATACGGGCGTCTGGCAAACCTAAGGATAGCATTCCGACACCTCAGTAAGAAATAGTTCAAGACTCTGTACACGGTGCACGTCAGGCCCATATTGAAGTATACAGCACTAGTTTAGAACCCACACTTAGTCAAGCATGTCAAGAAAAAGTGCAAAGGTTTGCAACAAAACTAGTCCCATAGCTAAGGAGAATATCCTACGAAGAAAGGTTAAGGGAAATTGGGCTGACGACACTGGAGGACAGGAGGATTAGGGGAGACATGTTAACGACATGTAAAATACTGAGATGAACTGACAAGGTGGACAGAGACAGGATGTCCCAGAGACGGGACACAGAAACATAGGGCAACAATTGGAAGTTGAAGAATTAGATGAGTCAGAGGGATATTAGGAAGTATATTTCTTCACTCAAAGAGCTGTCAGGAAGAGGAATACTATGGAAAATGACATAGTGGAGGCTGGAACCATACATAGTTTCAAGACGAGGTTTGACAAAGCGCTTGGAGCAGGTAGAGTGAAGACCTAGTAGCGATCAGTGAAGAGGCGGGGCCAGGAGCTATGACTAGATCCCTGCAACCACAAATAGTATGTACAATAGGCGAGTACACGTGTACACAAGCTTTACATTTCATGGTAACTAGCATAAGAAAATTGTATCACAGAGAACAGGACAAAGAGTCAGGAAAACTGAGGAAGAGTGTTCTGGGAAGGAAGAATGGACAGCAGAGTTCAGGAAAGGGGAACAAGTAGAGGGCAACGAGTGACTAGCTCCCTTAAGGTTTACTATACAAACAGCAGGAGTCTAAGAAATAAGATAATGAGCTAAGATTACTTGCAAGTGTAGGTAATATAGATAATATTGGTATAAGAAAGACTTGGTTCAACCTGAAAGATAGAGAAATGCCTTCTGAATGCAACATACAGGGTTATAAACTATTCCACACTGATAGGGTCAACATGAAGGGTGGTCCTCAGAAAAATAGAGAAACTAAAACCTAACAAATCCCCAGGCCCTGATGAACTGTTTGCAAGGGTGTCAAAGGAATATAAAGAGGAACTTAACATACCTTTTGGCTAATCATTTTAACATATCACTACAAACTGGCATAGTGCCTGATAAGTGAAAAATGACAAATGTAATACCTATTTACAAGGCAGGTGAGAGGTTCTTGGCTTCGAACTATAGACCAATAAGCCTTACCTCCATAGTGGGAAAATTTATGGAATCAATAATTGCCAAAGCAATTCGTAGCCATCTTGACAGGTACAGATTGATTAATGAATCTCAACACGGTTTTACAAAGCGGCGTTCCTGTCTTACGAATTTACTAATTTTTTTCACTAAGGTGTTTGAGGAGGTAGATCATGGTAATAAATATGATATTGTGCATATGGACTTCAGTAAAGCTTTCGATAGAGTTCCACATCAGAGGCTATTGAGAAAACTTAAGGCACACAGAATAGGAGGAGAATTTTTTTCCGGGGTAGAGGCATGGCAGACAAATAGACAGCAGAGAGTTTGCATAAATGGGGATTATTATTATAATAAAAAAGAAGCGCTAAGCCACAAGGACTATACAGCGCTGCAGCATAAATGGGGAGAAATCAGAATGGGGGCACGTCACAAGCGGTGTTCCTCAGGGGTCAGTGTTGGGCCCGTTGTTGTTCACAATTTACATAAACGACATAGATGAGGGAATAAATAACGACATAAGCAAATTTGCCGATGACACCAAAATTGGCCGTCCAATTCATTCTAATGAGGACACTAGAGCACTCCAGGATGATTTGAATAGACTGATGCAATGGTCGGGGAAGTGGCAGATGCAGTTTAATATTGACAAATGCAAAGTTCTAAATGTTGGACAGTTAAATAACCATGCCACATATAAACTAAATAATGTAGATCTTAATACTACTGATTGCTAAAAAGATTTAGGAGTTCTGGTTAGCAGTAATCTAAATCCAAGACAACAGTGCATTAGTGTTCGCAATAAAGCTAACAGAATTCTTGGCTTCATATCTAGAAGTATAAATAATAGAAGTCCTCAGGTTGTTCTTCAACTCTATATATCCTTGGTTAGGCCTCACTTAGACTATGCTGCTCAGTTCTGGTCACCGTATTACAGAAATGCTCTGGAAAACGTACAGAGGAGGATGACATGTATCAGAAATCTTCCCTATGAGGATAGACTGAGGGTCCTGAATCTGCACTCTCTCGAAAGGCGTACAATTAGGGGGGATATGATCGAGGTGTATAAATGGAAAACAGGAATAAATAAAGGGTATGTAAATAGCGTGCTGAAAATTTGCAGCCAAGACAGGACTCGCAGCAATGGTTTCAAGTTGGAAAAATTCAGATTCAGGAAGGATATAGGAAAGTACTGGTTTGGTAATAGAGTTGTGGATGAGTGGAACAAACTCCCGAGTACAGTTATTCAGGCTAATACGTTGTGTAGTTTTAAAAATAGGTTAGATAAATACATGAGAGGGTGTGGGTGAGTGTGAGTTGGACCTGACTAGCTTTTGCTGCTGGGTCTGGTGCAGTGATCCATCCTTGAGTGGAGGTGACCAGACTTGGTGGGCCATTGGGCTAATCCGGGGGGTTGGTCATTGGTCTAATCCGGGGGGGGGACATGGACCTGCTCCGCATGGGTCAGTAGGCCTGTTGCAGTGTTCCTTCTTATGTTCTTAAGAGTGGGAAGGGAGGCTAGATGAGTTCAACATTAAACTAAAAGCCACAGCTGCAGAGGGTAGGTAGCGAAGCCTAGAAGAGGAATGGGGTATAGAGCCAAAGTGAAGAATGGGCATGACATCAGGAACAGGAACATCAGCAACCAGCGGGGTGACCGAAGGCAGGGAAGGAGATAAGCACTACTCAGAGGCTTTAACAGACAACCGGGGGGGCCTAGAAAAAAATCGAGGAGTGAAAGTGGTAAGCCAGTGAATGCAGATAGAGAGGGGACTGATGGAAGGGAAGGAGACAGGTCCTCTTCAGAGGCGCTATCAGGCCATTGAGAGATCCAGGAAATGTTATGGAAAGCAGCAATGGAGATACCTAAACCAGATGCTGAGATGTGAAGGGAAATGTCATCTTCGTATATTGCCCATAGGGACAATATGCCAAGATGACAGGGGAAAGGAAAATTATTATTATTATAATAAAAAAGAAGCGCTAAGCCACAAGGGCTATACAGCAGGGGGAAAGGAAGAGAGATTGAAAATATCATGAATGAGACAGGAAAAGAAGACATGACCCAGCTGACAAGTTTTCTTAGAATAAGGGGATACTCAAGGTGCAGAAATTGTCCAGTCAAATTAATTTTCAAGTCAGAAATGGTTCGATAAATGATTCTGCAGCAGAAACCACGACTAAGGGGCTCATCAAATTAGCAGATGTACGGCAACCACACGGCGACAGAAACAGAGAGAGGATACAAAGATGCAAGGGGCAGGGAGGAGTCAAGGATAGAGATGAGCATGGCAGTCCAACAACAACAGAGTATAGGTAAGACCGCAGTGGGGTGAGCAGGGAAGGCAAGACAGGCGAAGAATAGGGATGGAGAAGAGTGTCCACAGTCGTAGAGAAAGTTCCAGGGCATAGCCCAGCAGCTAGGCGTTCATGAGGAGGACTGGGGAAACAGGAGGAGCACACTGTGTTTGCAACTGTCTTGTGGTAGTTTGAAGTCTTAAGTCTTGAAAAGCTGGAGCCAGGCTAGGTCACAGGAGAGGGCAGGCAAGTAGGAACATCAGAAGGCATTTATATGGGGTAATTAAGGAAGCAGGCTTGTAGAGGAGCCATTTTCAATTTTTTGGAAGCTGCTCCTAGAGAGGTGGTATAATTTAGTCTTGTTACCAAAGGTAAAACGTAGAGGCTTTATGAATTCCAGAACTTGAGTAAGTGTGAAGTGAAGAGGTGGCTCGCAGCTTGACAGTTCCAGCACCGAGGCCTTTGTAGAGCTCAGTGCAGGTCATGGTGCCAGCGTTCGATGGAGAAGTCTAGAAGGTAAGGTTTTCCCATGAAGGTGTACTGAAGTTATCAATATCTTCTTGAGAAATGGTTTCAGTGGGAGAGTGTACAGTGGTGCTGGGAGGTGACTGTGGGTTGGCAGGAGCAGAGAAGAGGTATGGAAATAAATGGTATAAAATACCGACACAATGGAAATATAAACACATATGCAGTATAATGTGATCCTTTATTGACTACGTTTCGCCCACACAGTGGGCTTTTTCAAGTCACAAACAGAACTTGACTTGAAAAAGCCCACTGTGTGGGCGAAACGTAGTCAATAAAGGATCACATTATACTGCATATGTGTTTATATTTCCAGAGAAGAGGTATGTTGATTGAGTATCAACAGGCTGGGAGATATGGGAGGCGGTGGTTGAGGCAGGTGCAGAAAAGTTCATAACGTTGGGAAGGATCTTGAGGATGTCGGCTGAAGGTGTGGAGTCCCGGAAATTGATGGTAGGCATGTTGTTCAGACGTAATAGTTCGTTTATGGTGGTGTTAAAAGTGCCGGGGTTTGCTGCATTTGCAAGGTGTGTGTGTGTACACCATGCAATACAGCACCTTGGAAGGGGCGCTGTCAGGAAGTGGAGAGAGTGAGTTGCAGGGTAGAGAGGTGTGTTGAGTGGCTTCAAGAATCTTAGAAGTGTTAGACTGAAGCTCGTGACTGCAGCGTAGGTGGGCCATCTAGAGGAGTTCATATTTTCTTCTTGAATTTTCTAGGTCATAACCTCTTTTCTCAGTGGGTACTTTGGCTGCAAGGGTACCCTTGCAGTTTAAGGTATTAATTACTGCGTATGCAAACGTTGTACGATTTTCTTCTATGCTGATCATCAGCACAGTTTTGTTGAGTGAGCAATTAGAAGAGATGCATACTGGTTACCATTGTGCAATAAGAAACATTTCAAACTTCTAATGAAGCTGTCTGTAAACAGCCGCCAATCTCTTCGGCGATATTCAAGTTCCATTCAAAGAATTAGTCCAGGGATGTTCTTCATTCTGGTTGCAATAAGGAAGGAGTTCAACCTCTCTTCTCCGATAAGTTGTTATTTTAACTTCTTGTTGTAGACAGTTCTTTTCTTTTAGTCTAGGTCCTAATAATTCAGATGCTTGCTTTGACAGAGTTCTTCTTGGGAGAACTGCTAGGAGTGTTTAAATGCTTACTTCATAGTCACTTCCACTGCTCTCACCTGTGTTACATCCTAAACCCTAAGTTTCTTCAACATCTGGCAAGGGAAGGTCAGGCAGCATTGTAAACACTGTTACGGTAAAGTCTTCGTTGTATAGCACAGGTCTCCTTGCTGACTCCAAATCAGGATATTACCACTTGACTTTCTTGTATCGATTGAAACCTTTCACATTCATCACGCAGAAATAATTATCGTGGTGGATTTTCTGCTCTTTACGTGATAGACACACCAAAGTTTAAACTTTTCCTTTGTCTATTTTTCCACTATCCTTGGCATTCTCCACAAGTTTTGCAAAATCATATTGGGAGCCCAAGATTTGTCTTGTTCTCCAAGTGCCACTCCAAAATAAGCAAGATAAGCTTGTTTTACAAAATCTCTGATTTTTTTCTTTGTTTTTGCAAAGAGTATTTGTCACAAATGAAGCAAAACATATTGGGATTGTTTAAGCAGACTCTTTGTGAAGAACTCATGTATATCTAGAAAAAATAACAAAATAAATGTTACAATACTGTCAGGTGGTCGTTGTTGATACAACACCTCTCGTTAAACATTAAACCATTCAACAATAAAACTCTAATCTTTATTAAAACTATCTCTATATATAAATTGTCACTACATATACATATAAATACATTATGGCTAAGTTCCCTGTTGAGAGTAGGTATGCAGTATCTCACAAAGTAGAGCCGATTTGAAAAATCTACTGCCATTTTCGAATTCAGAAACCCCAAAATTTCCTAAATGCCATCAAATATCTTCGACAACATTTTTTTTTTTGTTGACCAGTGAATTATTTATATAAAAAATGAATTTCATATTTACGAAAATTAAACTCTTGGGGAAGTGAAACAGATGTCTCATCTGCAGAAAAATATGTCTTGGAAAAAAATGATCCAAGGAAATGAAGCTGACCATTGTGTGATAGACCTTTTCTGGCGGACCCAAAGCTGGAGCCTAATCCCGACCATAGCGAGACCAACCATAGCGGGACCAACCATAGCAGGACCAACCATAGCAGGACCAACCATAGCGAGACCAAACATAGCAGGACCAACCATAGCAGGGCCAACCATAGCGAGACCAACCATAGCAGGACCAACCATAGCAGGACCAACCATAGCGGGACCAACCATAGCAGGACCAACCATAGCAGGACCAACCATAGCGAGACCAACCATAGCAGGACCAACCATAGCAGGACCAACCATAGTGGGACCAACCATAGCAGGACCAACCATAGCGGGACCAACCATAGCAGGACCAACCATAGCGGGACCAACCACAGCGGGACCAACCATAGTGGGACCAACCATAGCGAAACCGGCCATAGTGAGACCGACCATAGCGAGACCAACCATAGCGGGACCGACCATAGCGGGACCAACCATAGCGAGACCAACCATAGCGGGACCAACCATAGCAGGACCAACCATAGCGAGACCAACCATAGCAGGACCAACCATAGCAGGACCAACCATAGCGAGACCAACCATAGCAGGACCAACCATAGCAGGACCAACCATAGCGAGACCAACCATAGCGAGACCAACCATAGCGGGACCGACCATAGCGGGACCAACCATAGTGGGACCAACCATAGCAGGACCAACCATAGCAGGACCAACCATAGCGAGACCAACCATAGCGAGACCAACCATAGCAGGACCAACCATAGCAGAACCAACCATAGCGAGACCAACCATAGTGAGACCAACCATAGCGGAACCAACCATAGCGAGACCAAGCATAGCGAGACCAACCATAGCGAGACCAACCATAGCGGGACCAACCATAGCGGGACCAACCATAGCGGGACCAACCATAGCGGGACCAGCCATAGTGAGACCAACCATAGCGAGACCAACCATAGCGGGACCAGCCATAGCGGGACCAACCATAGCGGGACCAACCAAAGCGAGACCAACCATAGCGGGACCAACCATAGCGGGACCAACCATAGCGAGACCAACCATAGCGAGACCAACCATAGTGAGACGACCATAGTGAGACCAACCATAGCGAGACCGACCATAGTGAGACCAACCATAGCGAGACCGACCATAGTGAGACCAACCATAGCGGGACCAACCATAGCGAGACCAACCATAGCGAGACCAACCATAGCGAGACCAACCATAGCGGGACCGACCATAGCGGGACCAACCATAGTGGGACCAACCATAGCAGGACCAACCATAGCAGGACCAACCATAGCGAGACCAACCATAGCGAGACCAACCATAGCAGGACCAACCATAGCAGAACCAACCATAGCGAGACCAACCATAGTGAGACCAACCATAGCGGAACCAACCATAGCGAGACCAACCATAGCGAGACCAACCATAGCGAGACCAACCATAGCGGGACCAACCATAGCGGGACCAACCATAGCGGGACCAACCATAGCGGGACCAGCCATAGTGAGACCAACCATAGCGAGACCAACCATAGCGGGACCAGCCATAGCGGGACCAACCATAGCGGGACCAACCATAGCGAGACCAACCATAGCGGGACCAACCATAGCGGGACCAACCATAGCGAGACCAACCATAGTGAGACGACCATAGTGAGACCAACCATAGCGAGACCGACCATAGTGAGACCAACCATAGCGAGACCAACCATAGCGAGACCAACCATAGCGAGACCAACCATAGCGAGACCGACCATAGCGAGACCAACCATAGCGAGACCAACCATAGCGAGACCAACCATAGCGAGACCGACCATTGCGGGACCAACCATAGCGGGACCAACCATAGCGAGACCAACCATAGCGAGACCAACCATAGCGGGACCAACCATAGCGGGACCAATCATAGCGGGACCAACCATAGCGAGACCGACCATAGCGAGACCAACCATAGCGAGACCAACCATAGCGAGACCAACCATAGCGAGACCAACCATAGCGAGACCAACCATAGCGGGACCAACCATAGCGAGACCAACCATAGCGGGACCAACCATAGCGGGACCAACCATAGCGGGACCAACCATAGCGAGACCAACCATAGCGGGACAAACCATAGCGAGACCAACCATAGCAGGACCAACCATAGCGGGACCAACCATTGCAGGACCAACCATAGCGGGACCAACCATAGCGAGACCAACCATAGCAGGACCAACCATAGCGAGACCAACCATAGCGAGACCAACTATAGCGGGACCAACCATAGCGGGAACAACCATAGCGAGACCGACCATAGCGAGACCGACCATAGCGAGACCAACCATAGCGGGACCGACCATAGCGAGACCGACCATAGCGAGACCGACCATAGCGAGACCAACCATAGCGGGACCAACCATAGCGGGACCAACCATAGCGAGACCAACCATAGCGAGACCAACCATAGCGGGACCGACCATAGCGAGACCAACCATAGCGAGACCAACCATAGTGAGACCGACCATAGTGAGACCAACCATAGCGAGACCGACCATAGTGAGACCAACCATAGCGAGACAGACCATAGTGAGACCAACCATAGCGGGACCAACCATAGCGAGACCAACCATAGCGAGACCAACCATAGCGAGACCAACCATAGCAGGACCAACCATAGCGAGACCAACCATAGCGAGAATAGCCATAGCAGGACCAACCATAGCAGGACCAACCATAGCGAGACCAACCACAGCGAGACCAACCATAGCAGGACCAACCATGGCAGAACCAACCATAGCGAGACCAACCATAGTGAGACCAACCATAGCGGGACCAACCATAGCGAGACCAACCATAGTGTGACCAACCATAGCGGGACCAACCATAGCGGGACCAACCATAGCGAGACCAACCATAGCGAGACTAACCATAGCGGGACCAACCATAGCGGGACCAACCATAGCGGGACCAACCATAGCGGGACCAACCATAGCGGGACCAACCATAGCGAGACCAACCATAGCGGGACCAACCATAGCGGGACCAACCATAGCGAGACCAACCATAGCGAGACCAACCATAGTAAGACCGACCATAGTGAGACCAACCATAGCGAGACCGACCATAGTGAGACCAACCATAGCGAGACCGACCATAGTGAGACCAACCATAGCGGGACCAACCATAGCGAGACCAACCATAGCGAGACCAACCATAGCGAGACCAACCATAGCAGGACCAACCATAGCGAGACCAACCATAGCGAGACCAACCATAGCGAGACCAACCATAGCGAGACCGACCATAGCGAGACCAACCATAGCGAGACCAACCATAGCGAGACCAACCATAGCGAGACCGACCATAGCGGGACCAACCATAGCGGGACCAACCATAGCGAGACCAACCATAGCGAGACCAACCATAGCGGGACCAACCATAGCGGGACCAACCATAGCGGGACCAACCATAGCGAGACCGACCATAGCGAGACCAACCATAGCGAGACCAACCATAGCGAGACCAACCATAGCGAGACCAACCATAGCGAGACCAACCATAGCGGGACCAACCATAGCGAGACCAACCATAGCGGGACCAACCATAGCGGGACCAACCATAGCGGGACCAACCATAGCGAGACCAACCATAGCGGGACCAACCAAAGCGAGACCAACCATAGCAGGACCAACCATAGCGGGACCAACCATTGCAGGACCAACCATAGCGGGACCAACCATAGCGAGACCAACCATAGCAGGACCAACCATAGCGAGACCAACCATAGCGAGACCAACCATTGCGGGACCAACCATAGCGGGAACAACCATAGCGAGACCGACCATAGCGAGACCGACCATAGCGAGACCGACCATAGCGGGACCAACCATAGCGAGACCGACCATAGCGAGGCCGACCATAACGAGACCAACCATAGCGGGACCAACCATAGCGGGACCAACCATAGCGAGACCAACCATAGCGAGACCAACTATAGCGGGACCGACCATAGCGAGACCAACCATAGCGAGACCAACCATAGCGAGACCAACCATAGCGAGACCAACCATAGCGGGACCAACCATAGCGGGACCGACCATAGTGAGACCAACCCTAGCGGGACCAACCATAGCGGGACCGACCATAGTGAGACCAACCATAGCGGGACCAACCATAGCGGGACCAACCATAGCGGGACCAACCATAGCGGGACCAACCATAGCGAGACCAACCATAGGAGGACCAACCATAGCGGGACCGACAATAGTGAGACCAACCATAGCGGGACCAACCATAGCTGGACCAACCATAGCGGGACCAACCATAGCGAGACCAACCATAGGAGGACCAACCATAGCGAGACCGACCATAGCGAGACCAACCATAGCGAGACCAACCATAGCGAGACCAACCATAGCGGGACTGACCATAGCGAGACCAACCATAGCGAGACCAACCATAGCGAGACCAACCATAGCGAGACCAACCATAGCGGGACCAACCAAAGCGGTACCGACCATAGTGAGACCAACCATAGCGGGACCAACCATAGCGGGACCAACCATAGCGGGACCAACCATAGCGGGACAACAATAGCGAGACCAACCATAGGAGGACCAACCATAGCGGGACCGACCATAGTGAGACCAACCATAGCGGGACCAACCATAGCTGGACCAACCATAGCGGGACCAACCATAGCGAGACCAACCATAGGAGGACCAACCATACCGAGACCGACCATAGCGAGACCAACCATAGCGAGACCAACCATAGCGAGACCAACCATAGCGAGACCGACCATAGCGAGACCGACCATAGCGAGACCGACTATAAGAGGACCAACCATAGCGAGACCGACCATAGCGAGACCAACCATAGCGAGACCAACCATAGCGAGACCGACCATAGCGAAACCAACCATAGCGGGACCAACCATAGCGGGACCAACCATAGCGAGACCGACCATAGCGAGACCGACCATAGCGAGACCAACCATAGCGGGACCAACCATAGCGGGACCAACCATAGCGGGACCAACCATAGCGGGACCAACCATAGCGAGACCGACCATAGCGAGACCAACCATAGCGAGACCAACCATAGCGAGACCAACCATAGCGAGACCAACCATAGCGAGACCAACCATAGCGGGACCAACCATAGCGAGACCAACCATAGCGGGACCAACCATAGCGGGACCAACCATAGCGGGACCGACCATAGTGAGACCGACCATAGCGAGACCGACCATAGCGGGACCAACCATAGCGAGACCAACCATAGCGGGACCAACCATAGCGAGACCGACCATAGCGGGACCAACCATAGCGAGACCAACCATAGCGAGACCGACCATAGTGAGACCGACCATAGTGAGACCGACCATAGCGGGACCAACCATAGCGGGACCAACCATAGCGAGACCAACCATAGCGAGACCGACCATAGTGAGACCGACCATAGTGAGACCGACCATAGCGGGACCAACCATAGCGGGACCAACCATAGCGAGACCAACCATAGCGAGACCGACCATAGTGAGACCGACCATAGTGAGACCGACCATAGCGAGACCGACCATAGCGAGACCGACCATAGTGAGACCGACCATAGCGAGACCAACCATAGCGAGACAAGGTCTACTACTGGATATATCGAACATAATCATCAATCAATTTGCAAATCTTTTGAAGAAAAAAAAAAATGTTGATATGGTTATTGTAAAATATACAAAAAAAATTTTGTTTATCCATTGTCATAACTAAATTATTTTTTAACTCACATTAAGTAACATAATTAGTGCATAAATTAGTAATTATCATGGATCTCCTTTTTTTGATCAGTAAGTAATTGATACTAATGATCATTGGATAAATAGGCGAGTTATCGTACGTCCGACAGACGACGTGAAGGTATAACGTATCGACCTTATAATAACAAATTAATTAGTAGTACAGGATAACACCTTTACTGCTCTTCTGACGTTTTTATCATATCTTAGAGTTGAGGAATGAAGATTAACTAATATGAGGCTTTGTTCAGTATTACGAAAAGGCGATATCCATAAATTATACACATCTCCAGAGAATACCAGAAGGTCTCCCCCACTAGCACTCAGCCTGTTTTTGTAACAAGTCAGAATAAGATCAGGTCTAGTTATCCCTGGAATTGAGTGAAATAGTAAGAGTTTTGGGGATTACAACTACGTGATAATAATCAACGAAATAAAATTTGAGATCAGTAATATAAAATGTGTCTAGGAGGATAATATGAATTACATAGTTTAGGATACAAGCTCCTTCATATCTCTTGTAGTGCATATTGAATTGTACATGTGACAGTATAGTGCTGAGGACACCTTTTGTACAGTACAAACTGTGAGTACTTTATTATTATGAGATGTACTCTTGAATACGAATAATACAAGTGTATGAATGTGTATGTGTGCTCAAAGTGCTCGTAATGTCTCAGTAAGACTTGACTCGAAGCAGATTTTAATATAGTGACTGACAATAAGTCCTCAAATCTATCTTCTCGACCATTAAGACAATCAAAACAGCTTGCTTGTACAAAATGACGAAACATTCGCCAAACAGCAATGATGTACCAAGCAGCCGCACAGCGTCAGGAACAAGGAGACAAAATAATGACCCTAACTGAGGACCATCAGCAGATCTTCCATAAAAGGCATAAAACTCCCTTAATACTGAATCTAAGTTCAGCAAAACCAAATCCCCGACTACGACGGTGTAGATGCCACATAAACTAGGTCAGAAGCTTCAGCTTGGGACCAGGGTTGAAGAGTGTCTCTACACGATACACAACCTCTGTGAAACGTCAAAACCACTAAGTCTGAACGAGAGGTATGTTTCGAACTCACCAGCGAAACCATACTCTACCAAAACAGAGTCTAAATAACGAACAAACAGCCAGAGACGAGAGAGATCCCTGGAGAGATGTTTCTAGGACTAGAAGCAGATGGAGAGAGAGAGAGACGTATGGACTGCAAGCCTCACATCAGGTGAGATCACGTGACTCGCCCGTGCTACTCCCGCGACGGCGTGAGGTACTGCCTGACACAAACAAGCAAGCGATAGTTAACAAGGTAGTTTGCGATGGTGGACAGCCATTCAACAGTGAGCACAGTGAGAAGTGTAATATGTTACATACTACCTACAAACATACCTAATATTATAAGTCAAATAAGATATTTTCATTTTAGCTATTAATGAAAATATTGGCAATATATAATTATATGAAGAAGTAAATATATACATAGAATATACACTATAAACATTGGGCCCCATTCAGGGGGCGAAGTATTCAGATGACAAGTGTCTGTTTCTCATGTGAATGTTCCTGGAGCGGAGGTACATAAAATTAAGAGGAGATTGAATCTCCCTTACATAGTGGCGATAAATAAACAATTATTTATGGGTAAGGCTTTAGAAGGCAATTGGATTCCTCAATGACAAATTAAACATTCGAGAAATCTACATTTATTGAACGGATTGAAAAGATACTAAGAGTGACCCGCGGTCTATATTCTAGAAGTTCTTACTTGGGTTTCACGAAGTATTAAGAATAATAAAAGCAGTGCGGAGGTAATTTTTCGTTTATAGATTGAAAGAAGTGACTCCTTTAATGATAAGCTGTGGGACACTTATTATGTAGCTGTTCTAGAAGTGGCAGGAGATCTTAAAGAGAATGTTCGTGTAACATTGATGACACAGTGAGAGTCCAGTGAACCGGGATCTCCGGCCAAGAAGAGGATGATACCATCTGGATAACAGACAGCCGAGAGCTCTGGATGGCTCTGTTATTTACAATATTTTCAATATTTGTGAGGAAAATGCTTCATCTGAAATGCAGTGATCATGTACCTCTATTTATGGGGATATTTTTATTAGCACTCTCGGAACAAGTCACCTGATTTAACATGATGGCGGAATGATG
>NC_069491.1:20675585-20752150 GCF_026875155.1 Cherax quadricarinatus
CTTTCTGGAGTCCCTTCTGTCTCCTCTGTGAACACTTCTTTGAATCCTTGTTGAGTTCTTCACATACTTCCCGGTCATTTCCTGTTGTCTCTCCTCCTTCCTTCCTTAGCCTGATTACCTGGTCCTTGCTGTTGTTTTCCTCCTGATGTGGCTGTAAACAGTTTCGGGTCAGATTTGGCTTTCGTGCTATGTCATTTTCATATTGTCTTTGGGGCCCCTCCCTTCTTATCTGTGCATATTCATTTCTGGCTCTACGCCCTGTTCTCCTTATTCCCCTGGGTCCTTTCCCTTCTATTTTTCTTCCATTCCCTAGCACACTTGGTTTTTGCCTCCCTGCACCTTTGGGTAAAACCATGGGGCTCATCCTGGCTTTTTCATTACTCCTGTTCCCCTTTGGGGTTTACAAACCTCTCCTCACCCTCCTTGCATTTTATTGCTACATTTCCATTCATTCATTAACTGGTTTCCCTGCCAGTTCTCTGTCCACTGAACCCGTTCAGGTAGTTCCTCATTCCTGTGTAGTCCCCTTTCTTGTAGTTTGGCTTCATTTCGCCCCTGGCCTTCCTGCTTTTTCCCTCCACTTGTAGCTCTACTGTGTTTTCGAAGCTTACAACCACATGGTCACTGGCCCCAAGGGGTCTTTCATATGTGATGTCCTCGATATCTGCACTACTGAAGGTGAATTACTAAGTCCAGCCTTGCTGGTTCATCCTCTCCTCTCTCTCTTTGTATGCCCTTTTTTAAACGTGTTGGTACATGAAGTTCCCCCCAGTACCACCTCCATCATCTTAGCCCTCCAAGTATTTTGGGCCCCCCATGTGGGTCCAAGTTCTCCCAATCTATCTCCTTGTGGTTTAAAGTCACCATGTCAGGAGCTTTGCCCGCATGCATGAGCTCTTTGGCCACTCTAGCCAGTGTGTCACCATCGCTCTATTGCTCTCGTCGTACTCTTGCCTTGGCCCCTGCTGTTCGGGGTGGGTTATACATCACTGCTATTACCCCCTTTGGGGAAACCTCCAAGTGAAGTGTTCCCACATGTAATCACTTTCTTCTCCGCTATCTTCTCTCTCCACCATCAAAATTCCAGCGATTTTTGATCAGCAACGCCACTCCTCCCCCCCCCTGTCCCCTCTGTCTTTCCTCAGGATTTGTATCCCGTTGGAAAGATGGCATCTGTTATCATCCCTGTAAGCTTGGTTTCTGTGAGAGCTATGATGTCCGGTGATGCTTCTTTGACTCTTTCTTGCCACTCCTCCCACTTATTTTGTTATTCCATCAGCGTTTGTGTACCATACCCTTTATTTCCTTTTCCCAAAACTGTGGTTTGGGGGGCCTGTGAGGGTGGGAGACCTGGTGGGAAAACTGTGGGGTTCTATAGCTTGGTGTTGGGTGGAGGCTGTGGTATGGATTGTAGGGTGTTTGGGATGGTGTGATAGGTTTGTAAAGGTTCTGAGAGTAGTTGGGGTGTGTGCTTGCCCTTGTGTTCTGTCCTGCTCGACTGACCTCTGCTGGTTCCCTCCTTGTCTCTTTTCCTAGCTCCTTTCGCTTTTTTGTCCTCTCCCTCAGCTGTTGTCGTTTTCTGTTTTGTTCTGTCTCTGTCTAGGACACCCTCTTGTACTCTTCCGAGTATTTCAATCGTGGTTTCTCTTGGAGGATCCTGTTCCGCACTGTTTCCGTCCTGAGAATCAGCTTGATTGGTCGGTTTCTCACCTTCGAGTACCCCCCTATTCTCTGAAAATTTACAATCTCGTCCCTCTCTTCACCTATTTCTGTTATGATTTTCCCCAATCTCCTTCCTTTCCCTTTCCCGCTTCCTTTTTAGTGTGTGTCCTTTCCTCTCTCTCCTGAAGCCCATGGATAAACACTGATTTTGCCCTTTCTTCCTCGCATTGCCTCACCCTCTGTGGCTCTGGATCCTGCCTGTATGTGGTCGTTTCTCCCTTGAATTTTTCCAGTGGCTCTTGATAGCCTTGTTGTGCCTCAGCATTCGACTATCACCCTCTCCATCTGCAACCAGTTGATCTTCCCTTTCACTCCTTGGGCTCCTTGGCAGATTGATGTGACCTTAGCATAATTCATAATTCCTTCCTTCCTGTTCAGCCTCGCAGCTTCAATGCTGTGTCTTCTCTGGTCACTGCCCCTGTAACTCGCTCCAGCCTATTTATCTCAACTTCTAGGACCCCTTTTCTTGGCTACTGCAGTTTTTGACTTGTGCCTCCCAATTCTTTTTTCTCCTTCTCCAACCACCTTTCCAATTTCACAGAGAGCCTTTCTCCATTTTTTCAGAAAGCTCCTCCTAATTTTCTCTCCCACTCTTGTTCCATCCTTTTCCCCTGCTCCTCCATCCACTCCTCCCTACCCGACCATTCTCATCTGATCCTTGGGTCCTGCGAGTCCCCACCATTTTTTTTTTTTTTTTTTTTTTTTAGGAGTAGGAGAGGGGAGAGTTTAGAAGGGAAAATGGGATCGAGAGAGAGCAAGAGAGAGAAGAGAGCAAGAGAGAGAGAGAGCAAGAGAAAGAGAGAGCAGGAGAGAGAGAGCAAGAGAGAGAGCAAGAGAGAGAGAGAGAGCAAGAGAAACAAGAGAGAGAGAGAGAGCAAAGAGAGAGAGCAAGAGAGAGAGAGAGAGCAAGAGAGAGAGCAAGAGAGAGAGAGAGCAAGAGGGAAGAGAGAGAAAGAGAGAGGGGAGAGAGCAAGAGAGCGAGCAAGAGAGAGAGAGAGAGAGAGCAAGGAGAGAGAGCAAGAGAGAGAGCAAGAGAGAGAGAGAGCAAGAGGGAGAGAGAGCAAGAGAGAGAGAGAGGCAAGAGAGCGAGGAGAGAGCAAGAGAGAGAGAGAGCAAGAGAGAGAGAGAGCAAGAGAGAGAGAGAGCAAGAGAGAGAGAGAGCAAGAGAGAGGAGAGCAAGAGAGAGAGAGAGAGCAAGAGAGAGAGAGAGCAAGAGAGAGAGAGAGCAAGAAGAGAGAAGAGAGAGAGCAAAAAGAAAAGAGCAAGAGAGAGAGAGAGCAAGAGAGAGAGAGAGAGCAAGAGAGAGAGCAAGAGAGAGAGAGAAACAAGGAGAGAGAGAGCAAGAGGAGAGAGAGAGAGGGAAGAGAGGAGAGAGAGCAAGAGAGAGAGAGAGCAAGAGGGGAGAGAGAAGAGGAGAGAGAGCAAGAGAGAGGAGCAAGAGAGAGAGAGAGCAAGAGAGAGAGAGAGCAAGAGAGAGAGCAAGGAGGGGAGAGCAAGAGAGAGAGAGAGCAGGAGAGAGAGAGAGCAAAAGAGAGAGAGAGAAACAAGAGAGAGAGCAAGAGAGAGAGCAAGAGAGAAGCAAGGAGAGGCAAGAGAGAGAGGAGAGCAAGAGAGGGCAGAGAGAGGGAGAGCAAGAAGGGGGAAGAGAAGAAGAGAGAAGAGAGAGGGAAAAGAGAGCAGAGAGAGAAGAGAGAAGAGCAAGAGAGAGAGAGAGAGAGAGAGAGAGAGTTGTGTTGTTGTGTGTGTGTGTGTTTTGGTTTTGTGCTTGTGGTGTGTGTTGTGTGGTGTGGTGTGTGTGTTGTGTGTTGGTGTGTGGTTGTGTGTGTGTCTTGTGTGTGTGTGCTTGTTGTGTGTTGTGTGGTGTGTGGTGTGTGTGTGTGTGTGTGTGTGTTGTGTGTAGTGTGTGTGTTGTGTGGTGGTGGTGTTGTGTGTGGTGTGTGTGTGTGTGTGTGTGCGCGCGCGTGTGCGCGGGTAATTCTTAGTTTGTAATAAGAGAAAAATAATTCATTCTTAGGTGTGGATATATGTGGTCCTGGTAGAAAAATAGGCCCCTGAAAGTAGAGAGAGGAGAATCCTAACAAGAGGAAGAGATGAGATGACTGTTGTATCCCCTCAGGTTGAACTAATCTCTCTTAACCTGAATTTTGATGTAGATTGATAATTTCATGTAATTATATCAAGTAAGTTTTGAAATAACTGTTTGGGAAAGCCTGTGGTGTATACTAGAATTATGCCGCTGTCATGTATGAGACAAATTAAATATATTTAATTAAAAACTGTTGCTGTCGATCCTTCTCCCCACGTCCCAGATCAAGGGGAGCATCATGCTACTGTGTGGGGGGATATGTTTGTGCGTCACCCGCGGCACAGGTCCTGCCACACTCTGATTGGTCATGGAGTCACCCCCCACACAAGTAGTGATCACCCGCCACACAAGCCCTGGCATGCTGTGACTGGCTAATTGGTTAGTGATCACCAGCTACACATCCCCCGTCCTGGCTAGTTGGTTAGTGATCACCAGCTACACATGCCCCGTCATGGCTAGCTGGTTAGTGATCACCAGCCACACATGCCCCGTCCTGGCTAGTTGGTTAGTGATCACCAGCTACACATGTCCAGTACTGGCTAATTGGTTAGTGATCACCAGCTACACATGCCCCGTCCTGGCTAGTTGGTTAGTGATCACCAGCCACACATGCCCCGTCCTGGCTAGTTGGTTAGTGATCACCAGCTACACATGCCCCGTCATGGCTAGCTGGTTAGTGATCACCAGCCACACATGCCCCGTCCTGGCTAGTTGGTTAGTGATCACCAGCTACACATGCCCCGTCCTGGCTAGCTGGTTAGTGATCACCAGCCACACATGCCCCGTCCTGGCTAGTTGGTTAGTGATCACCAGCTACACATGCCCCGTCCTGGCTAGTTGGTTAGTGATCACCAGCAACACAAGCCCAGTCCTGGCTAATTGGTTAGTGATCACCAGCCAAACATGCCCAGTCCTGGCTAATTGGTTAGTGATCACCAGCCACACATGCCCCGTCCTGGCTAGTTGGTTAGTGATCACCAGCTACACAAGCCCAGTCCTGGCTAATTGGTTAGTGATCACCAGCCAAACATGCCCAGTCCTGGCTAATTGGTTAGTGATCACCAGCCAAACATGCCCAGTCCTGGCTAATTGGTTAGTGATCACCAGCCACACATGCCCCGTCCTGGCTAGTTGGTTAGTGATCACCAGCCACACAAGCCCAGTCCTGGCTAATTGGTTAGTGATCACCAGCCAAACATGCCCAGTCCTGGCTAATTGGTTAGTGATCACCAGATACACAAGCCCAGCCCTAACTAACTAGTTAGTGGTCACTCGCTACACAAGCCCAGTCCTTGCTAATTGGTTAGTGATCACCCGCTACACAAGCCCAATCCTGGCTAATTGGTTAGTGATCACCCGCTACACAAGCCCAATCCTGGCTAATTGGTTAGTGATCACCCGGTACAGAAACCCAGTTCTGGCTAATTGGTTAGTGATCACCTGCCACACAAGTCCAGTCCTGGCTAATTAGTTAGTGATCACCCGCTACACATGCCCAGTCCTGGCAAATTGGTTAGTGATCACCAGCCACACAGGCTCAGTCCTTGCTAATTGGTCAATGATCACCAGCCACACATGCCCAGTCCTGGGTAATTGGTTAGTGATCACCTGCCACACATACGCAGTCCTGGGTGATTGGTTAGTGATCACCTGCCACACATGCCCAGTCTTGGCTAATTGGTTAGTGATCACCTGCCACACATACGCAGTCCTGGGTGATTGGTTAGTGATCACCTGCCACACATGCCCAGTCTTGGCTAATTGGTTAGTGATCACCTGCCACACATGCCCAGTCTTGGCTAATTGGTTAGTGATCACCAGCTACACATCCCCAGTCCTGGCAAATTGGTCAGTGATCACCAGCAACACAAGCCCTAGCCTAGTTTGACTGTTAGTAAGTCAACACTGTAATGGGTGTCATATACAATTAACTTTTTAACAATGTTTCGAATCTGTGCACTTAGTTCTGTTTGTTTTATTCATGAATGTTGTACTGTTTTGAGAATAAAGCCAAACCAATAAATTTTGTTTTATAAGCTCAGTAGTAACTGACAATCTGTAGAGCCATTTCCTACTACACAAATTTTTACACTGATGCAACAACGTTATTTACCGGAGTTAATTCAGCTTTGGTAAGAATTTTAGGACATTCAATTTACAGTTACTGTTTGAAGTGAAGAAAGAGCATGTTTTCCACACAGCCTCACCCCCTTCATAACTCGCTGCTCACAGCCTCACCCCCTTCATAACTCGCTGCTCACAGCCTCACCCCCTTCATAACTCGCTGCTCACAGCCTCACCCCCTTCGTAACTCACTGCTCACAGCCTCACCCCCTTCATAACTCGCTGCTCACAGCCTCACCCCCTTCATACTCAGTGCTCACAGCCTCACCTCCTTCATAACTCACTGCTCACAGCCTCACCCCCTTCATAACTCACTGCTCACAGCCTCACCACCTTCATAACTCACTGCTCACAGCCTCGCCCCCTTCATAACTCACTGCTCATAGCCTCACCCCCTTCATAACTCACTGCTCACAGCCTCACCCCCTTCATAACTCACTGCTCACAGCCTCACCCCCTTCATAACTCACTGCTCACAGCCTCACCCCCTTCATAACTCACTGCTCACAGCCTCACCCCCTTCATAACTCACTGCTCACAGCCTCACCCCCTTCATAACTCACTGCTCACAGCCTCACCCCCTTCATAACTCACTGCTCACAGCCTCACCCCCTTCATAACTCACTGCTCACAGCCTCACCCCCTTCATAACTCACTGCTCACAGCCTCACCCACTTCATAACTCACTGCTCACAGCCTCGCCCCTTTCATAACTCACTGCTCACAGCCTCACCACCTTCATAACTCATTGTTCACAGCCTCACCCCCTTCATAACTCACTGCTCACAGCCTCACCCCCTTCATAACTCACTGCTCACAGCCTCACCCCCTTCATAACTCACTGCTCACAGCCTCACCCCCTTCATAACTCACTGCTCACAGCCTCACCCCCTTCATAACTCACTGCTCACAGGGCCCCACCCCCTTCATAACTCACTGCTCACAGCCTCACCCCCTTCATAACTCACTGCTCACAGCCTCACCCCCTTCATAACTCACTGCTCACAGCCTCACCACCTTCATAACTCACTGCTCACAGCCTCACCCCCTTCATAACTCACTGCTCACAGCCTCACCCCCTTCATAACTCACTGCTCACAGCCTCACCACCTTCATAACTCGCTGCTCACAGCCTCACCCCCTTCATAACTCACTGCTCACAGCCTCACCCCTTCATAACTCACTGCTCACAGCCTCACCACCTTCATAACTCACTGCTCACAGCCTCACCCCCTTCATAACTCACTGCTCACAGCCTCACCCCCTTCATAACTCACTGCTCACAGCCTCACCACCTTCATAACTCGCTGCTCACAGCCTCACCCCTTCATAACTCACTGTTCACAGCCTCACCCCCTTCATAACTCACTGCTCACAGCCTCACCCCCTTCATAACTCACTGCTCACAGCCTCACCCCCTTCATAACTCACTGCTCACAGCCTCACCCCCTTCATAACTCACTGCTCACAGCCTCACCCCCTTCATAACTCACTGCTCACAGCCTCACCCCCTTCATAACTCACTGCTCACAGCCTCACCACCTTCATAACTCGCTGCTCACAGCCTCACCCCCTTCATAACTCACTGCTCACAGCCTCACCCCCTTCATAACTCACTGCTCACAGCCTCACCACCTTCATAACTCGCTGCTCACAGCCTCACCCCCTTCATAACTCACTGTTCACAGCCTCACCCCCTTCATAACTCACTGCTCACAGCCTCACCCCCTTCATAACTCACTGCTCACAGCCTCACCCCCTTCATAACTCACTGCTCGCAGCCTCGCCCCTTTCATAACTCACTGCTCACAGCCTCACCCCCTTCATAACTCACTGCTCACAGCCTCACCCCCTTCATAACTCACTGCTCACAGCCTATCACATCTGCTATTACAACCATCATCGCTGTTCACTACTGTCACCAGTACTCACACCACCATTAGTACCACCATTGATCAAAACTATCAGTACCATAACGAATAATCAACATCAGTCACAACCATCACGTAATATAATTATTTCTTTATTTCTGCAAGTACATGTACAAGGTATACAGTCCTAGCTGACATCAATGATATAGTACGATATAGAAAGCCGCTTGTTATGCTGAGCATTTCGGGCAAATTAGGTCAGTTTTGTCCCAGGATGCGACCCACGCCAGTCGACTAACACCAAGATACTTATTTTACTGATGGGTGAATAGGGACAGCAGGTGTCTTATGGAAACACGTCCCTAATGTTTTCCAGCCGTACCGGAGGAGATTCGAACTACGGATCTCAGTGTGTGAGCTGAGTGTGCTAGCGCTCAACCTACGGGACCAATAGTCACATCTATCACACCACCGTTACTTTCAACAGTATTCATAGCTCTTATTTTCAAATATGACTTTTTATAGGCCACTTTCTCAGCTTTAATGTTATGAGGATTACTGTATCAACGATTACAGGCTGGTAACAAACATTTTGGTAAGTAAGACACATGTGCAACAGTTAGCTATCATTATTCCGAAACATTTCGCCTACACAGTAGGCTTCAAACACAGTGAAATATATTTTTTTTCGTTAGGTTCAGAATGATTTTTGCTAAATTATTGCATACACAAATTTTCGCTTGCCTTATTCGGCAAGAAGAGCGTTGCTATTTAAGCCAGAATCGCAAGCTTTACCTATTCGGCACGACATATATGTATGGAGATGGAAATCAAGAGTACAAGAACTTGTGCATTCGTGTGTTGTCAAAAGCTGTGCAATGTGACAACACACCAACAGATAGGAAGGAAAATTTTCTGAGGCCCATGACACAGCTATATCTATTTAACCTACTATTTAATATATTTTTTATTATCCTTTACTGCAGAAAAGTAGACCAGAACATTACAACATACGAAACATGAAGTGTTTATGGGTCCTCTCACTAAGGTGTCGAATGTCACTGTCGGATTATTATGTGTATCATTTTGTTCAACTTGCTTGATACCTCATCTCATATTAGGCCTGAGCTTGCTACCATCTGCAGCTCATAAGACTGCCATCCCCACGAGCCCCTTTGAGGCGGGGTAGATGGCAGACCAGAGGCCTAGCTTCTCCCTACGAGCCCCGTGAGGGCGGGGAATGTGGCTAGGCCTGGGGACACTTGGTCCCAAAGATGAGGAGGTACTTGTACCTCCTCTCATGGGAGACTTAAGTCTCGAGACACTCCCCAGATAGGGAGCCAAGGCCGGGTCACCACTACTTGGAAAAGACCCGGGCCGGGAGAATACAGGCGAATAAAAAAAAAAAAAAAAACTCATCTCATTCTAAACTTATGAAGGTAATTTACACTTACACATTATTTTTCTGAAAAAAAACAACAAAACGTAATAAATGCATTCCTCTTCTTTACCTTAATAAAAGTATTACTAATTATCGGTTCCTAATAATATACTGTTCGTCGTACAATGTACTTGAATTTACGTGACTACCTTGGAATGCAGAAATGGACGCCACTAATGGACGCCACTAATGGACGCCACTAATGGACGCCACTAATGGACGCCTCTACACCTGGTAAGATAACCAGGTTGTCAGCAAAAGCTAATGATCACTGTATTAAACAATTCACTATACTGTATCACATCCATTTGTACATGAATGGTTCAGAGAACCGACATGTTGATAAATTAGACACATGTGCAACTCTTGGGTATCTTTATTGAGGAAACGTTTCGCCACACAGTGGCTTCATCAGTCCATACGTAGGAGAAACTTGAAGGACAGGAGGAGAATGAGGTAATCAGTCCCTCAACCTTGAGTCGATGTGTTCAGTCCATCAATCTTGAGTAGAATACGGCATATGAGCGGAGAAGCAGCTCCTCTCCTGCCATACGGTTTATCAGCTGCTTCTCCGCTCATATGCCGTATTCTACTCAAGATTGATGGACTGAACACATCGACTCAAGGTTGAGGGACTGATTACCTCATTCTCCTCCTGTTCTTCAAGTTTCTCCTACGTATGGACTGATGAAGCCACTGCGTGGCGAAACGTTTCCTCAATAAAGATACCCAAGAGTTGCACATGTGTCTAATTTATCATCACATCCATTTATTCAACATTAAACAAATGAATAAAATTATATTTAATTTCCTCAATATATACAGATTTTACTTAATAACACCAATGGCAACCCAGAGTTATGCTGAGCATTTCCAGCAAGCATAATAAGCATAATGAACATAATAAACACTGCATGTATACACTGACATTAAAGAGAAACATAAAAGTAATAATGATTAATATAACTGACAAACATGAAACCAGATTATGAGTTGAACATGATACTTGACAATAACAAAAACAGATTTATATCAATTCAGGCAAATAAATTACGTTCTCATGTACAGTTATAGTTTCACATTTGTTGATGATCTTTTGGTAAATATAATATGGAATGTGTTTGGGTGTTTTTTTGTAGGTTTGAAGCCAGGCCGAGTAGTGAGGAGTTTCTGTGGTAAAGGTGTTTATGTTTAAGGGAAGCCAAATGGAGATGTTTTTTGTTTAAAGTGTTTGGTGAGGGTGTGTAGTTAATGAGTGTTGAACAGGTGTTTGGTGTAGATGTGTAGTGTGGGTGTTACGAATTTGATGTTGTAACTTAAATAAAATGTTCCTGGCTCCTAAAGGCTGCTCACACTGCTATCTAGGGGTTATAAAATTACTCTGAAAACACAGGCAACCTTGGGCCGGAATGTACTCATTCAAATTAAGCATGAGTTCAGATAATTAACGTTGTATAAGGAAGGACACAAAAACTCACCTATACAAAAATATATATAATATAATAATAACTTACATACAACTTACAGTCTACTCCAAAAAACCACCACACTCCAGTTCACATTAACTCACTAGCACACTGCTACTAATGAGTTAAACAAAATAAATGAACATTTATGAACAGGGAGGCTCCATGACACCCCCCACCTTCCTGCAGGCTACTTAGCCTACAGTGGAAACGTTAAATACTTTCCGAAACACAGGCCCCTGCATACTAGGGCGTTACAAATAAACATGAAAGCACTTAAACACAAACACCTATAGTATACACTAAAAAACTTGCCAAAATTACCTACCGCCCACACTTGATGACTTGACCCCCGTCACCACCCGACTCGTACTGAACTAAACACACCTAAATAACAAAACAAAAGGCACAATACCGTGACTGGAACGATACACAAATAACCCGCACATAAAAGAGAGAAGCTTACGACGACGTTTCGGTCCGACTTGGACCATTTACAAAGTCACACTTACCAGAAGTGGAGCACGACGGCTATATATAGGCAGGAAGAGGTAGTGGTGGTAGTAGTAGTAGTAGTAGTAGTAGTAGTAGTAGTAGTAGTAGTAGTAGTAGTAGTAGTAGTAGTAGTAGTAGTAGTAGTAGTAGTAGTGGGAAACTAAGGAGGAGGAGCCAGTCAAATATAAAGACAGGGGAGCACTGCAAGGGAGCTAGGTGCCCACAGAGGGAGAGCAAGTGCACATAGGTGGGGGGAAGGAGAAGTGATGAAATAAATAATAAAGGAACAGAAACACGCGACAAAAGAAAGACAAAAAAAAAAGGAAAGAGGAAAGGGGAAGAGGGAGAAGAAGAAAAAATGAGGAATCAGGTTAAGTCACGGGTGTTCTGAAGTTCGGAGCATTTTACAATGTAGTGGGAGAGGAAGGCATCTACACAGACGAAGCCAGGACTAAGATTCATACAAGGAAAGTTGTGTAGTAGAGAGGATTCAACAAGACGGCGACTGTTAAGTTGGAAGTAGGGAAGACAGTTTTAGCAGAAGACCAGTCTATAGGATGGCTGTGATCTCTGACGTGACAGAAAAGAGCATTGTTTGTGTCGGCAAGCCTAACACTATTTTTGTGCTCCCTAAGTCTGTCAGAAAGAGATCGGCCAGTTTCTCCAAAGTATTGAAGGGGACAGGAGGAGCAAGAAATAGAGTAGACACCAGGAACATCTGTAGAGGGAGGAGAGGTATGAACGAGATTAGTGCGAAGAGTGTTAGTCTGGCGGAAAGTAAGCTTGATGTCTAAGGGACGGAGAGAATTGTTGAGATTAGAAAGACCGGAAATGTAGGGAAGGCAGAGGACAGAAGAGCTCCCAGAAGAAGAGAGTTTGGGAGAGAAGAAATTACGTTTAGCTCGTGAGAAGGCAGAGTCTATGAAATGGGAAGGGTAGCCAAGACGGGAAAACGAATTATGAAGAGTGGAAATTTCTGCTGGAAGGAACTGAGGATCACAGATGCGGAGGGCACGGAGAAAGAGAGAGATAAGAACACTTTTCTTGACAGCGAAAGCATGATAGGAAAAGTAGTGAATGTACATGCCACTGTGCATAGGTTTTCGGTAAACGGAAAAGGAAAAACCTGTATCTGAGCGGTGGACATGGACATCAAGGAAAGGAAGCAAGGAATTAGATTCCCATTCAGCTTTAAACTTAATGGAAGGGGCAAGATTGTTAAGAGCTTCAAGAAAAGGTTGGAAGAGATTGGAGTCATGAGGCCACAGAGCAAAGATGTCATCCACATAGCAGGAGTGACTTGCTCAAAACCCATGCTGCCTTGTTTTGTGCAACTGTTGGGCATCCAAATGGTTGGCGATCATGCCTCTTAGAACTCTTTCAAAGATTTGATTTTTTTAAATGTGGACATTAGAGCTATCGGTCTATAATTCTTGGTATTGCTTACCTGCCACCATTATGCAGTGAGGCTACATGTTTCCAGTGAGTCTGGGATAATACCCGTGTCCAGGCTACATCTCCATAGCACACGTAAGGCAGTTCTGGGAAGCAACACTTCGAAATTTTCTCTTGGAAAACAGAAGACATTTTTCCCAGTTTCTTGTAAAAGAAGAAAATTGCTGACTATATACACCAAAATTAATCAAAACTGTTTTCCAAATATAACTATTTAAGGTATATGTAATTAAATACGAAAGACAGCAAATAAGTGTATAAATATAGTAAATAAATAAGAAAACTAATAATACAACAAATAAAGCAAATAAGGAGGTAATTAATTAGGTAAATAAGATTAAAAGTAAGTATGAAAGTAACCGTTTTTAGGTGTATAACATTGAAAGTGTTTACAGTAGTCATAACGGCACGCTGATATTAAGAACACAGAAATACATTATTTATGTTCAACCTGAGATTATCCAGTAAAGTCAGTCACTGTGACCTAGTTCTTTCCAGAAAAGATATTATCCACTTAATTCACAGAAACCAATTTGATTAATTAAACTGGTATAATAAAAATTATACATACTAAAATTATGGAGAAGCTTCGTATGAGGAAAACAATGCGCCTATACAGCCTAATTCTTAAAAAAAATCATCCATTTTAAAATATGCATCAGTCAATACATATTTATGGGGGTCTTAAATATTTCATTATAACCAAGGGAGGATAATTCCAGTTCCCTGGAACAAGAGCCCCTCACCAGCATCAAAACAGCCTCTTTGAAAAGTTCATACCATTTTATAGACTAAAAGTGGCAAAATGGAACCAACATTCTCCATTAAAAACCTTGTATTAAGTAGGATACCGAGTGGTGGAACTTAGATGATCAAAAGAAACTTTCTGAAGTTATGGTAAGGAAACCAGTTTGGGGAAAGACCTTATAATACTGAGGAGAGGTTACCTACACTTGTTAATTACTCCACTAACCAAGTAACAGTTCACTTACGTAGAATTTATTATTATTAAAGATTAGCCGGTATTCTCCCGGCCCGGGCCTTTTCCAAGTGGTGGCCCGGCCTTGGCTCCCTCTTGAGGGAGTGTCTGAGACCGAAGTCTCCCATGGGAGGAGATACAAGTACCTCCTCATCTTTGGGACCAACTGTCCCCAGGCCTAGCCACAAGCTAGGCCTCTCTGGTCTGCCATCCCCGCCCCAAGGGGGCAAATGGGAATGACAGTCTTATGAGCTAAAGGCTCGGGCTCAGGCACCTACCCTACCCTAGAAGGGTTAGGCATGGTGTCGATCTTACGTAGAAAATTCGCAGCCAGTCCCTTAAGGTGTTCTGTAGTTATTATTGAAGCCTTGTAGGAATTAATGGAAGACAAAAACATTATACACAACCATGTATCACCTCTGGTATAAAGTCGTGTAGGTTTTAAACGCTCAATTAACTAGTAAAAATTAGAAATGTTCTAACAAGGTAAGATTTCAAAATTTTTAAATTTCCTTTCTGCAGTTAAATTTTGTTTAAAATTCTCGATGATCCTAACAGAAAAAATAAGACATTTTACGTTTGTAAAGAAAGTCCCGATTGATACATGTTTTTCTATAAGATTGACTTATTGGCACTATGACAACCTAAATTTAATACAAAATCGATCTAGTTAATTAACTTCAGTTCTTAAATGTTTGAAGCCAAAAAGGCATTCACTAGTGATTACATGAAAGCAATTTATTCTACAAAATTAACAATTTAAAGTTTGCATAGATCAAAGCAAAACGTTTTTTAATGAACTCATCGAGAAGATAAAACTTTCCACGGAAAACATTCTTCTGTAATTGACCTGATTACTACGATTTTTAATTTTTAACTTTCACATTAAATGTTGAACTACACAGTCAAAATTATGTGGAATCATCCTTCTTAAGGAATGTTTATTTGTTAATATTTTATAGATCGTGACACGACGAATTTCTTAGTTTTTTAATAACAATATCACTGGTGGCCTGGTGGTTGGGGCTCTGGTGGCCTGGTGGTTAACGCTCTCGCTTCACACGGTGAGGGCCTGGGTTCGATTCCCAGCCAGAGTAGAAACATTGGACGTGTTTCTTTCCACCTGTTGTCTATGTTCCCCATCAGTAAAATGGGTAGCTGGGTGTTAGTCGACTGGTGTGGGTCGCATCCTGGGACACTGACCTAAGGAGGCCTGGTCACAGACCGGGCCGCGGGGGCGTTGACCCCCGGAACTCTCTCCAGATAAACTCCAGATTTATTTAATCAAATTGGTAAAAATGGGATAAAGGAATCTCAGTAAGAACGTAAACTTTTTTATCTGGAAAATTTGAAGCCTATCAGAAGAGGCATTCTCCAGTTATCTCACAGATTCCAACGATTCCCAGTTTAATAAATTTAGTTTTTGACACTTTACCTCCACACAAACTAAACTTAGCGAGTTCCATCCTGTTCTTAAGAGGCATCAAACATTAAATATAAAAATGTTCAAAAGAGAAAGACATATTTAAATGTGTTTTATCGACAAGAAAAAAGTCGCCCTACTTTGTTTATATATGTGGCAGATGTGCACCTGTGTACTCAGTCTAGGAAGCTGTGGAAGAGATCTACAACTTGGGTTATTGAACATTAAAATGGTATAAAATACCGACAGGTTGTTAGGTAAGACACATATGCAACAGTTGGGTATCTTTATTATGAAACGTTTCGCCTACACAGTAGGCTTCTTCAGTCAAGTACAGAAAAGTTGATAGAAGCAGAAGATACTTAAAGACGATGTAATCAGTCCATCACCCTTAAAGTTTTGAGGTGGTCAGTCCCTCAGTCTGGAGAAGAGCATTGTTCCATAGTATGAAACAATTTAATGTTTCAGACTATGGAACAATGCTCTTCTCCAGACTGAGGGACTGACCACCTCAAAACTTTAAGGGTGATAGACTGATTACATCGTCTTCAAGTATCTTCTGCTTCTATCAACTTTTCTGTACTTGACTGAAGAAGCCTACTGTGTAGGCGAAACGTTTCATAATAAAGATACCCAACTGTTGCATATGTGTCTTACCTAACAACTTGGGTTATTGTTCACCTGAGTATATCAACTGTTCTAAAATTTTGAACTAGTTAATGTGCAGTTCGAAGATGCCTTTATTATGTCTTCTCGTGTTGTGACAGAGATAAAAACGAAATATTGGAGAAAGAAATAAGGAAATAAAAAGAAAAATGTTCATAAGAGTACTTTACTATGGCAGTTCTAGAATCCACTGTTAGTACTCTGAAGTTATATCTAGTGTACGTACTCTGTATTTAGTTTGGACCAAGAATTATATCGTTATATACTTAAAACTAGGTTTATGGAATACCCGAAAGTACACAATACACTCGAATGTATATGAATATGTTTTAGTTACTGGCTGATGTTTAATACTATTATGATGTTTACTGGATTAGTGTAAATGCAAAATATTCTTTTGCTTCTTTTCACAATCTAGCGTATTGTTATTATTATTACCATGCTCAATCTTAAGTGTACGCAAACATTAACAGCTTCAGATATTTACTTAACGTTCACTTATCTCCATCACTTGATTTGAATTCTGATTTCCTAGTATATATATCATGGCAGTGGCGAATCACAACAGATGAGAATATAACAACAAGCTAATGCCTTGGTGCACTGCAGTCTCAGCTGGGTGAAGCAGCTCATGCCTTAGTGCATTACAGTCTCAGCTGGGTGAAGAAGCTCATGCCTTGGTGCACTGCAGTCTCAGCTGGGTGAAGCAGCTCATGCCTTAGTGCATTACAGTCTCAGCTGAGTGAAGCAGCTCATGCCTTAGTGCATTGCAGTCTCATCTGAGTGAAGCAGCTCATGCCTTAGTGCATTGCAGTCTCATCTGAGTGAAGCAGCTCATGCCTTAGTGCATTGCAGTCTCATCTGAGTGAAGCAGCTCATGCCTTAGTGCATTGCAGTCTCAGCTGGGTGAAGCAGCTCATGCCTTGGTGCACTGCAGCCTCAGCTGAGTGAAGCAGCTCATGCCTTAGTGCATTGCAGTCTCATCTGAGTGAAGCAGCTCATGCCTTAGTGCATTGCAGTCTCATCTGAGTGAAGCAGCTCATGCCTTAGTGCATTGCAGTCTCATCTGAGTGAAGCAGCTCATGCCTTAGTGCATTGCAGTCTCAGCTGGGTGAAGCAGCTCATGCCTTGGTGCACTGCAGCCTCAGCTGAGTGAAGCAGCTCAGGCCTTGGTGCATTGCAGTCTCAGCTGAGTGAAGCAGCTCAGGCCTTGGTGCATTGCAGTCTCAGCTGAGTGAAGCAGCTCAGGCCTTGGTGCATTGCAGTCTCAGCTGAGTGAAGCAGCTCAGGCCTTGGTGCATTGCAGTCTCAGCTGAGTGAAGCAGCTCAGCCTTGGTGCACTGCAGTCTCAGCTGAGTGAAGCAGCTCAGGCCTTGGTGCATTGCAGTCTCAGCTGAGTGAAGCAGCTCATGCCTTGGTGCACTGCAGTCTCAGCTGAGTGAAGCAGCTCATGCCTTGGTGCACTGCAGTCTCAGCTGAGTGAAGCAGCTCATGCCTTGGTGCACTGCAGTCTCAGCTGAGTGAAGCAGCTCATGCCTTGGTGCACTGCAGTCTCAGCTGAGTGAAGCAGCTCATGCCTTGGTGCACTGCAGTCTCATCTGAGTGAAGCAGCTCATGCCTTGGTGCACTGCAGTCTCATCTGAGTGAAGCAGCTCATGCCTTGGTGCACTGCAGCCTCAGCTGGGTGAAGCAGCTCATGCCTTGGTGCACTGCAGCCTCAGCTGGGTGAAGCAGCTCATGCCTTGGTGCATTGCAATCTCAGCTGAGTGAAGCAGCTCATGCCTTAGTGCATTGCAATCTCAGCTGGTGAAGCAGCTCATGCCTTGGTGCACTGCAGCCTCAGCTGGGTGAAGCAGCTCATGCCTTGGTGCACTGCAGCCTCAGCTGAGTGAAGCAGCTCATGCCTTGGTGCACTGCAGCCTCAGCTGGGTGAAGCAGCTCATGCCTTGGTGCACTGCAGCATCAGCTGGGTGAAGCAGCTCATGCCTTGGTGCACTGCAGTCTCAGCTGGGTGAAGCAGCTCATGCCTTGGTGCACTGCAGCCTCAGCTGGGTGAAGCAGCTCATGCCTTGGTGCACTGCAGTCTCAGCTGGGTGAAGCAGCTCATGCCTTGGTGCACTGCAGCCTCAGCTGGGTGAAGCAGCTCATGCCTTGGTGCATTGCAATCTCAGCTGAGTGAAGCAGCTCATGCCTTAGTGCATTGCAATCTCAGCTGGGTGAAGCAGCTCATGCCTTGGTGCACTGCAGCCTCAGCTGGGTGAAGCAGCTCATGCCTTGGTGCACTGCAGCCTCAGCTGAGTGAAGCAGCTCATGCCTTGGTGCACTGCAGCCTCAGCTGGGTGAAGCAGCTCATGCCTTGGTGCACTGCAGCCTCAGCTGGGTGAAGCAGCTCATGCCTTGGTGCACTGCAGTCTCAGCTGGGTGAAGCAGCTCATGCCTTGGTGCACTGCAGCCTCAGCTGGGTGAAGCAGCTCATGCCTTGGTGCACTGCAGTCTCAGCTGGGTGAAGCAGCTCATGCCTTGGTGCATTGCAGTCTCAGCTGGGTGAAGCAGCTCATGCCTTGGTGCACTGCAGTCTCAGCTGGGTGAAGCAGCTCATGCCTTGGTGCACTGCAGCCTCAGCTGAGTGAAGCAGCTCATGCCTTGGTGCATTGCAGCCTCAGCTGAGTGAAGCAGCTCATGCCTTGGTGCACTGCAGCCTCAGCTGAGTGAAGCAGGTCATGCCTTGGTGCACTGCAGCCTCAGCTGGGTGAAGCAGGTCATGCCTTGGTGCACTGCAGCCTCAGCTGGGTGAAGCAGGTCATGCCTTGGTGCACTGCAGCCTCAGCTGGGTGAAGCAGCTCATGCCTTGGTGCAATTCAGTCTCAGCTGAGTGAAGCAGCTCATGCCTTGGTGCACTGCAGCCTCAGCTGGGTGAAGCAGGTCATGCCTTGGTGCACTGCAGCCTCAGCTGGGTGAAGCAGGTCATGCCTTGGTGCACTGCAGCCTCAGCTGAGTGAAGCAGCTCATGCCTTGGTGCACTGCAGCCTCAGCTGAGTGAAGCAGGTCATGCCTTGGTGCACTGCAGCCTCAGCTGAGTGAAGCAGCTCATGCCTTGGTGCACTGCAGCCTCAGCTGAGTGAAGCAGCTCATGCCTTGGTGCACTGCAGCCTCAGCTGAGTGAAGCAGGTCATGCCTTGGTGCACTGCAGTCTCAGCTGAGTGAAGCAGGTCATGCCTTGGTGCACTGCAGCCTCAGCTGGGTGATGCAGCTCATGCCTTGGTGCACTGCAGCCTCAGCTGGGTGAAGCAGGTCATGCCTTGGTGCACTGCAGCCTCATCTGAGTGAAGCAGGTCATGCCTTGGTGCACTGCAGCCTCAGCTGAGTGAAGCAGCTCATGCCTTGGTGTACTGCAGCCTCATATGAGTGAAGCAGCTCATGCCTTGGTGCATGAGAGGTCATGAGAGGTCAACTGGAAGGACTAAGTCAAGCTTTAATGTCATGATAAATCAGCTGTTTGGATCAACGTATTTCTCTGTGAATGAGACAAATGTTTACCACGTGAGTATCTTTTTTGCCGAAGAGTTTAGCAGGAGTATCAAACATTAACAAACAAATATAGAGGCGACTTTTGTGTTTTAGACTATAGACGTGAAGTAATTATGTGGTAATTCAGGCACTTATGTCTTGAAAAGTTAGCAGGTGTACAGTCCTAGTCTTGACTGATATGTCTTAAGAACAGGCACAGTGATATTCTTATAAACTAGAGCTAAAAGAGAAGTGCAGCAGTTTGAGACTGCGTCCCAAGTGGGTGGGATCCACTAGTGGAAGTTGTCCACAGGACTGTACATCTTCTGTCAGATTACGAGACATTGTCTTTTATCAATTCTTCAAGGCTCGGGAATGAATAGCTTGAAATTATCTGTCGCCTTCTTTCACTGTTTCCAGTATAATAATCGCCAGTGTATTATACAAAATTAATACAAGATTATTTCTCGGTGGCATGAGCCATCATCCGGGTAGGTCAACTCATGTCTCAGAATTTTTAAAGGTGAACTGGGTGAAGGAACACAATAATTAGCAGATGTCGCGGGTAAACAGACGTCTGCATCATTAAGAACCATCATAATAGCGCAAGTTGTGTCGTGGAGCATCAGACCTCAACATAACCCTGGTTCTGAATCGCCACGATTTCACCAGTCACCACACACCCTTACCATTCACCCTCACTAAATATCTCCAATACACACCCTTACTTTATAATTTCAACACATACCATCACACATACCCCTCACTCCTCACATTACAACCCTTCATTACACACCCTCACTACATATCTCCAACACACACACCATCACTATTCTCACTACACACCCTCACTCCTCACACTACACACCCTTCATTACAAACCCTCACTACATATCTCCAACACACACCATCACTACTCTCACTACATACCCCTCACTCCTCACACTACACACCCTCACTACATATCTCCAACACACCCCCTCACTACACATCTTCACTACATTCACTACACATCTTGAATACACTCACTACACATCTTCACTACACATCTTCACTACACTCACTACACATCTTCACTATATTCACTACACATCTTCACTACAGACACACACCCTTACTTCCTTCACAAGAGGTTCCATACCTGGAGGTTACCTGGAGGTTATTCCGGGGATCAACGCCCCCGCGGCCCAGTCCATGACCAGGCCTCCAGATGGATCAGGGCCTGATCAACTAGGCTGTTACTGCTGGCCGCACGCAGTCCAACGTACGAGCCACAGCCCGGCTGATCCGGCACTGACTTTAGGTATCTGTCCAGCTCTCTCTTGAAGGCATCCAGGGGTTTATTGGCAATTCCCCTAATGCTTGATGGGAGGCTGTTGACAGTCTTGGGCCCCGGACACTTATGGCGTTTTCCCTTAGTGTACCAATGGCGCCCCTACTTTTTATTGGGGGCATTTTGCATCGCCTGCCCAGTCTTTTACTTTCGTAGGGAGTGATTTCTGTGTGCAGATTTGGGACAATTCCTTCCAAGATTTTCCAAGTGTAGATTATGATATATCTCTCCCTCCTGCGTTCCAACGAGTACAAGTCAAGTGCTTCCAAGCGTTTCCCAGTAGTTAAGGTGCTTGACAGAACTTATACGTGCAGTAAAGGATCTCTGTACACTCTCTAGATCTGCGATTTCACCTGCTTTGAATGGAGATGTTAATGTACAGCAGTGTTCCAGCCTGGGAGAGAAAAAGTGTTTTTAAAAAGGGTTTCATCATTGGTTTGGCATCCCCTCGTTTTAAAACGTTCTCTTTTATCCTTCCAAACCTTTTTTCTTTGCACGTGCTTCGGGGGGGGGCACTTTTTGTGATCCTGAAAGTGAATCCTCAAAACTTTCTACCCCCAAGGTCCCTTACTTTAAATTTTTTCCGCTCAATTGCAGGGCCCAAAGGTCTGTAGTAACTCTGTTTATTTTATTATCTCCCCCAAATTTTTCCCATAACGGGTATTTGGGAAATTTTTGTCCTCATTGAAAATAAATATTGTTTCCCTTTGCCCACGGGAAAAACTTTTTTTTAATATTTTTCTTGGGGAGGTTAAACCGCGTCCCCCGCAGATGACGGGCCTCATGCAGATCCTAGTATCATCCGCAAGGATGATCGGTTGCTGTGATGTATATCTCGCCCTATGTCTGATATGGGGAAAAGGGAAAATAAGATGGGGGCAGTACTAGGGCCTTGTGGAACAGACCTTTCACTATGGAAACCCCCCGATTTAACCTTTTTGACCACTACTTTTTTGTGTTGGGATTGTTGGGAAGTTGAAGCCCATTTTCCCCCACTTTCCCATTTATTCCTTTTAGCACGTATTTTTTTGGGCTATTAAAAAACCCATGCCGCATTTGTAAAATTGTTTTTGAAAAGTCTGGGGGTATATTCATCAGCATTCTGTTTTTCCCTTCCGGGTTGCTTTCCAAAGGCCATATATAGTGATCCATTTTTTGTGAGAGGGGGAAACCCCCCCTGCCCTAAACCCCAATGTTCCCCTTTGGTTGGGGCGTTTTTGGGGAACCCGGGTGTTTTTGCAATCCGGGGTTCTTCGCCTCTTTAAAAAGATTTTTATGATGTGGTACGCAGACAAAGGGTCTATATTTTCTTAGTAATGCTTTGCTGCCCCCCTTTTTAGGGAAAGTGGGGATTTTCCGTTTTTTTTAAGTGATTTGGGGAAATTTTCCCCCAATGCCCAAAACTCCTCCTCCATAGTGTCTTGGGGACGCGAGAGGGGTTCTTTTTGTTCTTAATGAAAAAAGGGGTTCCCGAGTTTGGGCCCGGGGCTGATTCAGGGGCATGTTGTCAAAGGCTTTTTCGAAATCTATCAGAGTTGGGGGAAAATGTGGGAAATATTTTGGCCCATACTTTTAAAGGAGTTTTGAGGCTAAATTTTCATGAAGAAATTTTTGGGGTCGTCGTTTCCCCCAAAACCTTTTTTGGGGTTCACTAAACACAAGTCGTACGGGTTTTAAATTTATTTCACTCATTTCCTTTTTGCCACTGTGTAAGCCCCCATCCTGTCGGAGTAAGGCCCGATAACTAGATGGGGTTTTTCCCTTTGGGTTTTTGGGATATGAAAAGAAATTTTTTGAATTTTTTTTTTTCAATTTCATAATAGCTTTAAGCTCCTCCCTGCCCTCTCCGGGTTCATGTAAGGGGTTAAATTTAACTTAATTCGTTTAGTTTCCATTTCCCCCCTGGTCGGGGCCCCTTTCTTTGTGTATAGAAAATTCTGCACTCCAGAGGAGCTCAGTGACTTTCATCGTTTTTCTGTAGAGGGGGGGTTTTTCGCTCTCTCGGGTTTAACCCCTGTCTTCTTCTTTCTTAGGGGAATATGCCGGGGAAAACTTTCTTCGGCTGCCGGGAAATTTTACCCTTTTTAAAGGGCCCGGGGTTTTTGGATCCATTAAAATTAAGACATCTCCCCCCAAATTGTTTCTTTTAAAGGACAGGGTTTTCCCCTTGGTCCCATTTATATTCGTTTTGAAGTTGTATTTTTTTTTTTTAAAAGACCCCCTTAAAAGGGTTCATCATTCTGTGATCAGGCCCCTTTTGCATTTACGTCTGGATTTTCGATTGGGTTTGGGATGGGAATTATTTTTTTTGATATTTTTATGTCTCTTATCGGGTTTCCCCTTATTTGTGAATATGGTCAAGTTTGTTTTTCTAGTCTTGTTGGCTCCCCCCTATTTGCGGCTTAGGGTGTGTTTTTCGCAAAAGACTTAGTAGCTATGTGGGGTTTTGGCCCCTTTCATCTGGCAAACCTTTCCGGGATTTTTCAGTATAACATTATTTGCAACTTCTTCCATTTTTATCCCTTTTAGGTTGAAATCCCCAAGCGTGGGATGTTTGGGGATGGGGCGGGAAAGGGTTTTTTCCAAACATAATCAATTTTCAGAAAGCTTTTTCCTTGAACTTTTGGTGAGGTTGCATTGGGGGGTTTATATAAAAACCAAAATTTGACTGGGTTTTTTGGTTCCCCGCCCTTTTTTTGGAAAAAAATTCAGCTACCTCATTTGGGGTTTTTCAGCAACTCCGTGCAGATGGGGCTTTTTTGGGACAAAACGGCCAACCCCCCCCTTTTTGCTGTTTTAATGTCGAAACAAAAAAGGTTGTAGCCATTTTAATCCATATTTCCTGTCAAAGTGATTTTTTTGTGTAAAGTCTCTGTGAAGGCTGAAAACTTTGCTTTAGCCTTTTTCAGAATTTCCCTGATAAAAGGTATTTTTTTTGGTTGGGGGTGGATTTAAGGCCCTGTTTATTAGCAAATATGAGGGGTTTGTTTTTTGTGTTTTTGGGGGATTTTTTTTTGGGGGCATCAGTAGTTGTAATTTTGGAGGGCCCAGGGTGGCCAGGGGCTGCACCCCCAAATCCAAAAAGGGCTCCAAGGTGGGGGACTATTTTTGTTTTTTTTCCTTCCATTTTTTTTTTTCCCTTTTCCTGCCATAAAAAATCACCGGGGTTTGGGGGTTGTCGTTTTTTAATATTTTTTTCCCTTGGGGGGTCTGTGCCTCCTGGCCCCTTTTAGTTTGGGTATGAAAGGGCCAGTCGTGTTGTAACACTGCTTCTGGAGGACCGGGGAAAGTGAAAACTTTTTTTGCGTGAAAGAAAGTCCCAGGAAGAAGAAAAAACACCCCTTTTAGACAGGGGGTCACTACATTTTTTGGGGGAATGCTAAAAATTTTGTATGTCCCAGTTTTTTTTCCTGTTATTCCTTTGTTACAGATCCCCCAAGCAAAATATTTCCCAAAAATTTTCCCCGTTGGTTGAGAATTTTTTGGAAAGGTGTTTTGGGTAAATTTTAATGCAGGTTCGGGGACGGGCACTAAAACCCCTCAGTTCCAAGGCAGGGTCACCTGGGGCCTGGATTCCATCTATTTTCCCCCAGTAAGGAAAAGGAGGAGACCCCTCTCCAAATCGTCCCTGGGGGCCACGGTCTTTTTCCCAATGCTGGTTGAAATTTTACGGTTTTAGGGGGGTTTTGGGTGGTGGGTCCCTGGTAGCGCCCCTGGGCTGGCGGGAAAGGCTGGGGGTGGGCCCGATCAGCACGGGGCCCTGGGGGCCCTGACCCTTTTGGGCCAGTGGCTGGGCCGGGGCCAGCACCAGCCCTGTGGGTTTTAGTGCTTTGACTGGGGGATGGGTCTGGCTTAGAAACCTTTGTGGGTGATAGTTTGGGTTCGAGTCATCTGTTGTGGTATTGACTTCTCATTTTTTGATAAAACTATTCTTTCCCCCCATGTTTTATATTTTTTGGGTTTAAAACCCCAAAAGGGTCATCCTTGTTTTTTTGATTATTTTTGATCTTTTATTTACTCCCTTTAGTACCTTTCTGATCCCTGCCCAAAGTTTTTTACATTTTTTATTGCAAAACCAAAAAACCCACCTTGCGAGTTCGAGGCCCTTTTTTTGAGGCTGTATTTAGCCCTAGTACAAGAGATATGGTTTTTTTCGGAAAAAGCATACGAGCATAGATTGATGTGATTCTGGGTTTTCCTTCCAAGGAAATTTTTACGGCCCCCAGATATGCTGTGTGGGCATCCCGTCTGTTCCACTAAAACCTGTAAAGCCACCCGAAGAAAACTTATTTTTCCCTTTACCCTTTTTCTTTCTGGGGCCCCGAAAAAGCAAGATGTATTTTTACAAAACCCAAATTTGCAGTATGTGGGTGATGGTGTAGGGTGGGTGGGGGTTTTTAGGGTGGGGGGTGGGTGTTTGGGGGGGTGGTGGGGTAGGGTGGGGGGGGGGGGTTTTTGGGTGGGTGTGAGCTGGGCAGGACTTACCCCACCCGCCTCACTTCCACTAATTTTTTTATTTTATTTTTAATTTTTATTATTATTATTTATTATTATTAAATTTTTATTATTTAAATTCCTTTTAAGTAGTGCTGTACCTGTTTATCTCACTGTTTAATTTTTGGGATTCTTTTTTAAAAAACACTTTTTAAATGCGTATACTGGGGTAAATTTTTTTATTTTTTTACACAAACAAACTAGGCCCCCCCCCCACGCTAACTTTTTCCCCCACCCCCTTCTAAGGAAAAAATTTTTTTTCCTGTTTATAGAAAGGGAAGGGGTTTTTAGGGTTTAATTTATGTATGTGTGATTCCCTTTCACCTCAATGCTAAACCCCCACTTTTTTATTTACTTATGACTGTAGTAGTTACCATTCCGTTATTAACACTTACTGGACCTCTGGCAATAGTTCCTAGTGCCAGTCGCTTTGTAAGATATTCCCCTAAAAAACCTATATATTGTACGCTTTACTGGGGGATAATTAAGTTACTCTTAAACTACAAATTTTTTCCCCATGTACTGCAAATATATTTCCTTTACTCATATATTTCTTTTTAAAATAGATGAATATTTTTTTTTGTTTAATTTTTCCCCCTTGTGTCGACATCCCGGGAAAAATTCCCCCTTGTGCTGGCCCGGTCCATGATTTTTACGGAAATTTCGTCAGCCAAAAAATTAGATTATCTTCCCCATATTGATAACTTCTGTATTCCTCCTTTTCTCCTATATTCTAGTCGTTTTATAGTACTTTTAAGTTTAGGGGTTTTTCCCCCATGTATAATTATATTTTATTTTTGGGGGTCCGCATGATCCAAAAAAAGTGCCAAAACCCCATTACGTTCCCCCCCTCCCCTGTACGTCAGTTTTACGTGAAAACAACCCCGTTTAAAAATTAATGATTAAAATCTGAGCAAATCGATTTGGGAATTATTGTTATATATGGGTTAAAAAAATCCCAATTTTTTTCAAAAAAAGATGGTTTAAAAAGGGGGCAAAACACAGTCCCAAACAAATTCTAAGTTACAAAAAGGAAGTTCTTGGTCTAAGCCGTGCAAGAAGCATTTGTTGTTGGGCTTAGAGAGAAAAAAAATCCGAAATTTGACTGGCCCCATTAAGTGTGAAGCTGATCTAAAGTTATTTTTCACTTGGAGTGGTGAAGATTTTAAAAACCCAAACAGAAGAAACACTCAGAAGTTATTTTCTGAAAATTTAAAAATTTAAAAAAAAACTTTTAAAAAATTTGAGGTAAACTTTATCCAAACGTTTGTTTGCAAAATTGGGTTTTGAATTTTTAAAAAGTAAATAAATGAATATAAATGTTATATACCAGTGGGAAAATAAGCGATTTTTGTTTTTTTGGATAGGGTATATGACATTAAAAAATATTTTCACTGGTTTTAGGTACTTTCAAAATTTTTCATTGGGTCTAAGAAAAACATTTTTGGGGATTTATTTTGGGTTTCCCCCTTTTTTGTTTTAAAAACTGTTTATTTATTTTTTTATTTAAAAAAGACTTCTCCCCAAAATTTTTTCACGGGAAAAAAACCCAAATTTAAAAAATAAAAGTGGGCCCCAGTAAAAAAAACTCAGACTCAGAAAGAGTCATAGGGAAAGTTAGGAAAAATTTTTTTCAGGCATAGAGTCGTCCGGAAATGGAATAGCCAACAAGTTTAGTAGTTTAAGGGAGGAAAACCCTAAAATAGCTTTAAGAGAGGTTTTGACAAAACTCTGGAAGCAAGAGAAGAGGACCTAGAAACGACCAGTGAAAAGGGGGGCCAGGAGCTGTGGCCCCGACCCTGCAAACCCCAATTAGGTGAGTTTCAATTAGGGGAGTTTCAAAAATAAAATCAAAAGCTTCGTTTTAAGAAAAAAAAAAGACTTTTACTAAAAGTTTAAAAACGACCTAAAAGTTTATTTCCAGATAAAAGTAGACTTTAAAATTTTTCCCCCCAGAGCCTAAAGAAAAAAAAAATTGTTTCCCCCCGTTTAAAAGTAAATCACCTACTGATTTAGGAAATTTTTTCAGAAAAAGTTTAAAAATTTTAAAAAGGAAGAAATGGCCCCCAAACCGTAGTTTTTTTACAGTATCTAAAGGAAAAAGGACAGAGATGGAGGATGGAGAGAGGGATAAGTTTTCCCTTCCTTGGGGTCAATGTTATTATAATGCTAATTAAGCTCTAAAACCACAAGGGTTATCGTGGATCAGTAGCCCCTCACCAGCATCAAGGAACCCTCCTTGAGGAATCACAGTCCAGTTTATTAAAGCAAAATAACTATATACCAAATCGAGATTGAAAATGGCTGCTAAATGGCACCTACGTACTCCATGTTCCCTCGTCTTCTAATATCATGTTTATTTTTCAATTATAATCTACCTTGTCCATAATTACTATCACATTTGCTGTGTCTGCTTCGTAAGGTGAAGTCTACGATCTTTCCTTAATTCATGGTATAACTTAACAAATCTTTGAGGCTAATTATCCTCATAGATTTGTTAAGTTTCACAATGAATTCAGTACAAAAACTTCCAATTAAGGAACACTAGGTATTGCCTAGTTAAAACATGGAAACCAGTTTATTTAATAAAACTAGCAGCTAACATTATATGCAAGTGAAAATGAAAGCTAGACTTTCTATTAATAAAGAAAAATTAAGAGAAAGATTAAAGATTCCAATGATTCCAATTTTATTACTATCATCTAAATTTTAAATTTACTCCCACAGTGTCTATAATTATACGATGTCATTATTCATACTACTACTACTACTACTACTACTACTACTACTACTACTACTACTACTACTACTACTACTACTACTAATAATAATAATAATAATAATAATAATAATAATAATATCTTTTTTTTCTACAAGTACATGCACAAGGTATACATAAGAACATAAGAACATACGAAAGAAGGAACACTGCAACAGGCCTACTGACCCATGCGGAGCAGGTACATGTCCCTCCCCCCCCGGATAAGCCCAATGACCCACCCCCCCGGATAAGCCCAATGACCCACCCAGTCTGGTCACCTCCACTCAAGGATGGATCACTGCACCAGATCCAGCAGCACTAGCTAGTCAGGTCCTACTCACACCCACCCACACCCACTCATGTATTTATCTAACCTATTTTTAAAACTACACAACGTTTTAGCCTGAATAACTGTACTAGGGAGTTTGTTCTACTCATCCACAACTCTATTACCAAACCAGTGCTTTCCTATATCCTTCCTGAATCTGAATTTTTCCAACTTGAAACAATTGCTGCGAGTTCTGTCTTGGCTGGAAATTTTCAGCACGCTATTTACATCCCTTTTATTTATTTCTGTTTTCCATTTATACACCTCGATCATATCCCCCCTAATTCTGCGCCATTCGAGAGAGTGCAGATTCAGGGCCCTCAGTCTATCCTCATAGGGAAGATTGATACATGGGATCATCTTTGTCATCCTCCTCTGTACGTTTTCCAGAGCATTTATATCCATTCTGTAATACGGTGACCAGAACTGAGCAGCATAGTCTAAATGAAGCCTAACCAAGGATATATAGAGTTGAAGAACAACCTGAGGACTTCTATTATTTATACTTCTAGATACGAAGCCAATAATTCTGTTAGCTTTATTGCGAACACTAATGCCCTGTTACTACATAGAAAGCCGCTAGTTATGCTGAGCATTTCCCGCAAATTAGGTCCTTGTCCCAGGATGCCACTCACACCAGTCCACTAACACACAGGTACCCATTTTACTGATGGGGAACATAGACAACCGGTATGTAGATGAATGGTTCGGAGAACCGACATGTTGATAAATTAGACACATGTGCAACTCTTGGGTATCTTTATTGAGGAAACGTTTCGTCACACTTTGGCTTCATCAGTCCATACAAAGGAGAATCTTGAAGAACAGGAGGAGAATGAGGTGATCAGTCCCTCAACCTTGAGTCGATGTGGTCAGTCCATCAATCTTGAATAGAATACGGCATATGAGCGGAGAAGCAGCTTATAAACCGTAGACAGGAGAGGTGCAGCAGCCGTAAGTGGTGTCACATTTGTCCATGTCAAAGTAGGTCGTGTCCAAGGGTTAGGCAAACGAAGAATTCCCAAGTATTGAGATCCCAAGAAGTTGCAGTGTCTGACAGAAATGTAGATGAATGGTTCAGATAACCGACATATTGATAAATTTGACACATGTGCAACTCTTGGGTATCTTTATTGAGGAAACGTTTCGCCACACAGTGACTTTATCAGTGGCTTAATTTATTAACATGTCGGTTCTCTGAACCATTCATCTACAATCCTGTCAGACACTGCAACTTCTTGGGATCTTAATACTTGGGAATTCTTCACTTGCCTAACCCTTGGGCACGACCTACTTCCACATGGACAAATGTGACACCACCTACGACTGCTGCACCTCTCCTGACTACGGTATATAAGGAGCTTCTCCGCTCATATGCTGTAATCTATTCAAGATTGACGGACTGACCACAGCGACTCAAGGTTGAGGGACTGATTACCTCATTCTCCTCCTGCTCTTCACGCTTCTCCTTTGTATGGACTGATGAAGCCACTGTGTGGCGAAACGTTTCCTCAGTAAAGGTACCCAAGAGTTGCACATGTGAGATTAAGACACAAACTGGTAAAAATCTCGAACTAAGATTAAAACAACATAAATATAGACCATACCCCCGGCCGGGATTGAACCCGCATTAGAACTGGACAAGATTGCAATGCTCTATTTATTCATGTAAGAGATTTTAACTATCCAATTGATTTTCAAAAAGTTGAGAAAGTAGTATCAAGCAAGTCCATGGTTGACAGGAATATAATTGAATCTTGTTTCATAAAAAGCAGTTTTGACAATAATATGAATATTTCCTTTGGTTTATATAAATTAGATCCATTTATAATTAATACAATTTGGGAAGAATTTAATAATACACTGGACAAATAATTTTTTAATTTCCTTGGGTAGAATAGCTTGGGGGTGAGTTGTGCAAAGGACCTATCCAAGTTGGGTCGGCGCGCGTCAGGTGTTTAACCGTTGTGGGATCTGATAGTGAGGTGCTGGCCTGACCCCTTATATAGCTTCCTTGGATGCTTTACTTTCATAGTTCCTTGATAATGTGAGTAGTCACGAAAGCGCTTGGAATTTCTCTATTTTTTCAGAGTGGTTGTTTTGCATATATATATATATATATATATATATATATATATATATATATAATATATATATATATATATATATATATATATATATATATATATATATATATATATATATATATATATATATATATATATATATATGTATATATATATATATATAGTGTAAAACGAAAGCCTGTAATTGTTTTACATGATGGTAGGATTGCTGGTGTCTTTTGTCTGTCTCATAAATATGCAAGATTACAAGTATGTCTTGCTACTTCTACTTACACTTAGGTCACACTACACATACATGTACATGTTTATTTATACACAATCATCTGAGTTTACTTTGATTTTATCTTAATAGTTCTTGGTCTTATTACTTTTCCTTTTATATCCATGGGGAAGTGGAATAAGAATCTTTCATCCGTAAGCCATGCGTGCTGTAAAAGTCAACTGAAATGCCGGGAACAATGGGCTAGTAGTCCCTTTTCCTGTAATAATTACTAAAAAGAATAAGAAGAAGAAAATTGTCAAAGTGGGAAGTCTGAATGTGCGTGGATGTTGCGCGAATGATAGGAAAGAGATGATTGTGGATGTTATGAATGAGAGGAAGCTGGATGTCCTGGCTTTAAGTGAAACAAAGCTGAAGGGGGTGGGAGAGTTTCAGTGGAGAGAAATAAATGGGATTAGGTCAGGGGTTTCAAATAGAGTTAGAGCTAAAGAAGGAGTAGCAATAATGTTGAAGGATAAGTTACGGCAAGAAAAGAGGGACTATAAATGTATTAATTCAAGGATTATGTGGAGTAAAATAAAGGTTGGATGTGGAAAGTGGGTTATAGTAAGTGTATATGCACCTGGAGAAGAGAAAATTGTAGAGGAGAGAGAGAGATTTTGGGAAATGTTGAGTGAATGCGTGAGGAGTTTTGAACCAGGTGTGAGAGTACTTGTGGTTGGGGATTTCAATGCTAAAGTGGGTAAAAATGTTGTGGAGCGAGCAGTAGGTAAATTTGGGGTGCCAGGGGTAAATGAAAATGGGGAGCCTTTAATTGAGCTATGTGTAGAAAGAGGTTTAGTAATAAGTAATGCATATTTTATGAAAAAGAGGATAAATAAATATAGAAGGTATGATATAGCACGTAATGAAAGTAGTTTGTTAGATTATATTTTTTTTTTTATTTATTATCACACTGGCCGATTCCCACCAAGGCAGGGTGGCCCAAAAAAGAAAAACTTTCACCATCATTCGATCCATCACTGTCTTGCCAGAAGCGTGTTTTACACTACAGTTTTTAAACTGCAACATTAACACCCCTCCTTCAGAGTGCAGGCACTGTACTTCCCATCTCCAGGACTCAAGTCCGGCCTGCCGGTTTCCCTGAATCCCTTCATAAATGTTACTTTGCTCACACTCCAACAGCACGTCAAGTATTAAAAACCATTTGTCTCCATTCATTCCTATCAAACACGCTCACGCATGCCTGCTGGAAGTCCAAGCCCCTCGCACACAAAACCTCCTTTACCCCCTCCAGCCAACCTTTCCTAGGCCGACCCCTACCCCGCCTTCCTTCCACTACAGACTGATACACTCTTGAAGTCATTCTGTTTCGCTCCATTCTCTCTACATGTCCGAACCACCTCAACAACCCTTCCTCAGCCCTCTGGACAACAGTTTTGGTAATCCCGCACCTCCTCCTAACTTCCAAACTACGAATTCTCTGCATTATATTCACACCACACATTGCCCTCAGACATGACGTCTCCGCTGCCTCCATCCTTCTCCTCGCTGCAACATTCATCACCGATGCTTCACACCCATATAAGAGCGTTGGTAAAACTATACTCTCATACATTCCCCTCTTTGCCTCCAAGGACAAAGTTCTTTGTCTCCACAGACTCCTAAGTGCACCACTCACCCTTTTCCCCTCATCAATTCTATGATTCACCTCATCTTTCATAGACCCATCCGCTGACACGTCCACTCCCAAATATCTGAATACATTCACCTCCTCCATACCCTCTCCCTCCAATCTGATATCCAATCTTTCATCACCTAATCTTTTTGTTATCCTCATAACCTTACTCTTTCCTGTATTCACTTTTAATTTTCTTCTCTTGCATACCCTACCAAATTCATTCACCAATCTCTGCAACTTCTCTTCAGAATCTCCAAAGAGCACAGTGTCATCAGCAAAGAGCAACTGTGACAACTCCCACTTTATGTGTGATTCTTTATCTTTTAACTCCACGCCTCTTACCAAGACCCTCGCATTTACTTCTCTTACAACTCCATCTATAAATATATTAAACAACCACGGTGACATCACACATCCTTGTCTAAGGCCTACTTTTACTGGGAAATAATTTCCCTCTTTCCTACATACTCTAACTTGAGCCTCACTATCCTCGTAAAAACTCTTCACTGCTTTCAGTAACTTACCTCCTACACCATACACCTGCAACATCTGCCACATTGCCCCCCTATCCACCCAGTCATACGCCTTTTCCAAATCCATAAATGCCACAAAGACCTCTTTAGCCTTATCTAAATACTGTTCACTTATGTGTTTCACTGTAAACACCTGGTCCACACACACCCTACCTTTCCTAAAGCCTCCTTGTGCATCTGCTATCCTATTCTCCGTCTTACTCTTAATTCTTTCAATAATAACTCTACCATACACTTTACCAGGTATACTCAACAGACTTATGCCCCTATAATTTTTGTACTCTCTTTTGTCCCCTTTGCCTTTATACAAAGGAACTATGCATTATATATATATTGGTAGATAAAAGGTTTATGGGTACGTTCCAGGGTGTACACATTTATAGAGGGGCAACTGATATATCGGATCATTATCTAGTTGCAGCTACAGTTAGAGTAAGAGGTAGATGGGAAAAGAGGAAAATGGCAACAACAAGTAAGAGGGAGGTCAAAGTGTATAAACTAAGGGAGGAGGAAGTTCAGGTGAGATATAAGCAACTATTGGCAGAAGGGTGGGCTGGTGCAAGTATGAGTAGGGGGGGGGTGAAGAGGGTTGGAATACTTTTAAAAATGCAGTATTAGAATGTGGGGCAGAAGTTTGTGGTTATAGGAGGGTGGGTGCAGGAGGAAAGAGGAGTGATTGATGGAATGATGAAGTAAAGGGTGTGATAAAAGAGAAAAAGGTAGCTTATGAGAGGTTTTTACAAAGCAGAAGTGTTATAAGAAGAGCAGAGTATATGGAGAGTAAAAGAAAGGTGAAGAGAGTGGTGAGAGAGTGCAATAAGAGAGCGGATGATAGAGTAGGAGAGGCACTGTCAAGAAATTTTAATGAAAATAAGAAAAAATTTTGGAGTGAGATAAACAAGTTAAGAAATCCTAGGGAATGAATGGATTTGTCAGTTAAAAACAGAGTAGGAGAGTGAGTAGATGGGGAGATGGAGGCATTGGGTAGATGGCGAGTATATTTTGAGGAACTTTTAAATGTCGACGAAGAAAGGAAGGTGGTAATTTCATGCACTGGCCAGGGAGGTATACCATCTTTTAGGAGTAAAGAACAGCAGGCTGTGAGTGTGGGGGAGGTGCATGAGGCATTACGTAGAATGAAAGGGGTTAAAGCAGCTGGAACTGACGGGATCATGACAGAAATGTTAAAAGCAGGGGATATAGTGCTGGAGTGGTTGGTATTGTTATTTAATAAATGTATGAAAAAGGGGAAGGTACCTAGGGATTGGCAGAGAGCATGTATAGTCCCTTTATATAAAAGAAAGGGAGACAAAAGAGATTGTAAAAATTATAGAGGAATAAGTTTACTGAGTATAATAGGAAAAGTGAACGGTAGGGTTATTATTGAAAGAATTAGAGGTAAGACAGAATGTAGAATTGCAGATAGGGGAGCAATGTGGCAGATGTTGCAAGTATATGGAATAGGTGGTAAGTTACTAAGTGCTGTAAAGAGTTTTTATGAGGATAATGAGGCTCAGGTTAGGGTGTGTAGAAGAGAGGGAGACTACTTCCCGGTAAAAGTAGGTCTTAGACAGGGATGTGTAATGTCATCATGGTTGTTTAATATGCATATAGATGGGGTTGTAAAAGAAGTAAATGCTAGGGTGTTCGGGAGAGGGGTGGGGTTAAATTATGGGGAATTAAGTACAAAATGGGAAGTGATGCAGTTACTTTTTGCTGATGATACTGTGCTTATGGGAGATTCTAAAGAAAAATTTCAAAGGTTAGTGGACGAATTTGGGAGTGAGTGTAAAGGTAGAAAGTTGAAAGTGAACATTGAAAAGAGTAAGGTGATGAGAGTATCAAATGATTTAGATAAAGAAAAATTGGATATCAAATTGGGGAGGAGTATGGAAGAAGTGAATGTTTTCAGATATTTGGGAGTTGACGTGTGAGCGGATGGATTTATGAAGGATGAGGTTAATCATAGAATTGATGAAGGAAAAAAGGTGAGTGGTGCATTGAGCTATATGTGGAGGCAAAAAATGTTATCTGTGGAGGCAAAGAAGGGAATGTATGAAAGTATAGTAGTACCAACACTCTTATATGGGTGCAAAGCTTGGATTGTAAATGCTGTAGCAAGGAGGCGGTTGGAGGCAGTGGAGATGTCCTGTCTAACAGCAATGTGTGGTGTAAATATTATGCAGAAAATTCGGAGTGTGGAAATTAGGAGAAGGTGTGAGTTAATAAAAGTATTAGTCAGAGGGCTGAAGAGGATTTGTTGAGGTGGTTTGGTCATTTAGAGAGAATGGATCAAAGTAGAATGACATGGAGAGCGTATAAATCTGTAGGGGAAGGAAGGCGGGGTAGGGGTCGTCCTCGAAAAGGTTGGAGGGAGGGGGTAAAGGAGGTGTTGTGGGCGAGGGGTTTGGACTTCTAGCAAGCGTGCGTGAGCGTTTTAGATAGGAGTGAATGGAGACAAATGGTAATTGGGACCTGGCGAGCTGTTGGAGTGTGAGCATGGTAATATTTAGTGAAGGGATTCAGGGAAACCGGTTATTTTCATATAGTCGGACTTGAGTCCCTGGAAATGAAATCAATGCCTGCACTCTAAAGGAGGGGTTGAGATATTGGCAGTTTGGGGGATATATTGTGTATTTTTATACGTATATACTTCTAAACTGTTGTGTTCTGGGCACCTCTGCAAAAACAGTGATTATGTGTGAGTGAGGTGAAAGTGTTGAATGATGATAAAGTATTTTCTTTTTGGGATTTTCTTTCTTTTGGGTCACCCTGCCTCGGTGGAGACGCCGTGTTGTTTATATATATAAAATTATATATATTATATATATTATATATATATATATATATATATATATATTATATTATAATTTTAATTAGGCGTAAGTAGACATCAGTAAATTCGTAGATATTTACCTAATTATCGTACATCCCGATAACCGGATTTAAACATTTGATTTCATAATATGGGTTTGTGGTTCGTTAACGATTTTTTCAATCACGTTGAAGAGGCAAATAATAAGTTACTTATATGACACTGGTGGCTGCCTCTGTGATAGCAGAAGCAGTAAGAAACAATTCGTTCATTGGTGCTTTTAATGATCAACTGAGTGCAACAACTCGTAACTTGGGGTGAAATAACTCTTGGTTAATGGTCGTAAGAGGTCAGTTGGGTCCTGAGAGGTCAGTTGGGTCCTGAGAGGTCAGTTGGGTCCTGAGAGGTAAGTTGGGTCCTGAGAGGTCAGTTGGGTCCTGAGAGGTCAGTTGGGTCTTGAGAGGTAAGTTGGGTCCTGAGAGGTCAGTCGGGTCCTGAGAGGTCAGTTGGGTCCTGAGAGGTAAGTTGGGTCCTGAGAGGTCAGTTTGGTCCTGAGAGGTAAGTTGGGTCCTGAGAGGTCAGTTGGGTCCTGAGAGGTTAGTTGGGTCCTGAGAGGTAAGTTGGGTCCTGAGAGGTCAGTTGGGTCCTGAGAGGTAAGTCGGGTCCTGAGAGGTCAGTTGGGTCCTGAGAGGTCAGTTGGGTCTTGAGAGGTAAGTTGGGTCCTGAGAGGTCAGTCGGGTCCTGAGAGGTCAGTTGGGTCCTGAGAGGTAAGTTGGGTCCTGAGAGGTCAGTTTGGTCCTGAGAGGTAAGTTGGGTCCTGAGAGGTCAGTTGGGTCCTGAGAGGTTGGTTAATGGTCGTGAGAGGTCAGTTGGGTCCTGAGAGGTCAGTCGGGTCCTGAGAGGTCAGTTGGGTCCTGAGAGGTCAGTTGGGTTCTGAGAGGTCAGTTGGGTCCTGAGAGGTCAGTTGGGTCCTGAGAGGTCAGTTGGGTCCTGAGAGGTAAGTTGGGTTCTGAGAGGTCAGTTGGGTCCTGAGAGGTCAGTTGGGTCCTGAGAGGTCAGTTGGGTCCTGAGAGGTAAGTTGGGTCCTGAGAGGTCAGTTGGGTCCTGAGAGGTAAGTTGGGTCCTGAGAGGTCAGTTGGGTCCTGAGAGGTCAGTTGGGTCCCGAGAGGTCAGTTGGGTCCTGAGAGGTAAGTTGGGTCCTGAGAGGTCAGTTGGGTCCTGAGAGGTTGGTTAATGGTCGTGAGAGGTCAGTTGGGTCCTGAGAGGTCAGTCGGGTCCTGAGAGGTCAGTTGGGTCCTGAGAGGTCAGTTGGGTCCTGAGAGGTCAGTAGGGTCCTGAGAGGTTGGTTAATGGTCGTGAGAGGTCAGTTTGGTCCTGAGAGGTCAGTCGGGTCCTGAGAGGTAAGTTGGGTCCTGAGAGGTCAGTTGGGTCCTGAGAGGTAAGTTGGGTCCTGAGAGGTCAGTTGGGTCCTGAGAGGTCAGTTGGGTCCTGAGAGGTCAGTTGGGTCCTGAGAGGTAGGTTGGGTCCTGAGAGGTCAGTTGGGTCCTGAGAGGTTTTGGTTAATGGTCGTGAGAGGTCAGTTGGGTCCTGAGAGGTCAGTCGGGTCCTGAGAGGTCAGTTGGGTCCTGAGAGGTCAGTTGGGTCCTGAGAGGTCAGTTGGGTCCTGAGAGGTTGGTTAATGGTCGTGAGAGGTCAGTTGGGTCCTGAGAGGTCAGTTGGGTCCTGAGAGGTAAGTTGGGTCCTGAGAGGTCAGTTGGGTCCTGAGAGGTCAGTTGGGTCCTGAGAGGTAAGTTGGGTCCTGAGAGGTCAGTTGGATCCTGAGAGGTCAGTTGGGTCCTGAGAGGTCAGTTGGGTCCAGAGAGGTCAGTTGGGTCCTGAGAGGTAAGTTGGGTCCTGAGAGGTCAGTTGGGTCCTGAGAGGTAAGTTGGGTCCTGAGAGGTAAGTTGGGTCCTGAGAGGTAAGTTGGGTCCTGAGAGGTCAGTTGGGTCCTGAGAGGTAAGTCGGGTCCTGAGAGGTCAGTTGGGTCCTGAGAGGTCAGTTGGGTCTTGAGAGGTAAGTTGGGTCCTGAAGGGTCAGTCGGGTCCTGAGAGGTTCAGTTGGGTCCTGAGAGGTAAGTTGGGTCCTGAGAGGTCAGTTTGGTCCTGAGAGGTAAGTTGGGTCCTGAGAGGTCAGTTTGGGTCCTGAGAGGTTGGTTAATGGTCATGAAGGGGTCAGTTGGGTCCTGAGAGGTCAGTTGGGTCCTGAGAGGTCAGTTGGGTCCTGAGAGGTCAGTTGGGTTCTGAGAGGCCCAGTTGGGTCCTGAGAGGTCAGTTGGGTCCTGAGAGGTCAGTTGGGTCCTGAGAGGTAAGTTGGGTTCTGAGAGGTCAGTTGGGTCCTGAGAGGTCAGTTTGGGTCCTGAGAGTCAGTTGGGTCCTGAGAGGTAAGTTGGGTCCTGAGAGGTCAGTTGGGTCCTGAGAGGTAAGTTGGGTCCTGAGAGGTCAGTTGGGTCCTGAGAGGTCAGTTGGGTCCCGAGAGGTCAGTTGGGTCCTGAGAGGTAAGTTGGGTCCTGAGAGGTCAGTTAGGTCCTGAGAGGTTGGTTAATGGTCGTGAGAGGTCAGTTGGGTCCTGAGAGGTCAGTCGGGTCCTGAGAGGTCAGTTGGGTCCTGAGAGGTCAGTTGGGTCCTGAGAGGTCAGTTGGGTCCTGAGAGGTAAGTTGGGTCCTGAGAGGTCAGTTAGGTCCTGAGAGGTTGGTTAATGGTCGTGAGAGGTCAGTTGGGTCCTGAGAGGTCAGTCGGGTCCTGAGAGGTCAGTTGGGTCCTGAGAGGTCAGTTGGGTCCTGAGAGGTCAGTTGGGTCCTGAGAGGTCAGTTGAGTGAACCAAATCATATTTCAGTATAATAAAAAATCGACTGTTTGGGAAAATGCATTTCTTGTGTAATAAAACACTCGTGCAGTATTTTGTTATACCTGATGCTGAGGTGTGTGGCACGGACACCAAGCTTCCTCTGGCAAAAACAGAGATCATTTTTATTCTGGTGTCAGTGGAAGCTCAAGAGAGGTAATTTTAAGGTGTTCGATGACTTACCATTGAAAAGTTGATAGTTGTCCAGTCCTTTAGCCTTAATTAAAGGCTTAAATACACTTAACATAGATTAATGTGAAGAAGATGCATAAGGACGGTGAAACATATTGGTGAGAACAAGCAGAAAGGCAGAAAGAGCGTCTGTTTCGCGCTAAACAGACAGAGGATCAAGCCTTCACCACGTCTTGCGCTGAATGACCCACTTGGGTTTAGCGCGTAATATGAATTAAAGAAACAAGCATGAAGGTTGTGGCATGCAAAGAGTACGTAACCTTTATTCGGCGCATGTACACACCCTCATTTACAAGCTATCTCCCCCAACCAGCGAACCAGGTTGCTAAGAGTTGATGATGGGGCCCCGTCGTTCAACTAGTGACCAGGTTCCAGCCAATAAAAAGATGGTTTTGGCAATCGCAGAGGTTATGTGGGTACCACTCTCCTGTCTGCCCTTGTCATTCCCATTCTAGAGCTGGTTGAAGCACGGTCTGCTCTCTTGTGGCTTCTATTCCTGCCTTGCTTACCGTGGAGTGCACTAATACCTATCACTGTACATAGTGTATATAGTGTACATATTGCTGTTCTAAATTGGTGAAGGATAATATAAGTCAAAACTTTTGTACTGTGTTTATTTTGCTCTCTTCACACCCAGGATAACAGGCCATTTGGACTCCTGGGTTGTAATAAAGGTGGTTTCTCACACTGAAGTGCATCCCATGTGAGCCGGGGCGACCTAGTGAAAGCAGGTCTGACCACCATAAACATTCAACCAGGCCTAAGAAATTGAATTTCTTTTATCAAGTCTTCAAGGCTCTGTTAAGAACGGATCAACTTAAAATTTATCTACAATTATTCCATTGAGTCCGGTATAATAGTTGTTCAAATATTTGATTAAAAAAAATCTTGCTTCGCAGGCGAAGCTTTATGACAGTAAATATACCAGTATACTGTACATGGTGGTATTATTTACCATAAATGTATAATCATTCCTCTGCGTCATGAGAGATCAAACGGGTGGACAGACTCATGCCTCCGGGTAATTAAAGGTAAGCTGGGTGGAAAACACAATAATTAGCAAATAATATCGCACGTAAAAACATTCCCAGAAAATGAGGGACGATCTGCCGACAGCTGCTGCCAAGTTGTGTCATTAGGAAGCTCCATAATAGCTAAAGTTGTGTTGTGTAGCGCCAGGCCTTAACATAACCTTGGTTGTGAGTCACAACACCTTCACCAGACTCCCTGCTCACAGATAACCTCACACACTACACATCCTCACTACTTATCTCCAACTCACATCCTCACTAAACTCACTATACACCCTAACCTCCCTTGATATTACAGAGAAGTTCCGGTTGAAATGACTTTGATTTATGTCCCCTGTCCTTGAATCGCTCCTAATTGCCTTTCATTCACTAGGTGCTGTAAAAGCACTTCAGATTTAGCATTTTTCCTTAAATATAATTAAGTGTATTTTTGTCACTCTATGATCCAAAACAGTTTTCACTGTACAGCATAACTCCAGGTCCCTGTCCGGGAATGTAAGCGATATTACTAGTGCAGAAAACGGCCTAAGTTTTAAATGATGTTACCTATTAGTGATGAAGATCTGAAAAGAATCCGATGTGATGTTGACAAGTTGACATGTGCACTTTAGTATCCTAGTCTCTTAAATAAAAATGTTATGTTTTTGTATGTAGATTAATGGTTCAGAGAGCTTACAGCCCAAAATAAATTTAGTCCTTCTATTAAGAAACATTACTTTTGAAGCCAAACTGAAGAGGTACTCTCTTGTTATCTCAGAGAACAATATCCTAAAACACAATAACACTTTAAGTTAGAAGCCGTTCAGAAGTTACATTAACATGTTATCAGCACTGAAGATTCAGATCAAATTGGAACACCTCAGAAATTTTCTCATGAAAAAGAGTATTTCAATTTCCAATTTTTTTCATTACAGTAAATTGGGACTTGAACAGTCCGAAATCAGTCCAAACTTTCTTCAACTTAAAATTAACTAGTATTTAAGAAATAAGTACAGTGGTCCCTCGCTTTTCGTAGTTCTCGGCAATCGTAAATTTCGCCAATCATAGGGGTATTTTCGTATAAACATGGACTCACTTTTCATAGGTTGACTCGCGAATAGTAGTTCGTCCAGGACGCTTACGCACGGTGTGAGCCGGGGAGGCCTCCCTACCCAGCCAGTCTGGCATTGTTTACCAGTGAGTGAAGGTCCCCTCAAGTGCTCCTACGAAATATTTCATAATATTCCACTCATTTTAGTGCTTGCAAGTACTAAATAAGCTACCATGGCTCCAAAGAAAGCTCCTAGTGCCAAGCCTGTGGTAAAGAAGGTGAGAAATATGTGCAGTGACAAAGTCTTGTACCATTTTAGGGAAGTGTTAAAAAGATGCCAGAAACAGAGCTCTCTCCACAGTTACTTTGCGAGACAGGACTAGAGTGACTCTCAAGGTGGTCCTAGTGGCATTAAGAAACAGAGAAGAGAAGCAACCCCAGAGAAGCAATTGGTACCTGAGGTGTTGCTGGAAGGGGATTCCCCTTCCAAACTGTAAACAATCCAATCTCTCTCCTCCAGTCTTCCATACACTAAGAAGAATCTCCAATAAAGGTAAGTGTTATGCTGTTAATGTTTCATTCATCATTTCCCATTGTACTGTTTGTGTACTACATGTATATTTCATGTAAATATTTTTTTTGTTTTAATACTTCTGAGTGTCAGAAACGGATTAATTGTATTTACATTATTTCTTATGGGGAAAATTGATTCGCAAATCGTAAATTTCGTTTATAGTAGCTCCTCCAGGAACGGATTAATTACGAGAAACGAGGGACCACTGTAATTATGTTCAGTAAGCAAGACAGAAGTATGCAAAAGAGTTTGCACGAATGCAAATGAATGTTATCTTAATTTAGGCTGTCGATGTATGACATTAAAATTATTTTCACAGGCTATAAGGCTACACAACTGTTTTGGCCACTTAATTATTACATTAAAATTACTTTCACTGGCTATAAGGCTACACAACTGATTTGGCCACTTAATAATTACATTAAAATTACTTTCACTGGCTATAAGGCTACACAACTGATTTGGCCACTTAATAATTACATTACATAATTTTAACCTACGATAACACTTATTTCTTACCAGGAAAGAAAATATCTAGTTATTTTCACGGCATTAAATTTGTTTACTAAAATTGGAACATCAAAACTTATACGACCTAAAATCAAGGAGAAGCTTTGTTTATAAAACCCACATCAGAGCAAAAAGTTTGACTGGGACCAGATGACGCAGTCTACAGGAAACGGGAACCCAGATGCGCAGTGGCAGTAGATGACATGCGCAATAGAACATGCATTCACGCCCGTATATATACGGGCTTGCCCGATAAAGGGTAAAGGAAAGATTTGTAAACAGTTGTTGAAATGCAGCCTAAAGCATAAAAAAATAACTCCTGCAGTTCACAAGAGGCATCAGCCAATAGAGATTGGCGCCATTAAGAACTCTCATGTAGAGGTTCTATAATGGCTGGTAAAAAGGAGATTCTATTCAAGGAAGGGGAGGTAAGTTCACTTTTTTGCATCAAGAGTCCCCTTGAACATGACTTAAGAAATCGTAATGACACGATTGCAATCGTGTCATTACGATTTCTTAAGTCATGTTGACGGCAGTGAAGGGACTTGAGCTAGAGTTCGTCACGGCCACGCTAGCTGGAGATTCGTCTGTAAAAACTTGCATTTGTGGTCACAGAGGTGCCTGTGCTAACCTTCCTATGGTGTAGAAATATACCTAGTTGGACGAATCTTATTGTGGCTAGCTGGTCTAGTGGCTAACGCGACGGGTTGGAGTTTTGAGATTCTATGACCGCGGGTTCAATCCCGGCCGGGGGTATGGTTTAAGAGTCCCCTTACCAGCAACAAGGTACCTTCTTGAGGTATTCACCGGTTATTTAATACAAAAAATTAGATATCATTTCGAGATTTAAATTGACTAAATGGCACCAACACACCCCATTAATAACGTAAACCTTTTAAGGAGGATGCAACAGTTGTGAGATTTTAAAGCATGTATCACTTGGTAATCAATTTCAGGAAAGGTTATTATCATATGTAGGTGAGTAACTTAACTTCTCAGGTGTTCAGTGAACCTTCACCTTGAAATAATTTACCAAGGCTGAAAATTCGATATCAAGAAATTATCGATATCAAGAAGTTATCAAGAATTTAGTCGCAGACAAAAACACTATCTAATAATTTACCGACTCCGCCAAAAATTTGTACATTAATTAAAGGTTCAGTTAACTCATGAAAATTAGAAAAGATATAAAAATGCAAATTTTCAGTATTCTTCTTGCAGTAATAATTTTTTTTAGTATTGTTCTTCTTCCAAAAAGAAAAAAAAACAGGAATTTTCATTTTTTTTAAAGCCACCAAGATATATACATATGTCGTGCCGAATAGGTAAAGCAAAAACTCATTTAAAATTTACTCTTTTCTAAAATTTTCTCTTATACGTTTAAAGATATATTATTTTCATTTATGTTAAAATTATTATTATTATTATTATTATTATTATTATTATTATTATTATTATTATTATTATTATTATTATTATTATCACACTGGCCGATTCCCACCAAGGCAGGGTGGCCCGAAAAAGAAAAACTTTCACCATCATTCACTCCATCACTGTCTTGCCAGAAGCGTGTTTTACACTACAGTTTTTAAACTGCAACATTAACACCCCTCCTTCAGAGTGCAGGCACTGTACTTCCCATCTCCAGGACTCAAGTCCGGCCTGCCGGTTTCCCTGAACCCCTTCATAAATGTTACTTTGCTCACACTCCAACAGCACGTCAAGTATTAAAAACCATTTGTCTCCATTCACTCCTATCAAACACGCTCATGCATGCCTGATGGAAGTCCAAGCCCCTCGCACACAAAACCTCCTTTACCCCCTCCCTCCAACCTTTCCTAGGCCGACCCCTACCCCGCCTTCCTTCCACTACAGACTGATACACTCTTGAAGTCATTCTGTTTCGCTCCATTCTCTCTACATGTCCGAACCACCTCAACAACCCTTCCTCAGCCCTCTGGACAACAGTTTTGGTAATCCCGCACCTCCTCCTAACTTCCAAACTACGAATTCTCTGCATTATATTCACACCACACATTGCCCTCAGACATGACATCTCCACTGCCTCCAGCCTTCTCCTCGCTGCAACATTCATCACCCATGCTTCACACCCATATAAGAGCGTTGGTAAAACTATACTCTCATACATTCCCCTATTTGCCTCCAAGGACAAAGTTCTTTGTCTCCACAGAGTCCTAAGTGCACCACTCACCCTTTTCCCCTCATCAATTCTATGATTCACCTCATCTTTCATAGACCCATCCGCTGACACGTCCACTTCCAAATATCTGAATGCATTCACCTCCTCCATACTCTCTCCCTCCAATCTGATATCCAATCTTTCATCACCTAATCTTTTTTGTTATCCTCATAACCTTACTCTTTCCTGTATTCACTTTTAATTTTCTTCTTTTGCATACCCTACCAAATTCATCCACCAATCTCTGCAACTTCTCTTCAGAATCTCCCAAGAGCACAGTGTCACCAGCAAAGAGCAACTGTGACAACTCCCACTTTATGGTGTGATTCTTGATCTTTAACTCCACGCCTCTTGCCAAGACCCTCGCATTTACTTCTCTTACAACCCCATCTATAAATATATTAAACAACCACGGTGACATCACACATCCTTGTCTAAGGCCTACTTTTACTGGGAAATAATTTCCCTCTTTCCTACATACTCTAACTTGAGCCTCATTATCCTCGTAAAAACTCTTCACTGCTTTCAGTAACCTACCTCCTACACCATACACCTGCAACATCTGCCATATTGCCCCCCTATCCACCCTGTCATACGTCTCTTCCAAATCCATAAATGCCACAAAGACCTCTTTAGCCTTATCTAAATACTGTTCACTTATGTTAAAAATTATTAATTTTGTACCAGAAGAACCTTAGAAAACTTACCTAACATTATTATAACAACCGCAATTAAATTTCGCTTAATCCAACTAAATTTATTTTAGATAAGTTTACAGTATTTTAATAATAAACAAACACAATGAAATATATTTTTTTCGTTAGGTTCAGAATGATTTTTGCGAAATTATTGCATACACAAATTTTCGCTTGCCTTATTCGGCAAGAAAAGTTTTGTAATTTAAGCCAAAATCGCAAGTTTTACCTATTAGGCACGACATATATATTCTATAAAATTAGCAAATTGGCAATATCAGTCTAAATTCAATGCAAAAATTCTTCCAGTTAAGATCCATCAACGCTTCAGTGTTTGAAGCGGACCAGATGAGGCATTCTCTGGTGGTTACATGGTAGCCATTTTATCGTGAATATGTGAAGACGATAGAATCTAAATTTGATTATTTGCAAACTCCATAATAGTTCTAGTTGTGTTGTGGAGCGCCAGACCTTACCATCAAGTTGGAACTTCAGAGTCACCACACTATCACCACGCCCTTAACACACACTTCCCACACACACTTCCCACACACCCTCACTACACACCCACATCACGCCCTTACCACACACACTTCCCACACACCCTCACTACATTATCACCACACCCTTACCACACACACTTCCCACACACCCTCACACTACCCATATATCACCCACCCACACCCTCACTACACACCCTCACTACTCACCCTCACTACATATCACCAAACTCACACCCTCACTACACACACTACAAACCCTCGCTTCCAGTTTATTAATCTATACAAATGGGTTCTTGATCAATGGAATTAGATTCTTCCTCATTATCCATTGATCCGTGTTGTCTCCAGTCCACTAGGTGATGCATGGACACTACAAGTTTACCTCCTAAGCACAACTAGAAGAATATCACTAGGAAGGTGATCTGAAAACATTATTCCCTGCAGGTTCAAGCACGCGGAAAGACTAGTGGAGAGAGTCACAAAAGTTTCTCATACAGTTAGTTATTCACTCTCAAGAGTTGATGCAATTCTGATTTGGTATTCACAAGAAATAACATGGAAATTAATATCCCAATTTCTTCCACTAAGAAGCACCAGCTTTGAAGCCAAACTGAAGGAGCATTCTCTTGTTATCTCAGAGTGTCCAGAAACACATAGTTTGAAACAGATCAGAAATTGCTTAATCAGCTTATCAGCGTTGAAGTGTGAATCCAACTGTATGGGACACTAAGATATTACAGCATTCAATTTTTCTTGTTTCTTCCGAAAAATAAGACAAATTTGGAGCAATACAGACTAAAACCATTCCAAACATTGCACAGCAACAATTACTGGTGTTTACGGTTTAATTAAATTAATATACATACAGTTAATTAAGTCTGTTTTAAAACAACGTTCTTTAGGACATACAGGAGCATATAACATAGGATTTATATACATAGGAGACATAGGTAACATAGGTAACATAAGAGACATAGGTAACATAGGTAACATAGGTAACATAAGAGACATAGGTAACATAGGTAACATAAGAGACATAGGTAACATAGGAGACATAGGTAACATAGGTAACATAAGAGACATAGGTAACATAGGTAACATAGGAGACATAGGTAACATAGGTAACATAAGAGACATAGCTAACATAGGTAACATAGGTAACATAAGAGACATAGGTAACATAGGTAACATAGGTAACATAGGAGACATAGGTAACATAGGTAACATAGGAGACATAGGTAACATAGGTAACATAGGAAAACGCAATAAAGATATATTGCTGATTTGAAGAGAGTTATTTCACAAGTTATTTCACAAAAGAGAAAAATTATCTGATTAATAAAATTGGCACTTTTAACGTTACTCAACTGAATCAGGACGACACTTCCTTAGATGACAACAAATCAGCGTTTAAACTTACTGCAACAAACTCCTTTAAAATTTGCAGCCTAACGCCTATTCATTTTATAAGAAATAATCATCCAATTAAGATTCATGCTGTTCACGATTGTTTTATTTAGGGTCAAAAATCATCACTGGTCATTTATAGCTTGTGGAATACTGGGACATTCAGATTCGTTCCCGTTCCTAGGATCAAAAGCCTCTCACAAGGACCAATGCAACTGATGCAATTATGGAAGAAAACCACTTACACACTTTATTTTCAATACCCACTTTCTTCTAAGTGGACCCCCTCAAGGAAGGTTCCTTGATGTTGGTGAGGGGCTCTTGATTTAGGGAATTGGATCTGTGCTCCAGTTCCCCGAATTAAGCCTGAATGCCTTCCACATCCCCCCCAGGCGCTGTATAATCCTCCGGGTTTAGCGCTTCCCCCTTGATTATAATAATAATTCTAAGTGGACACAAGTGTCGAAATTTGAAGCAGATCGGAGGAGACTTTTTTTCAGTTGCTACAATACATTAGTTATTTCAGAAATATCCAATGTAATATTGCCCATAGGGCACCCAAGCATGTCACCAGTCCTTGAATAAGGACCACGACCCTTGATTTTTTTTTTGACCTAATCAAATAAGGCATTGTCGAATTACAAACGAGAGAAAGTTAAATTATTATTATTATAATCAAGGGGGAAGCGCTAAACCCGGAGGATTATACAGCGCCTGGGGGGGGGGATGTGGAAGGCATTCAGGCTTAATTCGGGGAACTGGAGCACAGATCCAATTCCCTAAATCAAGAGCCCCTCACCAACATCAAGGAACCTTCCTTGAGGGGAGAGAAAGTTAAAAAAACATTGCTGATCATGTATATAGGAAAATCTGTCGTCGCTAAATTTACAAATTTCGAAAGATCGAGATAACTTTTATTTGCTTTCAGTTTTTCTCATTTATATTTGATTTAAAATTTCCTGTGATCCTATTAGAAAAACGGTTAGTTTTCTTTTTTTTAAGGAAAATCTAGTTTGATAAATGTGCTTAAAAAAATTAGCAAGTTGGCGCCCCTCACAACCCTAAATCATTTCAAAAATGCTTCCGACTAAGAAACACCAGATTTTAGCGTTTGAAGCCGATCTGAAGAGGCATTATCTAGTTATTACATAAAGAATCTATTTAATACACTCGGCACATTGAAATTTACAAAATTCAAAGTGAATACCAGGTTTTGTCTTCATAAAATCCACCAACGGTATAAGTTTGAAACCGATCACACTAACCTTTCTTTCTCTAGTAATTAATCTGATATTAATATTCCAATGATTTTTTATAGACTGAATTATCATTAATATTTTGCAACCGATCTGAAGAAATATTCTTTCATTAATGAATATAAAAAAATATCCATATTTACTCTTTAAAATTGGTAAATTGGTATCCATTAAGAGCACAAATGTTGCGTTCAGGAACCACAACAATGGTGAAAACTTAAAGTTCTCTCAATATATCCCTTCAACAGTGACCTTCACTACACACCCTCACAATACACTGTTGCTATGTACCCTTCCTACACATTCTCAGTACCAACTACCAATTGTTGATATACACACAACTCACTTCACACAGTCACAACATACACTCACCACACACCCCTCACTTCATACCCTCACAACATACACTCACCACACACCCCTCACTTCATACCCTCACAACATACATTCACCACACACCCCTCATTCCCACCCCTCACAACATACACTCAACACACACCCTCACAACAGACTCTCAACACACACCCTCACCACACACCCCCACTTCACACCGTCGCAACACACACTATCACCACAACTCCCCCCCCACTTCACACCCTCACAACATGCACTCAAAACACACCCTCATCACACCCCCCACTTCACACCCTCACAACATACTCTCACACACACACCCTCGCCACACCCCGCCCACTTTACACCCGCACAAAATACGCCCAACACACACCCTCACTACACACCCTCACAATATACACCCAACACACACCCTCACTACACACCCTCACAAAATACACCCAACACACACCCTCACTACACACCCTCACAAAATACACCCAACACACACCCTCACTACACACCCTCACACACACCCTCGCCACACCACCCCCCACTTTACACCCGCACAAAATACACCCAACACACGCCCTCACTACACACCCTCACAAAATACACCCAACACACACCCTCACTACACACCCTCACAAAATACACCCAACACACACCCTCACTACACACCCTCACAAAATACACCCAACACACACCCTCACTACACACCCTCACTACACACCCTCGCCACACCACCCCCCACTTTACACCCGCACAAAATACACCCAACACACGCCCTCACTACACACCCTCACAAAATACACCCAACACACACCCTCACTACACACCCTCACAAAATACACCCAACACCACCCTCACTACACACCCTCACAAAATACACCCAACACACACCCTCACTACACACCCTCACAACATACACCCAACACACACCCTCACTACACACCCTCACAAAATACACCCAACACACACCCTCACTACACACCCTCACAACATACACCCAACACACACCCTCACTACACACCCTCACAAAATACACCCAACACACACCCTCACTACACACCCTCACAACATACACCCAACACACACCCTCACTACACACCCTCACAAAATACACCCAACACACACCCTCACTACACACCCTCACAACATACACTCAACACACACCCTCACTAACACACCCTCACAAAATACACCCAACACACACCCTCACTACACACCCTCACAACATACACCCAACACACACCCGCACTACACACCCTCACTACACACCCTCACAACATACACCCAACACACACCCGCACTACACACCCTCACTACACACCCTCACAACATACACCCAACACACACCCGCACTACACACCTCACTACACACCTCACAACATACACCCAACACACACCCGCACTACACACCCTCACTACACACCCTCACAACATACACCCAACACACACCCGCACTACACACCATTACCACACATCCGCACGAATGAAAGCCTTTTTTGCAAACAGAATTTTACCAGAATTGAATATACCAGCCGTTAAATTGTAAAAGAGGTGACAATACAGTAATACTAAACCCAGCTGAACAAGCAGTTTACATGTAAACTACTCAATTAGATACTACATTAGGGCAATCTGAAATCAAGGGATTTCTGATTTTTGTTAGCAACTGCAACAGGATATTATTATTATAATCAAGGGGGAAGCGCTAAACCCGGAGGATTATACAGCGCCTGGGGGGGGTGATGTGGAAGGCATTCAGGCTTAATTTGGGGAACTGGTGCACAGATCTAATTCCCTAAATCAAGAGCCCCTCACCAACATCAAGGAACCTTCCTTGAGGGGTGCAACAGGATAAATAAGTTGACAATGAGAGAACAAAGTTGATAATAGTAAAAGTGGTAGAAGAAATTGAGTCAGTAACCAAAAAGTAGAACCATTGGTACACACAGCTCTGTAAGTGGTAGAGGAGGAACTTAAGTGGTTAAGATTGTACATTTCTAATCAAGTATAGTTATTGTGGCATGCTAAAAGTATGTTACATTTTATTCAGCGTATGTCACACACCCATATAGGCTGCCTCCCGACCAGCGAGCCAGGTGCTAGGGGGTGTAATGAGTAGGGGCCCTATCGTTATGCTAGCACCATGGTATAACCAGCCAATCACAGGGAAGCCCGCCAAACTTGTGAAGCGATGTGGTACACTACTGAATCATCCTTGGTAGACTTACCTTCAAGTCTGGTCACTATGGCTCTCACCGTGTCTCTAGTACTTGTGTCTACTGTACATAGCTGTATATACATTGTACATAAGCTGTATGTATTGTACCTACCTGATTACTATTTGCAGCCTTTTTCGGTGGTTTCTAAGAGGTCATCATGCTACAACCATTAGACTACACCTGTGTTCGTAAAAGTAGCAGCTCTAGCCTTCCATACACCTCCATCTCTCCTCTAAGTTGCATATTTTTTTTCATTATGGTTTGGTATGCTTTTCCCATGTTCTCATGCCGGCAGTGGCAGGACGGGGGGAGAGCCTTCTGCTATCCTTCACTTATACACCTGGATAATATTACTGTGAGACTGAGGGACTTATTACCTAAAACTTCTAATCCTCTACCGTTCTCTGTATTGAACTTAAGAACCCACTGGCTGTAGAAATGTGTCTAGAATAAACATACCGAAATGTTACACTTGTGTAACATTTGGGTATCAAATGTTACACAATGTAACATTTATTAAATTGTCAGTTTTCTAAACAATTCATTCAAATTCTGTCTGGCAGAATCTGAATGAATTGTGAATGAATTGGGTTCTTGATGCAGGGAATTCTTCAAAAATTGCAGAACCTATAGGCATGACCAACTTTTATCGAGATTGATGGACTGAACGAATCGACTCCAGGCTAAGGGACTGATTACCTCAAACTTCTCATCTTCCACAGTTCTGTGTATTTGATTCAGGAAGCCACTGGCAGGCGAAACGTTTCCAGGATAAAGGTATCAAAATGTTGCATTCATGTGTCATTTATAAATCTGTCCATTTTCGAAACCATTCACTTAAAAAATGGGTTGGAATCAAGAGAGACCTGCTCAACATGGTCCAGTATGAAGTGCTCTTCATTTTTTGCCTTCTTGCTTAAGCAAATGTGCCCTTGTCTACTACAACATGGTCGAGGCCTTCTACGCCTCACCTCTGGAGTATATAACACCCCAGGTCGAGGCCTTCTACGCCTCACCTCTGGAGTATATAAGACCCCATTCTCCTGCTTCAGCTTCAAATTGGTCCAGACTTTGGAGCTAAACTCTTCTCCAGGCTGAGGGATTAACCTCCTTTACAACTATTTCAACAAGGAGGATGGACTGTTTACATCATCTTTACTCGCCACTGCTCCTGCTGCCTCCAGTTTTTTAGCCTCTGTATTTGACTAATGCAGCCTACCGAGTAAGCGAAACGTTGCAGTAAAAAACAAAGATACCCAACTGCTGCACATATGTCTTGCTCAACTTGTTGGAATTATTTGCCATTTTCATAATGGGCCAGTAGGCCTACTGCAGTGCTCCTTCTTTCTCATGTACTCAAGATGGAAGTCTAGACAGGATAAGGTGTAACAGATAAAGTGAAGCTACAAGAGGGCGCGACCCACTAGTGGAAGCAGGTTATGCCTAAGAATTGGGAATAGCCTACCATTATTATGAGTCCTGTCTGATACCACAACACTACAGAATCTTGGTATAGAAAATATCGCTACAACCTATTAGTTAAGCTCTGGTCCATCGCTTGGTTATGACCTACTTCTATTTGTTGCGCCTCATCTGACTCCTGTATATAAGAATCCATCTTCCTGCCTACGCTTCAAATTCATCAAGAACCAGGTGCTGAACACCGAATTTCAGTCCCAGGGAGTGATTACCCCATCTTCTACTTTCTTCTCTATATCGATCTGCACGGCTGAGGGACTGATTCCGCTATCTACTGCTCTCTCCTCTCATTATCTTTGTATTGACCTAATGAAGCCACTGGTTGTTGCAGTGTCTTTAAATAAAGATTCCCAGGAGTTGTACATTAGTCTAATTCGTCATCTTGAAAAATTAAAATTAGTCATTGACATGTAAAAGCATCTGTAAATAGCTTCATTTGACCTGTTAATTGATCATTAAGAAGAGCACTATCCTTTGTACTCCTGTATTATGGTTACGTATTTTCCCTAGTCCTTATTTCTTTTAACCAATTTATAGGTATTAAATATTTCACCTACCTGAACATCTTTTACAAAAGTCTTAATTGATAATAATATAAAGACTTAGGTTTAAATGTATAATGGTAAAAATTACATTGGAAGTCAAGTATTGGTAATCATGGATGGAAGGAAATGGGTAATCGACAAGATGGATCAAAACGAAAGTGCAGTATAATGAACTCTTTCATTGACAACGTTTCGCCCGCAAAGTGGGCTTTATCAAGTCATACACAGATCTGCGATGGGGAGAGATGATAAGCATATTTATAGGAAGCGTAGTGATGTATTAAACAAATAGCCAGCACTAAATTCCACATATTCATCACTGCCAACAGTACAATCAAGGACATCACCAGAAAGGGACAAAACCATCAAGGTCAAAAATCACAGCAGGATTATATTTAGTCAAAAGAACTCCACACACGCGTTTTTGAACACCAATTTGCTAGCAAAATGGGCCACCAAGAAATCATGACTCACTGTCAAAGAAGGAAACACCATTAATCAGCATATCAAAGAACTTCAGCCAGAACGTCTTTTTCAACATAGATGAATCTGATAAATAGTGACATGGACTTGCTTCTGTCTACACTGTGTGTGTGCCCCCTATCAATTACCTTGCCTATTACCCTCTTGATTCTGTTCCCTAATATTCTCGCAAACAACTTATAATCTCCACACATAAGCGAAAGTGCCCGATAATCCATTACCGTTGACTGCTCCCCTTTTGGTACCAACATCACAACGGCCGTCCGTTGCTGCTCTCCCATTACCTCAGCCGCCTTACTAAAAAAAACCTCAGAACCCCCCAATTCTTTACGTAGAAATCATTTGGCAGTCCGTCTATACCCGGCGCCTTTCCCAAACTCACTCCTGACAACGCCTGCCAAATCTCACACTCCGTAATCGGCCCACCTAATGCCACCCGATCTTGACCATCAAGCTCACACTGCACATACTCTCCCATTTCCCCCAATGCCACTTCACGGATGCCCACTGTTACAAAAAACGATCACGTGATAGCTCCGTGGACAGCTGCAGCTCAGAAACAGAAGCCGGCAGAGTAACAAGCAAAGAGCGATAATTACAGCAGTTAGACAGTCAAGACTTGAACTGAGCACATACCTAACAACATAACTAAGTCAAATAATAATATAAAGTCATATATTTACGATTTAGCTATTATCGCAAATATAAGCAGTATAAAATTATATGAAAAGGTAATATACATTATATTCATAATCATAATACACATTATATATATTGCAACCCATTCAGGGGTTGCAACACCCCCCCCCAACACGACAAACGGTCGCACTAGGAGTTGCATTAATGTCTTTCACATTATTACTGATTACTCATATCAATGCAATTTAATATAAACATTAATCAGAGTCTCTCTTGTGTCAAGCACTTCTATAATTTAACATTGTCTGTTTCACTATAAGTTATGCCCCTAGTACTAGGGCAGTACACAGTATCGTATCTCTGCATACTCGTGGTTATGTACATCAGTGTAGAGACAGGATAACGTAGACAAGTAGGGCACTTTGAGGCTCGATCATAGTAGTGGAGACTGCATTCCACTCTTAAGTAGTGGTTGTGGAATGCTATGCAGTATGGACATCTGAGTATTAAACAGCTTAAGGTGTGTAGTGAAGGGGGGGGGGGTCTGCGGCAGGACAGTGTTGCGCCACGAGCAGTAACATCGCCCACACCACACTACCCACTCATCACTCAGCTTCTGTCTCCTTACACACATATCAATACTGTGAATATATAAATATAATAATTAGACATGAGTATATATAGTTAATATGGGCTGGAGGGATTAAGTTACTTTACTGAATTTGACATAGCAAGTAACAAAAGGTATTTGGGCATTAAAATTACGTTAATTTAATGTAACTGATAATTATTAAGGACGTGACAGAGCGTCAGCAATTACATTACAATGACCAATTATGTGTTTTATACTAATAGAATAAGGTTGGATTCTGAGGGCCCACCTCATGATCCTAGTGTTTATATAAGTGAGTGGATTGTGGTCTGAAAAAACGTTAATTTTAAATGGGGAAGTGCCCAAATACACGTCAAAATGTTCCAAAGACACCACAAGAGCTAGAGCCTCTTTCTCAATAGTGGCATAATTTTTTCTGGTGTCGTTTAAGTTTAGATGAATTGTAATATATAGGATGGAGAATGTCAGTGGATGTTGACTGTTGGAGTAGCACAGCGCCCACTGCATAACACTCGCATCTATACGTAAAAAGAAGGGAAGATTGAAATTAGGACTTTTCAACACAGGAGCAGAGGATAGCAAGCGCTTCAACCTTCTGAACGAGTCTGAACAATGCCTAGTCCAGATGAACTGAACTTTGCTACTAATGAACACAGTAAGAGGTGTAGGTGGAGGTGTGTGTGCTGGCTTGTCTGTCACTTGACACACGTGGCAACGTCGCACATGATCAGCTACTGTTTCCTTCATCTTTGGCCAAGTAAAATGTTTTGCCAGTTTACCGAGTGTCTTCTTGACACCCAAATGTCCTCCAATGGGACTATTGTGAGCAAAATCAATGGCTTGTTCACGAAATTTAACTGGTAACACTACGAGATGTTTGACTGTGGTGGAAACACTATCAGCTGACAGCTTATATGTATTTTTCTCCATCTATACACCGTTACATTGTCCTCTTCGCTTCTGGGCTGAGTGGACGTGCTGCGCAGGCGCTGCCGATTCAGTTGATTTTCTGCGCAGTTTACCTGTATTGAGCAATCAAAATGGCGGACAGACATGGACGCAGGGTGAATACTGTCTGTGTGGAATTAGTACGTGGGGCCCTAAGCAGCTCCACCATGCTTATGGTGGAGCTTATGTGTATGGGATACCCAATGAAGAGCTTTATGGTGTGGCTGCTAACGGAGTTACGAGGATTTTCATCAAATTTATAAATGCTGGGTATTACTCAAGCATAGTTGACAAGTACCACGAGAAGAGGATGGCCGTGAATGCAGCAGTGGAGGTATGTCTACATGATGTATCCAGATTGAGACACTTGTGCAGCATATGGGAATCTTTATTCAGGAAACGTTTCGCCACACAGTGGCTTCATCAGTCCAATACAAAGAGGAAGGCGTAAGGAGAGGAGGAGTATGAGGTAATCAGTCCCTCAGCCTGGAGTCGATGTGTTCAGTCCATCAATCTTGTAGAATGTACAGCATAGGGCCGTAGACGTGGCTTATATACTGTAGTGAGGTGAGGTGAAGCAGGTGGAGGCGGGGTCATAGTGGTGCCATCCACTAGTCGAAGTAGGTCTTCGTCCAAAGGTTGAACAAGTGTTGAAGAATTCTTTGTAACAAGATCCCATGATGCTGCAGTGTCTGACAGTTGTGATGAATGGTTTGAAAAACCGACAAGTTGAAGATTGAGACACTTATGCAGCATATGGGAATCTTTATTCAGGAAACGTTTCGCCACACAGTGGCTTCATCAGTCCAATACAAAGAGGAAGGCGTAAGGGGAGGAGGAGTATGAAGTAATCAGTCCCTCAGCCTGGAGTCGATGTGTTCAGTCCATCAATCTTGTAGAATGTACAGCATAGGGCCGTAGACGTGGCTTATGTACTGTAGTGAGGTGAGGTGAGGTGAAGCAGGCGGAGGCGGGGTCATAGTGGTACCATCCACTAGTCGAAGTAGGTCTTCGTCCAAAGGTTGAACAAGTGTTGAAGAATTCTTTGTAACAAGATCCCATGATGCTGCAGTGTCTGACAGTTGTGATGTATGGTTTGAAAAACCGACAAGTTGAAGATTGAGACACTTATGCAGCATATGGGAATCTTTATTCAGGAAACGTTTCGCCACACAGTGGCTTCATCAGTCCAATACAAAGAGGAAGGCGTAAGGAGAGGAGGAGTATGAGGTAATCAGTCCCTCAGCCTGGAGTCGATGTGTTCAGTCCATCAATCTTGTAGAATGTACAGCATAGGGCCGTAGACGTGGCTTATATACTCTAGTGAGGTGAGGTGAAGCAGGCGGAGGTGGGGTCATAGTGGTACCATTCATCACAACTGTCAGACACTGCAGCATCATGGGATCTTGTTACAAAGAATTCTTCAACACTTGTTCAACCTTTGGACGAAGACCTACTTCGACTAGTGGATGGTACCACTATGACCCCGCCTCCGCCTGCTTCACCTCACCTCACTACAGTATATAAGCCACGTCTACTGTCCTATGCTGTACATTCTACAATATTGATGGACTGAACACATCGACTCCAGGCTGAGGGACTGATTACCTCATACTCCTCCTCTCCTTACGCCTTCCTCTTTGTATTGGACTGATGAAGCCACTGTGTGGCAAAACGTTTCCTGAATAAAGATTCCCATATGCTGCATAAGTGTCTCAATCTTCAACTTGTCGGTTTTTCAAACCATTCATCACACACATGATGTATCCAGCTATGTGACATACGTAAAAGTCAGGATTGTGCCCTTTGAAGCTACAGAGTATGATGTGGTTGCGGTCTTCCGTCGTTATGGCAAGATTCATGCGGCGGAATTGGGAATGTGGAAGGAAGGGGCTTATGTGGGACTGCCCGAGGGATCCTTCAATCTGAAGATGACGTAACGGCAATCAATTCCTTCGTATGTTTTACTGGAAGAGTTCCGAACGCAGGTCTACGTATACTATGCAGGACAGAGGCGGACTTGTAGGCTGTGCTGATCATTTGACCATATGGCAGCCCAATGCCATAGGAAACCAGGACGGAGGGAACAGATGCCAACACCGGTGGATCAGCAGTTGGGTCCTGTGGTGCAGGAGACAGATGCGGCCGAAAGGCAGGCATCGTGCAGATGGAGTGAGGAAGTGGATAAAGCAGAGGCGGAGACGGACTCATGTGCTACGTTACCTGTGGGAACGGGGCCTGAGCAGACGACGACGACGAACGATGACGGTGAGCCTGTAATGCAACAGGATGGAATGTTGGATGAGGTTTTGAATACCTTCCTGAGTGAGGTGGAGGGGAGTCTGGATGATGAGCAGCGTGGACGCTCATTGGAGGAGACTACAGTCTCATCGGGACGTGGGAAGACAGTGTGCAATGAGGGGAAGAAGCACACGGTAGTGGCTGAGGTGCACAGAGCGTGCATGGAAGAGGAGGTTACATGTGGAGACGGAGGTTCACGCAAGAGAACAGCTGGGACGTCTGATATGGATGACGTCTTAACGCCAGGGCAGAGACCTGGGAAGAAGGCTTGGAAGCCCAGGTTGGATCTCCCGGAGAGTGGTTGTAGCAGTGCTGAAGTACTAAAAGGTTCAAAGGATAACGGGGGGGGGGGGGACTGGACAGACAATGTGACAAACGGGGCTCTAGTCAGCAGCCAGGTCACGCGGGTGCCATTCCAAGGCGGCGGGGCAAGCCGCCTTTACTGTCATAATTCAAGGTTGTAACGATCAATGTTAATGGCCTGAGAGCGGAGGTTAAAAGAGTATGGGTGGAATGGTTTTTAAAGAGATTTAATGTAGATATATGTTTCATTCAGGAGCACAATTATAAGTTTGGTTGTGAGTTGTCTTTGAAAGGTTATAAGTTGTATGTGAGTGGCTCTATGAGGTTAAAAGGTGGGGTTGCTGTGGCTGTAAAGGAAACCAGTCCATTGCGTATTTTGGGGTGGGAGGAGGGGGGGGGAGGGGTCGTGAGGGTAGAGGGGGAGTGGGGTGCAACGAGGGTTTGTTTTATAGGAGTGTATATGCCGGCAGATGGCAACACACGAGTCAAGCAGAACTTTGTGAGGGAATTTTTGATGTACTATTTAAGGGGTTTACCTTTAGTCACTGTAATAGGGGGAGATTGGAATTGTGTTTTTAGGGGGGGGATGTGGAGCCGAGGGGGGGCGGGTGTATGTTGGGCTTGTTATGTAATGTGTTTGGAGACGTGGGGGTTTTGGATGTTGTGGGGAGGGGGGGTTGGCAGGTTGAGTATACGTTTGCCAGACGGGATTATGCTGCAAGATTAGATAGGATCTATGCAACGGAAGCTGTACGTGTGTTGGGAGTCAGGACTTTTGATGTGGGGTTTTCTGATCATAGGGCAGTTATAGCAGATCTTGATTGGGAAGGTATGGTTAGGATACAATCGGGTTTTTGGAAATTAAATGCAAGACTCGTGAGGAGTGAGGAGGTGAGTATGGCTTTTGGGGAATGGTGGCAAACTTTTTGGGATTCTAGAGAGGTAGAGTCGTGTGTCTTAGAATGGTGGGAAAGGCACGCTAAGCCGGGTATAGCAGGTTTCTATAAGAGGAAGGGAAGGGAAGAGGCAGGGTGGAGGTATGGGTTGCAAAATTATTTTGAATGTCAGCTAAATGGGTGTTATGAGGAAGGGGGGGGGGGTTGACAGTACGGAAACATGGTGCAACTCAAGGACAGGTTGGCAGAGTTACATAATGGTAGATTTGATGCAGTACGTGTAAGGGCGGGAATGGAGGCTGTGCTGTGGGGTGATAAACCTTCGGGAAGTGTTTTGCGAGGTTTTAGGGTAAGGCAGAAGGATTCGACTATTTTAAACTTGGAGGTAAGTGAGGATATGGGTGGTTATCACAAGGGACAGGTACTGAATACTACAGAAGGCATGAGCAATTATGCTGATTTCTGGTTCAAAAGAAGTGGGGGAAGGAGAAGGTTGTGGGGGGGGGAGAGGTTTAGGGTCATCTGGAGAGGAGGGCATGGGGATGGGAGGTGAGATTAGCATGGGGGGAAGTTGAGGAGGCTGTGTTCAACATGAGTACTGGCAAGGCGCCGGGTATAGATGGGATATCAAATGATTTTTATAGAATTCAATGGGAGCACATTAAGCACTGTCTAGTGAGGGTCATGAATTGTATGCGACGGGAGGGACAGTTAGGACAGACTCAGCGAACGGGTGTAGTCGTATTAGTACGCATAAAGCAAGAGGGAAGAGTATTGAGTGAGTACAGAGCTATTTCGCTGTGTGCCGACTACAAGATTTTCGCGAAGATACTGGGCAATAGGATGAAGAAGGTGTTAGGTGGCGTTATTCATAAGGGGCAGATGGGTATTCCGGGCAGAAGCATGAGAGATGGGCATGGCCGCATTAGGGATTTTTTGGAGGGTTGCAGCGGAGGAGGGCTTTTGGGCATTGATTGGGAAAATGCATATGACTGTGTGAATAGAAACTTTCTAAGGGCTAGTTTGTTGCATCTCGGTTTTGGCATGGGAGTGGTGAGGTGGGTTGATACAATGTATTCGTCTGCAATGGTGAGAGTACAAATTAATGGCAGGTTGGGAAGGCCTGTAAGGATGGAGAGGGGTTTGAGACAGGGGTGTCCCCTGTCTCAAATATTGTTTGCGTGTATGCAGCATCCTTTTTATGGGCTCATTGAGGGGAGGGGGATTTTAAATGGGGAGAAGGATGGGTGTATAGATGTGGTGGGGTATGTGGATGATACCACTGTTCTGATGGCCGGAGTGGAGGGATTGCGTACGGTGGAAAGTGTGTTGGAGCTTTTCGGGAGGGCATCAGGCATGCGGGTGAACAGAGCAAAATCAAGTTTGCTGGAGGTGGGTGCCTGGGTGGGGGGGGGGCTTGGGGTTGGAGTTTGGGTGGGAAGTAGTGGCTAGGCTAAAAATTTGTGGAGTTATATACATGACAGATGCGCGGGAGGATAGGCAGGTGAATTCGGAGGTGGTGGTGGAGAAGGCCGTAAAAAGGTTAAGGAGTTTACGGGCGGGGGACGTCACCTTACAACAGCGGGCGATAATTGTAAATTCATTAGTTTATAGTAAAGTATGGAGTATGGCTGTGGTGCATCCACTGCGGACTCCAGACGTACTTGAGATTCAGAGGAGGGCATTACGTTATGTTTGGGGTTTCGGGAGGGCATGGCTAAGCAAGGAGGTGGTGATGTCGAATATACGCAGTGGAGGAGTAGGCCTTTTAGCGTTGGGGCCGAGAGTAAAGGCTTTATATGTGAAACAGAGGTTCGTTAGGGGGGGGGGGAAAGAGGGGTTAGAGTGGGGAAAGTGATGAAGGATGTGAGGAGATGGTGGAGCGGAAAAGAATTAATTGAATGCGAGGATATGCTGAGGGTATTGTTATTGATTAGGGAGGTGGAAAAACTAAGGGTGGGGCGTTTGGTGACGATGAGCAGAAGGCCGGAAATCATACAGGGGGTATCGGTTTATCCCTTGTATGATTGGGGTATGATATGGAATGACTTTCGAAAGCTTAAGTTAATGCCGAGAGTACGGGAGTTTGTATATAGGTTTATAATGGGGATATTAGCATCGAAAGCTGTTTTGTGTTCAATGGGATTGGTGAGGGAACAGACCTGCGATCACTGTGGAGAACAGGAAACAGCTTTTCATGCGGTTTATTTCTGTGAAGAGTTGAGGGAGGTGAGGGTGTGGTTAGCGAAGGTGTTTCGGTTGATGGGTGGGGGTAATGTAGGGACCCTGCGAGCCTTAACATTAGAAGTACGCGGGGTCTCCAGAGAAGTGAAAAGGGGGATTATGTATGTAGTGGTGGATTTTCTGTATATTTCCTGGGGGATGAGGGACACGGGAGGAGGAAGAATTAGGATTAGGGCAATTGCGGCGGGAATATATAGAACGGTTTGCAGAAACAAACTTATTTACGGGGGACAGTGGAGGACACGTTTTCCGGAGACCTACTGCAAACATACGGTCAATGGCCTCACTCAGTTGGCGAGCTAATTATAAGTAACGGACTGGTTTCCTTTATAAGCGGGTTGACATTAGTTTTTTCGGAGGGAGAGTGTATGAGGTAAAGGACTTACGAAGGAATGTGAGGGTCGGGAAGGTATGTACTGCGTGGTGCTGTGTTGACATGTAGGTTTTGTGTGCAAGATTTTGATGAGCCCAAGATTTGTATAAAATAGGTCCTTGAGATTAAAAGAGAGTTATAGAAGTCACTGTTCATGTTAGTCCACCAGTTTTTGCAAAGATAATTTTTCTGGTATGTATTTTCGCAGTTTTTTATTGTAATTTTGTAGGGAATTTCTTTCCTCTTAGATGGGGTTGATATTTGTTTTTACATAATTTGTTTGCCGTAACTTTTGTAATGTTATTAAGTTTCGTTGCTGATGCAACGTATGCTGTAAACATCTTGCAGTTGTTGATGCTTTATACGCTTATGTAATTTTGTGTAATGCTTATTTTTGTTAGAGAAATGTTTTCGGATAATTATCAGACTTTGTTCTTAAGTTAAATCTCATAATCAGTTGCATGTATATATAAAGTTACAAAAATTTATGTTTGATCACTGCTGTGATCAATACGTGTGCGAATGATGTGTGTGTATTTATAGATGAGTTTTCATGGGGGGGAGTTCCCCCTCCAACAGTTTTGTGTATGTGTGTCATATATATTATCATTTTGTATAATGTGTGTCAGTGCATGGTGTGTATGTATTTTGCATGTTTCATAATTATTTCTCTTGCACTTGTGATATAATTCTTCGTAATCTTGTCCAGATCCTGTATTATTGTGGTATTTAATATTTTATACTACCTTGTAATTTATGATGTTTTAAATAAAATAAAAAAAAAATACACCGTTACTATAATAGTAACAATTATCGAGATCCTTTGCTTCACTCTCAGTAACTGCTATATCTCTCAGTCTTTCCAGTGACTGATCAACAAACTGATCCTTGATTAAATCATCATGAGTAAAAAATTTAACGTCAGTTGTGTCCTGACTAGGTTGATGACCGGGGGGAGTTGGTGTTAATGATCCTGGGCGCAGAGCATCACTAAACAACATATTCAACCCCAAATCATTGTCATCCACTAACTCAACAGAAGACAAGGAGGGTTGTTGTATCTTTGACATAGCTCTAGTAATTGTGCTGAGAGGAAATAAAATAGGTTTCTCTCTACAAGCTTCAATGGCATAATTATCATCAGTGTTATTATCAATCACAAGTGGTTCTTTACATATACCAGCATGAAGGATATCGCCCCCTATCAACAAGTCCACTGACCTGATGGGAAATACACCACTGGATATACCTACTGAAATATAACCAGTATAATAGCTTGTTTCAATGTAAACTTTGTGCAAAGGCACTTTTATAACAGCCCCTCCATAGGCTTCTAACAATACATCTATCTTGCAATAGGTATCATCAGTTATGGGCAGTACATCTTTTCTTAATAAGGTGAGATAACTGCCAGTGTCTCTGAAAGTAATTATCTCAGTTAGATGTGATTCGTCAAATCCTACTTTACCTCTCGAAAAGTAAGGACTCATCTCTGAACGAATCTTTTCGTCAGATTCACTTTCTGACGCTAGTCATCTGTCCTGAATAATATTATCTAAAACAGTACGATCAGAGGTATTACTAGGATTTTGGTGCCTTTGTTGCTCGGAAGGGGATACGACTTGAGTGGGGGCGCCAGCCGCACGACTGTTTCTCGTATCTCTTTCTAACTTATAGCAATACTCTCTAGCATGTCCTTTTCTGTTACAATAGGTACATTTAACTTTCTTCTTCTCGATATCAGATTTCTGTCTAGCCACAGAGACAGATTCAGGATTATGAGTTTTCCTGGTAAAGGTACGAGAAGTTACAGTAGCAGGTACATCAGGCAGGGAAAGAGCAGCTGATTTAGGTTGCCAACTTCTAGGACAATTTTTAGTTACCTTGTTTCTTTGTGTTTTAGTACGTACAAGTTTGTGAGAAATCTCGTAATTGTCTGCTAATGCTGCAGTTTCCAGAATATCCGAGGTAGTACGATCGATCAGATATTCTTGTATGTCAGCAGACATACAGTTGTTAAACTCTTCATGTAGTAACAACTGAACAAGGCTGTCGTAGTTGTTACACTTGGCAGACCTACACCACCTCTCAAATACAACTTTTTTCTCACGAGCAAACTCTACACAAGTTTGATCTTGTCGTCGTTGTAACGTACGAAATGCGCTTTGATAACTTACAGGCAACAAGTTATACGTCTCTAGAATAGTTTGCTTGACAGCATCATAATTAATGTACTTAGCAAATGGTAAAGCAGCAGTACAAGTTTGAGCTCTTCCTGTCAAAGCTGTGTGCAACAAGGTGGCCCAGTGCTTACGTGGCCAGTTCATAGCACGTGCCTGGTTGTCAAACACATCAAAATAGGTGTCTAAGTCACTTTCAAAAAACTTAGGAACCATGGATGCAGCTTTCTGCACATTAAATGTGTCCTGTGATCTATCAGTCTGTTGTCTTCCAAGACGAACATTTTCTCTCTGGAAATCTTCTTCGTTCAATTTCCTCTGAGCCTCTATTTGTGCAGTATGCAACATAATGAGACGTTCTAACCTCTCAAACCGTTCCTGAGAGATAGGACCAGTAGGTAATGGAGGAGTAGGGAAATTAACATGTCTTTCTTTTACATCAAATAGAGCCATACCTCCTAATTGTGACAATAGGCTTTCTGAATCTGAATCATAATCAGACATCTCTGTATGAGCAGGAAACAATATATCTTTAATTAATGCTCTGACAGTTTCTGCGGTGTAATTCCTGTTATACGTCACACCGAGATATTTGGCTACTCGCCAACACATCTGAAGTTTTAATGTACTTAACTCAGACAAAGTCAGAGTATCAATTAACTGTTTCACTTTGGCAGACATCACGAAAATAAGTGTACTATGAGAGAGTGATTATGGGAAACTATAATCCTAATAGGTATTTTAGTGTTGGTTGTCTTAGAGCTAGAACTCATAAACAGTATTTCCATCTCCTTGGATCAAGAGACTCAGGTACATACATCCTCCTGGTATGTTGTACAAGACTAAACTCAAAGTTTTCAGATTAGGAAAGCACTCAAAGTGTTTGATCAACTCTATGGTCAAACTGGACAATTTCTCCAACACCTTGGATCAAGAGCCTCCCGGACAGGCCCCCATTTGTTACACAAACGCGATTCTAAAAGTTTAGAGATCTCCAGTGAATACTAGAAAGGACTGCCCTTCTAGCATCCAGCCTGTTACTAGGTTTTCGTAGCAATTAGTCAGTATCCTTGTCCTATTATCCATTAGAATTCAGTATGATTCAATAGTGCTTCAGGATTACAACTGGTAGGCTCCTAACTAGAGAAATTAAAATTTAATAAATTTATTAAGTCTAGAGGTATATTATCAAATTAAATTAAATTAGTCACAGTAATCAACAAAATAAGAATGATCACTTCTCTGGAGTACATTAGTATTGTGCTGAAAGCACATATCACATTTATAATTCTTAAGTACCGTCTGGTACATTAACATTTAATTAGATATTACAAATATGTACAAGTAAGTTTGTGTATGTGTGTAAGTGCTCTAAGTAGTTCGCTATGTCTCAAGACTCGACTAGACTTAAACAAGTGACTGACCAAGTCCTCAAATAAATTAACTTCTTGACCAACTGGCAATCAGAACAGTCTGCTTGAACAATAAAAAGAATGCTAAGCCCAATAGCAATATAACAAGTAACTGTGACACAGAATCAGGAACAAGGAGATAATATAACGACACTAAGTAGGGACCATCTGCAGATCCTCCACAAAAGTCACACATCTCCCATACTACTGAATCTAAGTTCAGCATAAGAAAATCCCCGACTGTGATAATACACAGATACCAGTACACGTTAGGTCAGAAGCTACAGCTCAGGACCTGAGTTACTCAGAGTGTCTTTGAGACACACAACCTAAGTACAACGTCGAAAATCACTAAGTCTATACAATGTTCTGTGAACAGAGTTCTACAGAACTAACAAGAATAATGAGACAGACAATCTGTCCAACCACCAAGAGAGTCTAGACCAGACTGAATACTTCAGGCGAGGTGAGGACACCCCCCTCGATCACGTGATAGCTCCGTGGACAGCTGCATCTCAGAAACAGAAGCCGGCAGAGTAACAAGCAAAGAGCGATAATTACAGTAGTTAGACAATCAAGACTTGAACTGAGCACATACCTAACAACATAACTAATTCAAATAATAATATTAAGTCATATATTTACGATTTAGCTATTATCGCAAATATAAGCAGTATAAAATTATATGAAAAGGTAATATACATTATATTCATAATCATAATACACATTATATAGCAACCCATTCAGGGGTTGCAACACCCACGCTTTGCGTATATGACTTAAACCAAGCGTCTACATATCCACTCATACCCTTTGTCGTTACCAATGCTTGACCCACTCTATACCCTTCCATCCCTACATGTACGTTTAACCCCATCATCTCCGTCGTCACTCTCCTCTTTCTCTGGCCTCTTAACATGCAAGCCGACGGCCGATCACCCCATAGCACTTCTTCCAATCCTCCCATAATTCGCACACCATCAAAACGCTCGTTTTGCAATACCCTAATACTCTCCTTTAAACCCTCAATGTCCTGCACTGGATAGCTTGCTCCTCCTCGTGCATAACAGTCACACAGCTGCCCTTCAAGATATCTTTGAAACCCATACTTTAACAGATTATATTCCCTCCCACGACAAATATAATATTCTCCGATACGATTTTTAGCCACCGAATCCCACCAACTTACCAGAGCATCATCCCCCGGCGCCTCATCCACCAACCGTTCCCACAATTGCACAAAAGACTGACGACATTCCTCACCTTGCAAAAGCTTCACATTTAACTTCCAATAACCTTGACCCTTCTAGGCAATCCCTCCCATTCTAGGTCCATTTACTCCTCTGTGATCCGAAAAAAAACCGCGTCCACCACACGCACTCTGCTCACTATTACTGTTCGGGGCACATACAAGCGATCCAATCTAGCCGCATATCCACGTCTAACAAAAGTATGTTCTACAACCCCACCCCTCCAACGTCCATTAACCCCACTCCATTTAATAATTCCCCCAAAATCCCCAAACAATACCCTGCCCCTCTAGGTTCCACATCCTTATGCCTTATCACACAATTCCAATCACCACCAATTACAGCTACACCCGGCAAAGCCACGCAAATAATATACTAGGACATCCTTCACAAATTTATTCTTAATATGCACATCTCCCTCTGCCAGACCATACACACACACACCAAACTCATCTGTACCCTACCCCACCACTCATCTACACGAATCACCCTCCCCTCCCCACCTTCACAATGCCTCACTACGAACGGGCTAGTTTCCCTTACCAGGATGGCAACTCCTCCTTTCAACCTTATCGCATGCTCCACATACACATTATACCCATTCACCTTCAACTCATAACCTGGTCTGTAGTTGTGTTCCTGCACGAACACCACATCAACACTATTACACACCAAATATTCACTAAACCAAACACACTTTCTCTCTGATCTCAATCCATTAATGTTCAATGTCATGCACTTGAAGCTTACAGAGTGGTTTTCCTTCTTGACCCTGGTACTGTCTTGCCACCAGATAGTTTCGTGACACCTCGGTCCCTCTCCCCCCCTTTAGAAACGCTCTTAACCAATTCCTACCCCTTAGGGCCGCTGTGTCCTCTCTGCGTAACTTCCGCCCAGGATTTTTTGCCAGTGCGCAGAGCAGGAGTGATCACGTCGTCGGAGTCAGATAGCGCAGCAGCGCGCTTCCGTGATGCTCCCTCTGCTTGCATCATGTCGTCTGTTACATTGTCCCGGTGGACCTCCACCTCCACCGCTTGCATCAAAATATTCTTATCACACTGCGCAGACCGCAGATCCTGTTCCACCCCCTGATCCACAGCAGACCCAAGAACTATATCTGGACTCCCAACCTTCCCAATACTCTTGTCAGCCAATAACACATTTAAAGCCATGGCTAATGAGTCTTCCACATCGCTATCACTCGCAGTCGGGGTGTTCTCTTCCAACACCTGAGCTGCGTTCAATGAAGGGGTGTCCCCCCCCTCGTCACACCTGCTGACTCCATCTCCTCTGTTCTCTCGACCTCCTCACTCCAGGACCCACCTTGTGTAGGCAGAGTCACATAAAGCAAATCTTGCTCCTCACCCTTCTCTACTGCTGTATGTCGTTGCCGTTGTTCCATGTTGCCACGCCTCCTTCCACACAGAGCCGCTAGGTGATCATATGACCCACACAACCGACAGGTCCGGCGTTGCCCAGCGTGTCACAAACACCTGGGTCCGAAATTCTGGCAGCACTACGTACGACGGAATAGGGTAACGTAACGTCATCTTCACAGAATACGTTCCTTCGAGTATCCCTGCGTATGGCCCAGTAGCCCACTTCCCAACAGTGGCCATATGTACTGTACCATATTTGCCCATCGCAAGACGGATGTCAGAATCATCCGCCTCGAATGGCACATTTCTAATCTTAACCCATGTGTAATGGCGAGAAACGTCGTGAAGTCGCACGGTCACAGCGGAGTTAACTGTCAAAGTAACCTCCCGGTACTTGTCGACCACCGCCTCATACACACTTGCCAAATTAAACTTGACAAAGATCCTCGTCGTGCCATTCAGCGCTACTCCACATATCTCCTCGTTAGCAATACCATATGTATCTCGTATGATTGCAGGTAGTAGCAGGTCCATAGAAGTTCGTGTCACAGCCCCACGGATAAGGTCAACACAGACTGTGTTTATGCGTCTCCGGCTGGCCTGCGCCATGCTGTGAAAATATAACTGCCACTAATCAACGTCAGGGGCAGCAGCAGCGCACATCCTCACTACTCAAAGGTTGAGAGACGAAATGAGGTAGCTCGCCTGAAAACAGCAGAGGGGTGCAGAGCGCAACCGCACTCTACCGTGGTCAGGCAGCGAATGTGAACTTCAACTATTATCAATTTGGTTACCTCGCTGTCAACTGGTTATCCTGTTGCAGTTACTGAAAAAAAAAAAAATTAGGAATCCGTTGATTTTCAGATTTCCCCAGCTTAGCATCAAACTAAATAATATACATGCAAAGTGGTTGTCCAACTGGTTATTGTATAAACTGTATTATTACCTCGTTTACAGCTTATTGGGCAATATATTGTATTCCGTTAAAATCGTGTTTGCAAAAAAGTCTTTGGTGATGGTGTCTAGTGAGGGGTGTGTGTTAGCAAGGGTGTACAGAGTGTGGATAGGGTGTTGTATTAAGTGTGAGTGGTGAGGGTGTGCAGTGAGGTGTGTCGTAAAGGTGAATAGTGAGGGTGACTGTAAATGCTCCAAGTCAGACCGAAACGTCGTCGCAAGCTCCTCTCTCCTATTTGCGAGTTATTTGTGTGTGCATTAACGTTTTGTAATGATGGTCTGTATGCAGTATGTATAGTGAGTGTAGTGAGGTAAACGTTCATGTGGTAAGGGGTGATAGAAAAGGTGTGTTATGAGGTGTGGCGTGAAGGTGTGTATTATATATATCCTTCAAGTGCGTAACCAAATTTTTTTTTCTTCCTACAAATTTTGGTATTTCTTTCGCTATAACTCTAAAAGGCTCACCGACCGGCTTTGTATTTTCAAGTACGGTAGACAAGACTAGACTGAGAAATGGTCTCATATACCGACAAGATGTGGAAAAAATATGTTGTTTCTCCAAAAATTCTTATTTTTCAATTTTTTTTAATGAAACGAACGGTAAAGGCTATTACAAATTCCTTTTATGGATTTGAAGAAAATGTTACTAATAGGAGAATAACATGTACACATGGGAGTTGTTTAATCAATCTGGCCTAATGTACAGTTCTGGACATTTATTAAAAGAAACATTTCACCGTAAATGGCTTCATCAATCCTAATAGGAACTGAAGAAGCCATTTTACCTTTAATAAATGTCCAGAACTGTACATTAGGCCAGATTGATTAAACAACTCCCATGTGTACATGTTATTCTCCTATTAGTAACATTTTCTTCAAATCCATAAAAGGAATTTGTAATAGCCTTTACCGTTTGTTTCATTAAAAAAAATTCAAAAATAAGAATTTTTTGGAGAAACAACATAATGATACGTATTTCAAGTCATTTTATGCATTACGTCTTTAGTCTTCATGTAAAATCAACTACAACATCCTAAACTTAAATACAGAAAAAAATATCTTATTTTTTCTCTTCATATTTTTAAGCAAACTTCATGAAACTTGTAAACTCTCAGAACCAACTTCTTAAGTTACAATAAAAAAATATTTGAAATCGGACTATTAAAATTTTCCTGGTTGACTCCTGTTCCCGTCTTTACTTCAAATTATTTATATAATAACTAAATAAGGCAGCTCACAGAAGAGTCACAAACTCGGACACTAAAGTGATACACAAATAACTTGGACTTAAGACACTAAAACATATAATGACGTTTCGGCCCGAAAAGTCATTATATTTTAACTCAACTCACGAAATCGTAATGACACGATTGCAAACAAACCAAACTATGGTTTGTTTGCAATCGTGTCATTACAATTTCGTGAATCATATTTATGGCTTTGAGGGGACTTGAGCTAGAGTTCGTCACGGCCACGCTAGCTGGAGATTCGTCTGTAAAAAACTTTCATCTGTGGACACAGTGGTGCCTTTTGCTAATCTTCCTATGGTGTAGAAATATACCTAGTTGGATGAATATTATTGAAGCTAGTTGGTCCAGTGGCTAACGCGACGGTCTGGTGTTTTATGAGACTCTGATCGCCCATGAGATACCATGGGTAAGGCGGGTATTGCCAGTGCAGGCACGGGAGACAGTATATTATTATGACTTAATTGTAGATAGGCAATTGACTATATCGTCTCTAATTCAAACATATTAAATGTAAACAGAGTTCATAATTACTGTACATTTTACTAGTACAAAACATTAAACTGCTGATACTAGACTCAGAGAATTTTTAAAAAAGTATCAAACCACGTCAAACTGGACATAAATACTCCTGGACTGGTATTAGACATGGCTGCGGAGGCGTTGACCCCCGAAATTCTCTCCAGATAAACTCCAGGTAATATCCCTCATGTTCGTTTAACACCTACAGAAATTATTTTGCAAATAAAACAAATGTTGTAGAATATCTTAACAGACCAGCTGCAAAAAAAAAAAAAAAAAAAACAAATTCTTACTTATTCTAAACGCTGAATCAGACAGTTTGTGCCTAAATATTAAGTATTTTCTCTATCTTTCTTGTAAATACCCTCTACTATTTTGTTCTGTTTTAATATACTGACCTGAGCTTCGTTACTTAAAAATAATCATTATATCAAGTTTTTTAAGTCGCCGCAATAAATGTCAACAAATATAAAACGAAAATTGTAACTTAAAGCGTAATTTCCAGCATTTAAATAAATCGGGTTTTCTTAGAGTCAAGTTTCATATTAAATTTTCTAATCTGTTTTTATGTTTGTTAGTTTACTCATCATAATTATTTGGTTTACTTCTCTTTAATATCAATGTCTACATGAAGTGTTTATTATGCTTTATCAGTGTTAAGTCTTGTTTGCTCCTCATAACTTGGGTTTTTCGTGGGTACTATTGTCATCCAGTTCTGTAAAATCTGTGTATGTTGAGGAAATAAAATATTTATAATTATTTGTTTATTTAAGAATATATAGGAATGAGAAATAATCATGGTAAAATGCCTAGGCATGCCAGTGGCCTTCTTTGTAATGAGAAATAATCATGGTAAAATGCCTAGGCATGCCAGTGGCCTTCTTTGTAATGAGAAATAATCATGGTAAAATGCCTAGGCATGCCAGTGGCCTTTTTTGTAATTCACATTTTATAATATTAAACCTCACTTGTAATCTTTACAGAGAAATAAACATTTCAATTTCAATTAGCTTTTGTGAATAACTGTGATCTTTTCTTCAGGTGAAAAATCGTCCAAATGCTACCATTCCCAAAAAAATTTAAAATTAAATCAGTTAAAATGTTACAATGAAATTGTATTATTAGGGAAATAGGGAATAGATATACTTATATCATGGTTTAGGCAGGGGAATATTTATTAGTTTTTGTTGTTTCTCAAGAACCATCATGGGTAAGTGTTCGTATATTACTTCACAGATTAAGTGAGGGGTGAGGTGTTAAGTTGGTTGAGTAAATAAGTGAGAGGTCCATAAACACTCATATATTTTCAGAGTATTTTATCGTAATATGTCTTGTCTACATCTCCTCAGAAGGAATAAAAAAAAAAAAACTCTAAAAGGGTGTGGGAAAATATTGCTGTGTATGAAGTTGGTTAAAAAATTTAGTTTTGTATTGGTCCATATTTTAGTTCATGCTCCAGATGGTGGTGCTTTTTCTATGCCAGACACATTCATTTTTCCGGTAGAGGGAAAAGTCGCGCCCAGAAGCTTGATTGTGCTGCTCATTTACAAGCCTTCCGGAAGTAGACGATCCTGAAAACTTTATATCTATTTTTCCTTTAAAATTTTTAGTGAATTACTTGGTTTTTTTTGGGGTAGATTTTTGCGTTTTTTAGGCAGGAAAACTGCTACTGTTTTGTCTTCATTCTGTCCTCCATGTATTTTACGGTCTTCATCTATACATTTTTCTTTTAATAATCCGAAACTCAGTTTTTGTTCTTATCCTGTTTCATGAAAATGACCTTTTATTCCCTATAACTTAGCTTACTTTTTTTAGGAAATCTTTTCGTTCATTATATTTTTTGCAGGAATACCTTATTATTCTATATGAATTGACATTTTCTACGGCTTCTAGGATGCTGTACATTTTCTCCCTCTTTTATCTCTATCCTGATTGACGTATTTTTCACTATACTCATTAAGTTACTGTCGCTGCATTTCTACTTTAGCTTCCTGTTGTGATGTCTCGTCATATCCTGGTGCATCTTTGGGTGGCTCGTGGCCTGGTGGATAGCTCTCGCTTCACACGCTGAAGTCGGGTTCGTTCCCAGCGAGAGTAGAAACACTGGGCGTTTTTTCCTGACACCGCATTTCCATGTTCACCCTTCAGTAAAATTGGGTTTTGGGTGTTAGTCGACTGATGTGGGTCGCATCCAGGGGCAAAATTCACCTAATCTGCCCGAAATGTTTTGATAACAAGTAGTTCAGAAAAGCAATGTTTTATAATAAAGAAAGAGAAAAACCGACAAGGGTCAGCAGCGCTGCGGGGCAGAAAAAAAAGCCAGGGCTATAAAAGCTAGGGGGAGAGGGGATAAGAGGATGGGGAGAAAAGGGACGAAAGGGGGTATGTATAAAAGTTCGTATATTTTTTGAAAAAGGGCAGAACCCGTCGCAAGAAGGGAAGATAAGGTAAGAGTGGTAGGGAGGCGGCTTTGGTTGGAGGTAAACCCCTGCGAACTCGCGGGAAAAACTAGGCAATCCACAAGAAAGTGAAAAACCCCGAAATAGGGCCTGCAAACCCAAAGGGAATGGGGCCGTCTTTTTCTGAGATCCCAGGGTAACGAGTATGGCCGATGGGGGAAACGGGGACGACGTTCCTTGATACGGCAACGGAGGTAAAAAGATGCCAAAAACCCTAAAACAGTTTAATAGATACAATTGTTAAGGTGCATGTTAAACCACAGTTGTTCCCAAAGGTCGTAAAGGGGCAGAGATGGCTCAAAAAAATTTCCGATGGGAAATACCTTCATGGAAAACCCGGAAGATCATGTACCCTGACCACCAGCGCATCCCCCCTGTTCACCCCCTGCACATCAACATGTCCAGGGACCCAACAAAAACGACGTCTTTGTTTTTTTGCAAACCCCACGCTTGCCAACCATAGTTGAATACAAAGGACCAAGGTAGGGGGAATCAAATTGTTTAAACTTGTAAGCACTGAGGAATCTGAAATGATAAAAAAACGTCGAAGGAGACATGATGATACGGAGAAGTGCTATAGGATGGCGTGCAACTCGGTGGTAAAAATACTAGCCGAGTCTAACAAAGACTTCGACAAAAAATTGTCGGGAAAACAACGCGAAGCCAACACATCAGAAGATTTAGAACCACTGTATAAAAAAAACGACGGCTGAGCATGTGACCGGAAGTGATCAAAAAAAGTGAGCGAGAAGCAGTCATTGGCAGGAAAACTTTGGCCACACGGCATAGGGGAGAAAAGACACGAACAAAAGGAAAACCTCCCCAAGGGGAAAGGGAAAAGTAGATGCTAAATGAACATACAAGGGGGGAACTGGAGAGAAGCCGGAGTGAGTGAAGTGAAGAGAAACGGTCGGAGTAAGAGGGGGGCCGGGGTTTTAAAAAATGGGCTTCTCTAAGTCCGGACCAACCTATACTAGAAGGAAAGAAGGTCAGTGACCGGGCAAAAATATGAAAGGGAAAGGCATCACCACGACTGCTAAAGAAGGAACTTCGCTTCAACATAAGGCTTTTTTTTAACAGGGGAGGGGGAAAGGCACCAAGGCATTAAAATAGAACTGATGAGGAGGGGTCTAACTTAGAAAAGGTTGTGAGGGCGCGAATGCCTTGGTCACCCCTAATCCCCGTTGGACAAGCTGTGTGGAATGAAAACGGGGGAGAGTCCGACAATCTGCTCCCCCTGAACGGGGTACAAGAATTTTTTGATTTAGCCGACCCGACAAGCTGCCTTCAAAAAATGTAGGTTTCCATGCAACCGGGCGAAAAGAGGCCAAAAAACTTGACCGTTTCAATTCTTGGGGAAAACATACCAGGGAAATACAATGGAATACTGGGGCAAGAGGGACGTCTAGGAGGTAATGAAATGGGTTTTCGTACTCGGTCAATCGCATCTGGAAGGGAGGCCGGCCAGGCGACAGCATCACCCGACAAACATGATGACGTCGCCTGGTAGCAAAGTACCACATAAAGGGGGACGACCAAATAGCTATGGAAGAAGGGAAAAGGGGAGAGTAAAGACAAAACCCTGGGGACCCCCTCACCTGAAAAAATTTGGGGGGAAAGCAAGCGCCAACACGGACAAAAAAATGTCTGTAATAGAAAGCGCAAGGAAGGTTGGTAAATTAGGGGTGTCAATGCTTTTCGAGATCAAAAAAGACTGCTAGGACGGAGTTTTTATTAGCAAAAACGTTTTGCCATAGTATCTAAGTGGACAAGGGGTCCAAAGTAGAGCGTCCCTTGCAAAAAACCATCTGGCGAGGAGAAAGACTACGTGAATTTCCAAATTACCATATCAGTCGTCTATTCACCAAGTTTTCCCTTACCCTTTCGCTACATGGGCAGAGCAAAGGGATACAGTGAGGGTATCAAGCCCGAGGGCCCGGTTTTTCAAAAAGGTAAAAACAATGGCAGTTTCCATTGTTGGGGGAGAACCCCCTCCGTGCAAAAAAAATTGAAAAAGGGACAAAAAGACTGTAAGGGCTGTAGAATGCAGATGATCACCATAAGGATATAATATCATCAGGCCCCTGCGATGACTGGCAAGCGGAAAGTGTGGGGTCTAGCTTAGGAGATGAAAGGTACGTTCTACGTCCATTCCATTAAAGGAAGTCCAAGGGGAATTTCTTCCGGGGGATTAGAACAAGAAACGAGGGACAAAAGGTGAAGCCCCTTTGGGAAATCGGACAACTTCAAGAGGTTCCACAACACTAAAACCCCCAACCCGCAAAATGGGGAGCTGGGTCCAGAGCGTATTTGCCCCCAAATTTCCCACCTTCTTCCAAACCACACACATAGGGAAGTCGAGAAATGGGGAAACATAGTTTTGCCCAAAAAGTGAGTTTAGTGTCGCATATGATGCGGTGAACAACTGCCCCCTTTCCCCTTAAATCCCGAAGACGTCTGAGGTCCCATTATATCGATAATGGCCCCTGTAGAACATTTTAAGCGACTGATGGGGCCCCGCGGAGACCCCCAAGGGCACCTGTTGAGAATGCCTGCCCGAGGTTTTAGGAAAAAGAACGGACCTGCAGTCAGAACTGCGGTTTAAAAAATGGTGCACCACTCGTCAATAGAGAAATAGAAGGCCCCCCAAAAAGCTGTAGATAGAGTTTAAGTCCCGTTCGTTATCCCAAAATTGCCAACAGGGGTACGGGCGATTGGGAATGTGTGTAGAAGTAAAAAGAATAGGAAAATACCTGTCTGCAAATCCCGGGGGAAAAAACCAAGCATAAAACAAGTGCATTGACGAGGAGCTGATAGAAAGATCAGGAAAGAAAGACTAGTCGAGTCAAAATGGGTGGGAGATCCCCGTATTTAAAAAAAAGAAAAAGGATGAGAAGTGAGAAGAGTCCCAATGATCACCACAAGTCACAGTGGAACCCCCCCCAAAGATGATGGGGAGCGGGGGAAAATCATCTAACGACAGGATGGGGGGCGGGAGAGATCAAGAATGCAATATCCGAGATGCAGAAGCATGAGAAGGGGAGATGTATAGAGAGCAAACTGTGTACCCTCTGTGCAAATAAATACAGGCTGCAGTATAATGCAACAGATAATGAACTAAGACCTGTTGATATGGTAGAACAACCAACACAAGAAGTACACTCTCATTAAATGGTTCATCAGGAAAGGGATCAGAAGAATGCAACAGCACATAGCCCGAAACGGGACGAATAATGGCGGAAAAAAACTGTGGGCTGGTTGTAACCCACACATATTGGGGAAAACTGGGAAAGCAACACCTGGAGCTCTCCCCGATTACCCTTGAGGCCACGAATATTCCACTGTAAATAAGTCATTATTCACAAAGACAGGTAGGTCAGCAATAAGAATCGATAAAAATCTATGGGCTAGTAAGGTCAGTGAAGTCAATGTGTGGAGGCAATGGAAAGCGTGTAAGAAAGGAGGAATTGGAAAGCTGTGAAGGAAAAATTGCTGTGAGGGTTGTGAAAAAAAAGAAAGGGTAGAAAGGTCATGCCGGTGTCCAATGAGGGTTTTGTTTCCACAATATAATCGAAGATAGCGCCAAAGTGACAGGTAACGGTCATACAGCGCAAGCAAATAGAGATCGGGGAGACTACGGAGGGAGCCAAAGAGGTCTGAGAGGGGAGGGGAGTATGAACCTGGGAGAGGTGCGCTGCAGGGACAGAAAGTCCTGCAGTGGAGCAGGAGAGTTAAGGGGCTGGAAAAATGACTGGGGAAGAAGTCTGTGGGGAAACAGGAGAAGAGGGGACCACACGAGGGGAGTGAACCTCCACCTTCGTGTCAGAGTTAGAAAGGAGGTGAGAACTAGGCACCGAGGCCGAAAGGACAACTGTTGGGGAATTGTAAGCTCCAGAGGAATGCGAAGAGACTTGCGCTTATGAGACAGGTTCAACTTGCAGGTGATAGGTGCGAAGCCAGGCGTGTGAGGCCTTGCAGACGAGAAACTACGGGCGAGAAGTAGAGTATA
>NC_069491.1:20752650-20841803 GCF_026875155.1 Cherax quadricarinatus
GAGTCTAGACCGACTGAATACTTTCGGCGAGGTGGGGACACCCCCTCGATCACGTGATAGCTCCGGGGAAACAGCTGCATCTCAGAAACAGAAGCCGGCAGAGTAACAAGCAAAGAGCGATAATTACAGTAGTTTAGACAATCAAGACTGAACTGAGCACATACCTAACAACATAACTAATTCAAATAATAATATTAAGTCATATATTTACGATTTAGCTATTATCGCAAATATAAGCAGTATAAAATTATATGAAAAGGTAATATACATTATATTCATAATCATAATACACATTATATAGCAACCCATTCAGGGGTTGCAACACCCACGCTTTGCGTATATGACTTAAACCAAGCGTCTACATATCCACTCATACCCTTTGTCGTTACCAATGCTTGACCCACTCTATACCCTTCCATCCCTACATGTACGTTTAACCCCATCATCTCCGTCGTCACTCTCCTCTTTCTCTGGCCTCTTAACATGCAAGCCGACGGCCGATCACCCCATAGCACTTCTTCCAATCCTCCCATAATTCGCACACCATCAAAACGCTCGTTTTGCAATACCCTAATACTCTCCTTTAAACCCTCAATGTCCTGCACTGGATAGCTTGCTCCTCCTCGTGCATAACAGTCACACAGCTGCCCTTCAAGATATCTTTGAAACCCATACTTTAACAGATTATATTCCCTCCCACGACAAATATAATATTCTCCGATACGATTTTTAGCCACCGAATCCCACCAACTTACCAGAGCATCATCCCCCGGCGCCTCATCCACCAACCGTTCCCACAATTGCACAAAAGACTGACGACATTCCTCACCTTGCAAAAGCTTCACATTTAACTTCCAATAACCTTGACCCCTTCTAGGCAATCCCTCCCATTCTAGGTCCATTACTCCTCTGTGATCCGAAAAAACCGCGTCCACCACACGCACTCTGCTCACTATTACTGTTCGGGGCACATACAAGCGATCCAATCTAGCCGCATATCCACGTCTAACAAAAGTATGTTCTACAACCCCACCCCTCCAACGTCCATTAACCCCACTCCATTTAATAATTCCCCCAAAATCCCCAAACAATACCCTGCCCCTCTAGGTTCCACATCCTTATGCCTTATCACACAATTCCAATCACCACCAATTACAGCTACACCCGGCAAAGCACGCAAATAATATACTAGGACATCCTTCACAAATTTATTCTTAATATGCACATCTCCCTCTGCCAGACCATACACACACACACCAAACTCATCTGTACCCTACCCACCACTCATCTACACGAATCACCCTCCCCTCCCCACCTTCACAATGCCTCACTACGAACGGGCTAGTTTCCCTTACCAGGTATGGCAACTCCTCCTTTCAACCTTATCGCATGCTCCACATACACATTATACCCATTCACCTTCAACTCATAACCTGGTCTGTAGTTGTGTTCCTGCACGAACACCACATCAACACTATTACACACCAAATATTCACTAAACCAAACACACTTTCTCTCTGATCTCAATCCATTAATGTTCAATGTCATGCACTTGAAGCTTACAGAGTGGTTTTCCTTCTTGACCCTGGTACTGTCTTGCCACCAGATAGTTTCGTGACACCTCGGTCCCTCTCCCCCCCTTTAGAAACGCTCTTAACCAATTCCTACCCCTTAGGGCCGCTGTGTCCTCTCTGCGTAACTTCCGCCCAGGATTTTTTGCCAGTGCGCAGAGCAGGAGTGATCACGTCGTCGGAGTCAGATAGCGCAGCAGCGCGCTTCCGTGATGCTCCCTCTGCTTGCATCATGTCGTCTGTTACATTGTCCCGGTGGACCTCCACCTCCACCGCTTGCATCAAAATATTCTTATCACACTGCGCAGACCGCAGATCCTGTTCCACACCCCCTGATCCACAGCAGACCCAAGAACTATATCTGGACTCCCAACCTTCCCAATACTCTTGTCAGCCAATAACACATTTAAAGCCATGGCTAATGAGTCTTCCACATCGCTATCACTCGCAGTCGGGGTGTTCTCTTCCAACACCTGAGCTGCGTTCAATGAAGGGGTGTCCCCCCCCTCGTCACACCTGCTGATCTCCATCTCCTCTGTTCTCTCGACCTCCTCACTCCAGGACCCACCTTGTGTAGGCAGAGTCACATAAAGCAAATCTTGCTCCTCACCCTTCTCTACTGCTGTATGTCGTTGCCGTTGTTCCATGTTGCCACGCCTCCTTCCACACAGAGCCGCTAGGTGATCATATGACCACACACAACCGACAGGTCCGGCGTTTGCCCAGCGTGTCACAAACACCCCGGGTCCGAAATTCTGGCAGCACTACGTACGACGGAATAGGGTAAACGTAACGTCATCTTCACAGAATACGTTCCTTCGAGTATCCCTGCGTATGGCCCAGTAGCCACTTCCCAACAGTGGCCATATGTACTGTACCTATTTGCCCATCGCAAGACGGATGTCAGAATCATCCGCCTCGAATGGCACATTTCTAATCTTAACCCATGTGTAATGGCGAGAAAACGTCGTGAAGTCGCACGGTCACAGCGGAGTTAACTGTCAAAGTAACCTCCGGTACTTGTCGACCACCGCCTCATACACACTTGCCAAATTAAACTTGACAAAGATCCTCGTCGTGCCATTCAGCGCTACTCCACATATCTCCTCGTTAGCAATACCATATGTATCTCGTATGATTGCAGGTAGTAGCAGGTCCATAGAAGTTCGTGTCACAGCCCCACGGATAAGGTCAACACAGACTGTGTTTTATGCGTCTCCGGCTGGCCTGCGCCATGCTGTGAAAATATAACTGCCACTAATCAACGTCAGGGGCAGCAGCAGCGCACATCCTCACTACTCAAAGGTTGAGAGACGAAATGAGGTAGCTCGCCTGAAAACAGCAGAGGGGTGCAGAGCGCAACCGCACTCTACCGTGGTCAGGCAGCGAATGTGAACTTCAACTATTATCAATTTGGTTACCTCGCTGTCAACTGGTTATCCTGTTGCAGTTACTGAAAAAAAAAAAATTAGGAATCCGTTGATTTCAGATTTCCCCAGCTTAGCATCAAACTAAATAATATACATGCAAAGTGGTTGTCCAACTGGTTATTGTATAACTGTATTATTACCTCGTTTACAGCTTATTGGGCAATATATTGTATTCCGTTAAAATCGTGTTTGCAAAAAAGTCTTTGGTGATGGTGTCTAGTGAGGGGTGTGTGTAGCAAGGGTGTACAGAGTGTGGATAGGGTGTGTATTAAGTGTGAGTGGTGAGGGTGTGCAGTGAGGTGTGTCGTAAAGGTGAATAGTGAGGGTGACTGTAAATGCTCCAAGTCAGACCGAAACGTCGTCGCAAGCTCCTCTCTCCTATTTGCGAGTTATTTGTGTGTGCATTAACGTTTTGTAATGATGGTCTGTATGCAGTATGTATAGTGAGTGTAGTGAGGTAAACGTTCATGTGGTAAGAGGGTTGATAGAAAAGGTGTGTTATGAGGTGTGGCGTGAAGGTGTGTATTATATATCCTTCAAGTGCGTAACCAAATTTTTTTTTCTTCCTACAAATTTTGGTATTTCTTTCGCTCATAACTCTAAAAGGCTCACCGACCGGCTTTGTATTTTCAAGTACGGTAGACAAGACTAGACTGAGAAATGGTCTCATATACCGACAAGATGTGGAAAAAATATGTTGTTTCTCCAAAAATTCTTATTTTTCAATTTTTTTTTAATGAAACGAACGGTAAAGGCTATTACAAATTCCTTTTATGGATTTGAAGAAAATGTTACTAATAGGAGAATAACATGTACACATGGGAGTTGTTTAATCAATCTGGCCTAATGTACAGTTCTGGACATTTATTAAAAGAAACATTTCACCGTAAATGGCTTCATCAATCCTAATAGGACTGAAGAAGCCATTTTACCTTTAATAAATGTCCAGAACTGTACATTAGGCCAGATTGATTAAACAACTCCCATGTGTACATGTTATTCTCCTATTAGTAACATTTTCTTCAAATCCATAAAAGGAATTTGTAATAGCCTTTACCGTTTGTTTCATTAAAAAAAAATTCAAAAATAAGAATTTTTGGAGAAACAACATAATGATACGTATTTCAAGTCATTTTATGCATTACGTCTTTAGTCTTCATGTAAAATCAACTACAACATCCTAAACTTAAATACAGAAAAAAATATCTTATTTTTTCTCTTCATATTTTTAAGCAAACTTCATGAAACTTGTAAACTCTCAGAACCAACTTCTTAAGTTACAATAAAAAAATATTTGAAATCGGACTATTAAAATTTTCCTGGTTGACTCCTGTTCCCGTCTTTACTTCAAATTATTTATATAATAACTAAATAAGGCAGCTCACAGAAGAGTCACAAACTCGGACACTAAAGTGATACACAAATAACTTGGACTTAAGACACTAAAACATATAATGACGTTTCGGCCCGAAAAGTCATTATATTTTAACTCAACTCACGAAATCGTAATGACACGATTGCAAACAAACCAAACTATGGTTTGTTTGCAATCGTGTCATTACAATTTCGTGAATCATATTTATGGCTTTGAGGGGACTTGAGCTAGAGTTCGTCACGGCCACGCTAGCTGGAGATTCGTCTGTAAAAACTTTCATCTGTGGACACAGTGGTGCCTGTGCTAATCTTCCTATGGTGTAGAAATATACCTAGTTGGATGAATATTATTGAAGCTAGTTGGTCCAGTGGCTAACGCGACGGTCTGGTGTTTTATGAGACTCTGATCGCCCATGAGATACCCATGGGTAAGGCGGGTATTGCCAGTGCAGGCACGGGAGACAGTATATTATTATGACTTAATTGTAGATAGGCAATTGACTATATCGTCTCTAATTCAAACATATTAAATGTAAACAGAGTTCATAATTACTGTACATTCTACTAGTACAAAACATTAAACTGCTGATACTAGACTCAGAGAATTTCTAAAAAAGTATCAAACCACGTCAAACTGGACATAAATACTCCTGGACTGGTATTAGACATGGCTGCGGAGGCGTTGACCCCCGAAATTCTCTCCAGATAAACTCCAGGTAATATCCCTCATGTTCGTTTAACACCTACAGAAATTATATGCAAATAAAACAAATGTTGTAGAATATCTTAACAGACCAGCTGCAAAAAAAAAAAAAAAAAAAAACATTCTTACTTATACTAAACGCTGAATCAGACAGTTTGTGCCTAAATATTAAGTATTTTCTCTATCTCTTCTTGTAAATACCCTCTACTATTTTGTTCTGTTTTAATATACTGACCTGAGCTTCGTTACTTAAAATAATCATTATATCAAGTTTTTTAAGTCGCCGCAATAAATGTCAACAAATATAAAACGAAAATTGTAACTTAAAGCGTAATTTCCAGCATTTAAATAAATCGGGTTTTCTTAGAGTCAAGTACATATTAAATTTTCTAATCTGTTTTTATGTTTGTTAGTTATACTCATCATAATTACTTTGGTTTACTTCTCTTTAATATCAATGTCTACATGAAGTGTTTATTATGCTTTATCAGTGTTAAGTCTTGTTTGCTCCTCATAACTTGGGGTTTTCGTGGGTACTATTGTCATCCAGTTCTGTAAAATCTGTGTATGTTGAGGAAATAAAATATTTATAATTATTTGTTTATTTAAGAATATATAGGAATGAGAAATAATCATGGTAAAATGCCTAGGCATGCCAGTGGCCTTCTTTGTAATGAGAAATAATCATGGTAAAATGCCTAGGCATGCCAGTGGCCTTCTTTGTAATGAGAAATAATCATGGTAAAATGCCTAGGCATGCCAGTGGCCTTCTTTGTAATTCACATTTTATAATATTAAACCTCACATTGTAATCTTTACAGAGAAATAAACATTTCAATTTCAATTAGCTTTTGTGAATAACTGTGATCTTTTCTTCAGGTGAAAAATCGTCCATTGCTACCATTCCAAAAAAGTTTAAGTTAACTCAGTTAAAATGTACAATGAAATTGTATTATTAGGGAAATAGGAATAGATATACTTATATCATGGTTTAGGCAGGGGATATATTTATTAGTTTTTGTTGTTTCTTCAAGAACCAATCATGGGTAAGTGTTCGTATATTACCTTCACAAGATTAAGTGAAGGATGAGGTGTTAAGTAGGTTGAGTAAATAAGCTGAGAGGATCCATAAACACTTCATATATTTTCAGAGTATTTTAACGTAATATGTTCTTGTCTACATCTCCCTCAGAAGGAATAATAAAAAAAAAAAACATTAAAAGGAGTGTGGGAAATATATTGCTGTGTACTGAAGTTGGTTAAAAAATTATAGTTTTGTATTGGATCCATTATTTTTAGTTCATGCTCCCAGATGGTGGTCGCTTTTTCTATGCCAGACACATTCATATTCCAGGTAGAGAAGAGTCAGCGCCCAGAAGCTTGATTGTGCTGCTCATTTACAGTCTAGTCTTCCGGAGTAGACGATCCTGAAAACTTTATATCTATTATCCTTTAAAATTTTAGTGAATTACTTGGATTTTTTGGGCTAGATTTTTGCGTTATTTAGGCAAGGAATCTGCTTACATGCTTCGTCTTCATCTCATGTCCTCTCATGTATTTTTATCGGTCTTCATCTATACATTCTTCTGTTTAATAAATCCGAACTCAGTTTTTTGTCTTATCCTGTTTCATGTACATTGACCTTTTATTCCCTATAACTTAGCTTAACTTTTTTTAGGAAATCTATTTCGTTCATTATATTTTTTGCAGGAATACCTTATTATTCTATATGAATTGACATTTTCTACAGGCTTCTAGGATGCTGTACATTTTCTCCCTCTTTCTACTCTCTATTCCTGATTGACGTATTTTTCACTATACTCATTAAGTTACTGTCGCTGCATTTCTACTTTAGCTTCCTGTTGTGATGTCTCGTCATATCCTGGTGCATCTTTGGGTGGCTCGTGGCCTGGTGGCATAGCTCTCGCTTCACACGCTGAACGTCCGGGTTCGATTCCCAGCGAGAGTAGAAACACTGGGCGTGTTTCCTGACACCGCATTTCCATGTTCACCCTTCAGTAAAATTGGGTCTTGGTGTTAGTCGACTGATGTGGGTCGCATCCAGGGGCAAAATTCACCTAATCTGCCCGAAATGTTCTGCATAACAAGTAGCTTCAGTATAGCAGAATGTTATTATAATCAAAGAAAGAGATAAACCGACAAGGGTCATGCAGCGCTGCAGGGCAGAAAATAAAGCCAGGGCTATAAACAGCTAGGTGGAGAGGGGATAAGAGGTATGGGGAGAAAAGGGACGCTAAGGGGTATGTATCAAAGTTCGTATAGTTAGTCAAAGGCAGAGCCGTCTGCAAGAAGGGAAGATAAGGTAAGAGTGGTAGGGAGGCGGCGTCGTTGGAGGTAAATCCTGCGAACTCGCTGGTAAACTAGGCAATCCACAAGAAAGTGAAGAACCGAAATAGGGACCTGACAAACCCAAAGAGGAATAGGGCGTCGTTTCATGAGATACCCATGGGTAAGGCGAGTATGGCCGATGCGGAGACGGGAGAGCGACGTCTCCTGAGTACGGCAACGGAGGTAAGAAGATGACCACAAACCTAAAAGCAGTTTAATAGAGTACAATTTGTTAAGGTGCATGTTCAACCACAGTTGTTGCCAACGGTCGTGAAGACGGGCAGAGATGGCTCTAAAATAATCCCTGATAGGAATACCTTCATAGGAAACCGGAAGATCATGTACCACTGACCACGCAGCAGCATCCGCCTGTTCACTGCCCTGCACATCAACATGTCCAGGGACCCAACAGAAAACGACGTCTTTGTTTTTGCTAACCACGCTTGCCAACCATAGTTGAATACAAAGGACCAATGGATGAGAGGGAATCAAATTGTTTAATGACTTGTAGAGCACTGAGGGAATCTGAAATGATCACAAACGTCGAAGGAGACATGTATGTAATACGGAGAAGTGCTATGAGGATGGCGTGCAACTCGGTGGTAAAAATACTAGCCGAGTCTAACAAATGACTTCAGACAACATTGTCAGGAACACCAACGCGAAGCCAACACAGTCAGAAGATTTAGAACCATCTGTATAAAAAGCGACGGCATGAGCATGTGACCGGAAGTGATCAAGAAAAAGTGAGCGAGAAGCAGTCATAGGCAGGAAAGCTTTGGCACACGGCAGTAGGGGAGAACAGACACGAACAATGGAAACCTCCCAAGGGGAAAGGAAAAAGTCAGATGCTAAATGAACATACAAGGGAGGCAACTGGAGAGAAGACCGGAGTGAGTGAAGATGAAGAGAAAACGGTCGGAGTAAGCAGGGGCGCCGAATAAATAATGGGCTTCTACTAACGTCTGAGACCAACCTATACGTAGAAGGAACACGAAGGTCATGTGACCGGACAAAGTATCGAAGGCAAAGAGCATCACCACGATCTGCTAAAGAAGGAACATTCGCTTCAACATAGAGGCTTTCAACAGGGGATGAGCGAAAGGCACCAAGGCATAAACGTAGAACCTGATGATGGAGGGGATCTAACTTAGAAAGAGTTGTCGAGGGCGCAGAATAGCCTTGGTCACCATAATCCAGCTTGGACAAGACTAGTGTGGAATGAAAACGGAGGAGAGTCCGACAATCTGCTCCCCATGAACGGTGTACAAGAATTTTAAGATTTAGCCGACCATGACAAGCTGCCTTCAAAGAAATGTGAGGTTACCATGTCAACCGGCGATCGAAGAGAAGGCCAAGAAACTTGACCGTATCACATTCTGGAATACATGAGCCAGGTAAATACAATGGAATATCTGGGACAAGAGGACGTCTAGAGAAGGTAATGAAATGGGTTTTCGTACTCGGTCAATCGCATCTGGAAGGGAGGCCGCTGCCAGGCGACAGTCATCACCCGACAAACATCGATGACTGTCGCCTGGTAGCAAAGTCATCCACATAAAGTGACGACCAAATATGCTATGGAAGAACGGAAAAGGGGTAGAGCTAAAGACACAACCTTGTGGGACTCCCTCAGCCTGAAAAAAGTCTGAGGAAAGCAAGGCGCCAACACGGACATAAAAATGTCTGTCAGATAAGAAAGCAGCAAGGAAGGTTGGTAAATTAGCGGTGTCATATGCTTTCTCGAGATCTAAAAAGACTGCTAGGACGGAGTGTTTATTAGCAAAGGCGTTTCGCACATACGTATCTAAGTGGAGCAAGGGGTCCAAAGTAGAGCGTCCCTTGCAAAAGCCATACTGGCGAGGAGAAAGACTACTGTGAATTTCCAAATACCATATCAGTCGTCTATTCACCAATCGTTCCATTACCTTGCAGACTACACTGGTCAGAGCAAAGGGATGACAGTGAGAGGTATCAAGCCCCGAGGTGCCTGGTTTGCAAAATGGTAATACAATGGCAGATTTCCATTGTTGAGGGAGAACCCCTCTCGTGCAAATAAAATTGAAAAGGCACAAAAAGACTGTAAGGGCTGTAGAATGCAGATGATGCACCATAAGGATATGAATATCATCAGGCCCAGCTGCCGATGACTGGCAAGCGGAAAGTGTGGACTCTAGCTCTAGGAGAGTGAAAGGTACGTTCTACAGCTCCATTCCATTAGAAGAGAAGTCCAAGGGCAATTGCTTCCTGGTGGACTTAGACACAAGAAACGAGGGACAAAGGTGAAGCCCTTGGAAGATACGGACAACTTCAAGAGGTTCCACAACACTAACACCAGCAACCCGCAAAATGGGAGCTGGGTCCAGAGCGTATTTGCCACACAACTTCCACACCTTCTTCCAAACCACACACATAGGAGAAGTCGAGATAATGGTAGAAACATAGTTTTTGCCAAGAAGTGAGTTTAGTGTCGCATATGATGCGGTGAACAACTGCCCTTGCCCGCTTAAAATCCAGAAGACGATCTGAGGTCCGATTATATCGATAATGGCCCCATGTAGAACATTTCAAGCGCACTGCATGGGCACACGCAGGAGACCACCAAGGCACGCATGTCTGAGAATGCCTGCCTGAGGTTTGAGGAATAGAACGAGACGCTGCAGTCAGAACTGCGGTTGAAAACTGGTGCACCAGCTCGTCAATAGAGAATATAGAAGGCTCCCCACAAAAAGCTGTAAGATGAGAGTTTAAGTCCCAGTTCGTTAGTCCAAATTGCCAACAGGGGCTACGAGGCGATTGGGAATGTGTAGTAGAAGTAAGAAGAATAGGAAAGTGATCACTGTCATGCAAATCCGGGAAAACAGACCAAGCATAATCAAGTGCGATTGACGAGGAGCTGATAGAAAGATCAGTGCAAAAGAAAGACTGAGTGCGAGTCAAAATGGGTGGGAGATCCTGTATTTAAAAAAATGAAGAGGATGAGAAGTGAGAAGAGTCTCCAACTGATCACCACAAGTCACAGTGGAACCCTCCCCAAAGATGATGGTGAGCGTTAAAATCATCTAACGACAGGATGGGCGGCGGCAGAGATCAAGAATGCAATATCCGAGATGCAGAATGCATGAGAAGGGGAGATGTATAGAGAGCAAACTGTGTACCATCTGTGCAAATAAATACAGGCTGCAGTATAATGCAACAGATAATGAACTAAGACCTGTTGATATGGTAGAACAACCAACACAAGAAGTACACTCTCATTAAATGGTTCATCAGGAAAGGGATCAGAAGAATGCAACAGCACATAGCCCAAAACGGGACGAATAATGGCGGAACGAACTGTGGGCTGTTGTAACCCGACACATATTGGGGAAAACTGGGAAAGCAACACCTGGAGCTCTCCCCGATTACCCTTGAGGCCACGAATATTCCACTGTAAATAAGTCATTATTCACAAAGACAGGTAGGTCAGCAATAAGAATCGATAAAATCTATGGGCTAGTAAGGTCAGTGAAGTCAATGTGTGGAGGCAATGGAAAGCGTGTAAGAAAGGAGGAATTGGAAAGCTGTGAAGCAAAAGATTGCTGTGAGGGTTGTGAAAAATAAGAAAGGGTAGAAAGGTCATGCCGGTGTCCAATGAGGGTTTTGTTTCCACAATATAATCGAAGATAGCGCCAAGTGACAGGTAACGGTCATACAGCGCAAGCAAATAGAGATCGGGGAGACTACGGAGGGAGCCAAAGAGGTCTGAGAGGGGAGGGGAGTATGAACCTGGAGAGATGCGCTGGCAGGGACAGAAGAGTCCTGCAGTGGAGCAGGAGAGTAAGGAGGCTGGAAAGTGACTGGGGAAGAAGTCTGTGGGGAAACAGGAGAAGAGGGGACCACACGAGGGGAGTGAACCTCCACCTTCGTGTCAGAGTTAGAAAGGAGGTGAGAACTAGGCACCGAGGCCGAGAAGGACAACTGTTGGGGAATTGTAAGCTCCAGAGGAATGCGAAGAGACTTGCGCTTATGAGACAGGTTCAACTTCGCAGGTGATAGGTGCGAAGAAGCAGCAGGCGTGTGAGGCCTTGCAGACTGAGAAACTAGCGGGCGAGAAGTAGAGGTAGTAATAGGTAAGGAGGTGGGGGTTTCAGAGGGTAAAAGCGCAAAAGAATTAGAGATGGTGTGACTCCGGAAGACACGACACCGGAGGAGATTTAGGTGGGGAAAACTAGCAAGGTTGGAGGTCTCCTAGATACTCGAGAATAAGGAACACTCTCCTTAAGACAACGGATTTCTCGTTCATTAAAATAGACCTGACATCGACGGGAAAAAGAAGGATGAGGTTCATTGCAATTGAGACAAGTGGGGGAAGACTGCAAGATGTATCGGCATGATCCACTGCACCACAGATCTGCAGTATTCAGCAGGGTGTCCAAAGCACCAGCAATTTCGATATTGTTGGGGAGTAGGGACCACTTAACAAACCTCTAGGCGATGGTCAGTGATATAAATGGAGGACGGGAGTTCACTGCAGTGAAAGGTTAAATGTGCGATGTTACTGGTAAAGCGCCTCTACCCATGAGTGGGCAGGACGTATGTATCCACTTTTGAGAACTGGAAGGCCCTGAAGGGCTAATTGCTCCAAAATATCATTACAAGACAGAAAATCACACTGTACAATGGTACGTGGTAAAATCACCTTACCACTGCAAGAATTGAAAGTAGCGCACTTGAGAACTGTGATAGGAATGTTATCAATTAAAGTACGATGGGAAAAATCATAGCTTGTTCTGCATTCTGAACTGTAATGACGCGCACACAGCTTCAAAGAGCGTGAAAGGATATATTTTTGGCAAACATCTCGTAAAAGAGCTTTACCAGTACTATTTTCTGAAAGATAGTCAGTTGGAGATATTGGTTGTAGGGAAAAGAATTTAGTCTATTGCATACTTGTAAACATGGTGCATAAAGGAAGTGGGTATCGAGTACGTCGTTTCTGGGTGAAATGAGCAGACATCGAAGAACCGTCGTCAGCAAATGGTCTGGAACGTTTAGGTGTAGTTCCACGGGCGGCCCGACCTGAGGTAGGTGGGCGATCCAAAACCGTTGCACCACATTCAGGGAAGCCAGACACAAATTAAAGGCATGCAAGAGGCAGAGGCACTAGAAGAAACGGGCGGAGCCTTAACACTTGGAGCAGGTGATGAAACCTCGCCAACAAGAGGCACAGGGGTATGGGAAAAATCTGGAGAATGGTCCAGTAATGAAACCAGGTCAGAACAGGATGAGGTAACATAAAGGGGCCTGGGAGGAGGAGGGATATCATGGAACGAAGACTCCATGATGATGGTACTTGTTTCTTATTATTTTAATGGAAAAAAAATGAAAGAAAACAGAGGGACAGTGGAGGGACAGTCTCTAGAAGGCATGAGAAGGCCGTAAGTTCCCCTTCTCATTGGTGAGGACCTCGAGACGGCGAGCAGTGCAGTTGCAGGGTGGAACCCATGCCATACCCTACCCTTCATGTCAGTATACCAGCGCTCTGGGATAGCAGCCTCACATCCACCTATCCACCTCGGCAGACAAAAGAGAAGGCGATTGGAAACCGACCACAAAGCATACCTTCTTCAGCTGCCACCTCCCAGAACCGACAGGCAGCCTCTGGAGGTACAGCCGTCACCTGCCGGACACCCTGCCCACCTCTCGGAAATCCGGGAAGGGAGCAGGGCACCTCCAGATAATCCAGACTCAACGGCAAACTACACCACACGTGAGGAACCTCATGCAGCGGGATGAACCCTGGCACACTTTCCGCTATCTATACCAGAGTGAAGGACCACATAGGCTACAAACAGGACAAGTAAAAGAGAAGGTTGGGAGGGGGGAGGAAAGGGAAAAAAGGGGATGATGGGGAGGATGGGATAGGGATTGGAGGATTGGGGGGTAATTGGGAACGGTCTAAGAACATAAGAACATAAGAACGAAGGAACACTGCAGAAGGCCTACTGGCCCATGCGAGGCAGGTCCAAGTCTCCTACCGGCTTAAGCCAATGCACCCAACCTAGTCAGGTCAGGTCACATTGACTTAAGGGAGGAACACGGCAACCGACCTGGTAGCACAAGCTATCAGGTCTAACTCACACCCACCCACATCCACTCATGTATTTATCCAACCTATTTTTAAAGCTACACAACGTTCTGGCCTCTATAACGGTACTTGGGAGTTTGTTCCACTCATCCACAACTCTATTACCAAACCAGTACTTTCCTATATCCTTCCTGAATCTGAATTTTTCCAACTTAAAAACCATTGCTGCGAGTCCTGTCTAGGCTAGATATTTTCAGCACACTATTTACATCCCCTTTATTTATTCCTGTCTTCCATTTATACACCTCAATCATATCCCCCTAATTCTTCGTCTTTCTAGAGAGTGCAGTTTCAGGGCCCTTAGTCTATCCTCATAGGGAAGGTTTCTGATACATGGGATCAACTTTGTCATCCTCCTTTGTACATTTTCCAGAGAATTTATATCCATTCTGTAATACGGTGACCAAAACTGTGCAGCATAATCTAAATGAGGCCTAACCAAGGATGTATAGAGTTGAAGAACAACCTGAGGACTCCTATTATTTATGCTTCTTGATATGAAGCCAAGGATTCTATTAGCTTTATTGCGAACACTTATGCACTGTTGTCTTGGTTTCAGATTACTGCTAACCAGAACTCCTAAATCTTTTTCGCAATCCGTAATATTAAGATCTACATTATTTAGTTTATATGTGGCATGGTTATTGTCCTGTCCAACATTTAGAACTTTGCATTTGTCTATATTAAACTGCATCTGCCACTTCTCCGACCACTGCATCAGTCTATTCAAATCTTCCTGGAGTGCTCGAATGTCCCCGTCAGAATGAATTCGACGGCCTATTTTGGTGTCATCGGCAAACTTGCCGATGTCGCTCTTTATGCCCTCATCTATGTCGTTTATGTAGATTGTGAACAGCAGGGGCCCAACACTGACCCCTGTGGAACACCGCTCGTGACACTTCCCCACTCTGATTTCTCCCCATTTATGCAAACTCTCGCTGCGCCCATTGTCAACCATGCCTCTATCCAGGAAAAAATTTCTCCTCCTATTCCATGTGCTTTAATTTTCCTCAATAGTCTCTGATGTGGGACCCTGTCAAAAGCCTTACTGAAGTCCATATACACAATATCATATTCATTACCATGATCTACCTCCTCAAATACCTTAGTGAAAAACGTTAATAAATTCGTAAGGCAGGAACGCCCCTTTGTAAAACCATGCTGAGATTCGTTGATTAATTTATGTTTTTCAAGGTGGCTACGAACTGCCTCGGCAATTATTGATTCCATAAATTTTCCCACTATGGAGGTTAGGCTTATTGGTCTATAGTTCGAAGCTAAGGACCTGTCACCTGTTTTGAAAATAGGTATCACATTTGCCATTTTCCACTTATCTGGCACCATGCCAGTTTGTAGTGATATGTTGAAAAGATTAGCCAAAGGGGTGCTAAGCTCCTCTTTACATTCCTTTAGAACCCTTGCATACAGTTCATCAGGGCCTGGGATTTGTTAGGTTTTAATTTATCTATTTGCCTAAGGACCATGTCACTTGTGACCCTAATAGTGCACAGTTTATTATCGTCCTGTTCTACATAATTTATCATTACTGGAATATCGCTGGTATCCTCCTGTGTAAAAACTGAGAGGAAGTATGTGTTAAAAATTCTACACATTTCCTTATCACTGTCATGAGCTGACCCGAGGAACTTTGAGTGGGCCTATCTTGTCCCTGATCTTACTTCTGTATACCTGAAAGAATCCTTTTGGGTTAGTCTTCGATTCTCTTGCAACTTTAACCTCATAATCTCTTTTTGCTTTTCTAATTCCCTTTTTTATTTCTCTCTTTAACTGAATATATCGATTTCTCAATTGCCCCTCTCCTCTTTTGATTTGCCTATATATGCCTCTCTTTTGACCAATCAGATATTTTAATCTATTGTTCATCCATTTAGGATCATTTTTGTTGATCTGATTTCCCTATTTGGAACATAATTTGACTGAGCAGCTAGAACTATGCCCTGGAAAGCATCATATCGGCAACCATCACCACCTACCTGACCCTTAGTCAGGTCATTCCAGTTCAGCCCACCTAAGTAATTTTTCAGTCCTATGAAATCAGCCAAGCGAAAGTCAGGGACGGAGACGTGATTGCCATTATTAGGGGAATTCCATGATATATTAAAACTGAGTGATTTGTGATCACTTTCCCCAAGCTCATCATTAACCTCAAGATTATTAATTAGTGTTTCCCTACTGGCAAGAACCAAGTCAAGGAGGTTATTTCCCCTAGTTGGCTCTGTCACAAACTGTTTTAAAAAACAATCCTGGATCGTATCAAGAAAGTCACCTGACTCTAAATTTCCTGTCAAATTGCTCCAGTCAATCTGTCTATAGTTGAAATCTCCCATTAGCACAACATTTTCGTATGTAGATGCCTTCCGAATTTCGTCCCATAGAAGTTTACTGCACTCCCTATCAAGATTTGGGGCCCTGTAAATCACACCCAAAATTAGTTTTTCTCGGCCCTCGAGAAGCTGTAACCAAACAGATTCAGTGGCTGACGCTTCTAATTTAATATCTTGTCTAACACAACAATTTAAATTGTCTCTGACATACATCGCTACTCCACCACCTTTCCTGTTGACCCTGTCAGTGTGGAATAATTTATAGCCTTGTATGTGACATTCAGAGGGCATCTCTCTATCTTTCAGATTGAGCCAGGTCTCTGTTATAGCAATAATATCTATGTTTCCTGCACTTGCAATTAATCTTAGCTCATCTATCTTATTTCTTACACTCCTGCTATTAGTATAGTAAACCTTAAGGGAGCTAGTCCCTTGCTGCCCTCTGCTGTCCCCCTTTGTCTGCTGACCTGATCTATTGTCTTTATTTATAACTTCATGCTGAATGCCTTTTATACATTTACTGTTTCCAACCCAAGTGTTGCAACCTGCTTGTTTCCCACACACACCCATACCTCTATCTTCCATCAGTTTAAAATCATAGGCATTTCACCAATGGCCTTCTCAATCGAGTCTGCAAGTGCTACCACCCCAGCCCCAGAGAGATGTACCCCATCCCTTGCATACATATCATGTTTGCCATAAAAGTTGTTCCAGTTGTCAATGAATGGGATTGCAAGTTCCTTGCAGTATCTGTCTAGCCAGCAATTTACACCAATTGCCCTAGACAACCATTCATTTCCTACTCCCTTCTAGGCAAGATGCTACATATGATTGGGATCCCTCCCTTAGACTTAATGAAATCTATAGCTGACCTGTACTTATCTAGCAGCTCTTCTCTCCTACCCTTCCCAATATCATTTCCACCAGCACTGAGACAGATAATGGGCTTGTTCCCATTACCTGACATGATATTATCCAGCCTGTTGACAATGTCCCCAACACCAGCTCCAGGGAAGCACACTCTATCTCTCATCTTCTTATTCCTATTACAAAAAGCACGGTCCATATATCTTACCTGAGAGTCACCAACCACAAGAATGCGCTTACCTCCATTAGCAGGGGCAGTAGTACCCTTACCTTCACTGGCCACTGAAGTACATTCATCCTGAAGAACAGAGAAGCGATTTCCTACCTTCAGATCTTCACTCTTAACTTTCCTTACTCTGATGCGCCTTCCATTACTGTGAACCACTCGCCACTTGTAGCAGGTGCTGGACTGCACCTCACTGCTGGTAGCCGTTGCTACCTCCCCCACTACAGCCTCCTCACAGCGAGAGACAGACTGCACCTCACTTGAAGCCTCATTCCCCACAACTCCAGCCACCTCACACTCTCTCCCAGACCCATTGAGGTGGACCTTCAGCCTCCTAATCTCCTCCTGGAGAAGCAAGACCTCCTCCTTCAACTCTCCAACCTCAATTTTTAAAACACTGCAGAAGCAAGCCATGCTTTGTAACCGTCCACACTAATCCCCAAAGGGTCTAATTCCTTAGACCAAGAGCCTCTTCGCCACATCATTGAGCCCCCCTTGAAGAGGTATATAGTAGTATGTCATTGATGTCAGCTAGAACTGTATACCCTGTACATGTACTTGTAGAAATAATGATAATATTATTATGGCTTACTCTCTCTACTAGATTATTTTTTATTTGTCTTTTTTCCTCAGTTATGTCAACAAGTGTTTAACTTTTACTTTTTCTTGTTTTCTGACTATGTAAATTGTGCTTATAATGTGCAGTTACTCCTGTTTAACCGCGTCTACTATAGGTTTCGTGTTATCATGAAAGGAAAATAAAAGGAAATAAAGCTACAAATGTTAGTTTCCTTTTCTCATTATTTGGTAGCATTTTGTCGTTTATTGAGAAGGAAAATGTGGTTCGAACTTTATATTCTCATGTCGTTCATTATTATAGCTTGGATGACGGCTTATTATTATAGCTAGGATGGCAGCTTATTATAATAACTAGGATGGCAGCTTATTATAATAACTAGGATGGCAGCTTATTATAATAACTAGGATGGCAGCTTATTACAATAACTAGGATGGCAGCTTATTATAATAACTAGGATGGCAGCTTATTATAATAACTAGGATGGCAGCTTTCCTCAGATATTTTTCAGGCTGAGGGAGTCCCACAAGGTTGTGTCTTTAGCTCTACCCCTTTTCCGTTCTTCCATAGCATATTTGGTCGTCACTTTATGTGGATGACTTTGCTACCAGGCGACAGTCATCGATGTTTGTCGGGTGATGACTGTCGCCTGGCAGCGGCCTCCCTTCCGGATGCGATTGACCGAGTACGAAAACCCATTTCATTACCTTCACTAGACGTCCTCTTGTCCCAGATATTCCATTGTATTTACCTGGCTCATGTATTCCAGAATGTGATACGGTCAAGTTTCTTGGCCTTCTCTTCGATCGCCGGTTGACATGGTAACCTCACATTTCTTTGAAGGTAGCTTGTCATGGTCGGCTAAATCTCCTTAAAATTCTTGTACACCGTTCATGGGGAGCAGATTGTCGGACTCTCCTCCGTTTTCATTCCACACTAGTCTTGTCCAAGCTGGATTATGGTGACCAAGGCTATTCTGCGCCCTTGACAACTCTTTCTAAGTTAGATCCCCTCCATTATCAGGTTCTACGTTTATGCCTTGGTGCCTTTCGCTCATCCCCTGTTGAAAGCCTCTATGTTGAAGCGAATGTTCCTTCTTTAGCAGATCGTCGTGATGCTCATTGCCTTCGATACTTTGTCCGGTCACATGACCTTCGTGTTCCTTCTACGTATAGGTTGGTCTCAGACGTTAGAAGAAGCCCATTATTTATTCGGCGCCCCTGCTTACTCCGACCGTTTTCTCTTCGTCTTCACTCACTCCGGTCTTCTCTCCAGTTGCCTCCCTTGTATGTTCATTTAGCATCTGACTTTTTCCTTTCCCCTTGGGAGGTTTCCACTGTTCGTGTCTGTTCTCCCCTACTGCCGTGTGCCAAAGCTTTCCTGCCTATGACTGCTTCTCGCTCACTTTTTCTTGATCACTTCCGGTCACATGCTCATGCCGTCGCTGTTTATACAGATGGTTCTAAATCTTCTGACTGTGTTGGCTTCGCGTTGGTGTTCCTGACAATGTTGTCTGAAGTCATTTGTTAGACTCGGCTAGTATTTTTACCACCGAGTTGCATGCCATCCTCATAGCACTTCTCTGTATTACATACATGTCTCCTTCGACGTTTGTGATCATTTCAGATTCCCTCAGTGCTCTACAAGTCATTAAACAATTTGATTCCCTCTCATCCATTGGTTCTTTGTATTCAACTATGGTTCGCAAGCGTGGTTAGCAAAAACAAAGACGTCGTTTTCTGTTGGGTCCCTGGACATGTTGATGTGCAGGGCAGTGAACAGGTGGATGCTGCTGCGCGGTCATATGCTTTCTCGAGATCTAAAAAGACTGCTAGGACGGAGTGTTTATTAGCAAAGGCGTTTCGCACATACGTATCTAAGTGGAGCAAGGGGTCCAAAGTAGAGCGTCCCTTGCAAAAGCCATATTGGCGAGGAGAAAGACTATTGTGAATTTCCAAATACCATATCAGTCGTCTATTCACCAATCGTTCCATTACCTTGCAGACTACACTGGTCAGAGCAAAGGGATGACAGTGAGAGGTATCAAGCCCCGAGGTGCCTGGTTTGCAAAATGGTAATACAATGACAGATTTCCATTGTTGAGGGAGAACCCCTCGCGTGCAAATAAGACTGAAAAGGCACAAAAGGACTGTAAGGGCTGTAGAATGCAGATGATGCACCATAAGGATATGAATATCATCAGGCCCAGCTGCCGATGACTGGCAAGCGGAAAGTGTGGACTCTAGCTCTAGAAGAGTGAAAGGTACATTCTACAGCTCCATTCCATTAGAAGAGAAGTCGAAGGGCAATTGCTTCCGGGTGGACTTAGACAAAAGAAAGGGGGACAAAGGTGAACCCCTTGGGAAGAAGGGACAAGATATTCCCGATTTTCGTGAAACTTCAAGGGGTTCCCACAACACTAACCCAAAACCCGCAAAATGGGAGCTGGGTCCAGAGCGTATTTGCCAACAACTTCCACCCCTTCTTCCAAACCACACACATAGGGAAGTCGAGGAAAATGAGAAACAGTTTTGCCAAGAATGAGTTTAGTGTCACATTGATGCGGGAACAACTGCCCTTGCCCGCTTAAAATCCAGAAGAATCTGGGGTCCGATTATATCGAAATGGCCCCCATGTAAAACTTTTCAAGCGCCTGCATGGGCACCGCAGGAACACCAAGGCACGCATGTTGGGAACCCCCTGGGGGTTGAGGAAAGAACAGAGCTGCGTCAAAACTGCGGTTAAAAACTGTGCACCACTCGTCAATAGAATATAAAAGGGCCCCCACAAAAACTGTAAGAGAATTTTTTAAGTCCCATTCGTTATCCAAATTCCCAAACAGGGCTACGGGGCGTTTGGGGAATGTGTAGTAAAAGAAAGAAGAATGGAAAAAGTGATCAGCATTAAAACCCGGGGAAAAACGACCAAAAGCATAACAAGTGCGATTGACGAGGAGCTGATAAAAATTTCAGTGCAAAAGAAAGACTGATGCGAGAAAATGGGGGGGAAAACGTGTTTTAAAAAAAAATGAAAGGATGAGAGTGAGAAAGTCTCAACTGATCACCACAAGCACAGGAACCCTCCCCAAGAGATGGGACGTTAAAATCATCTAACGACGGGATGGGGGGGCGGCAGAGATCAAGAATGCAAAAACCCGAATTGCAGAAGCTGAAAGGGGAGATGTATAAAAGGCAAACGTGACCACTGGCAAATAAAACAGGTGCAGTAAATGAAGCGAAAAGAACTAAGACCTGTTGAATGGTAGAAAACCCAACACAAGAAGTCACCTCATTAAAGGGTTTCTCAGGAAAGGGATCAGAAGAATGCAACAGACAAGCCCAAAAAAGGGGGCAATAAGGCGGAACGAACTGTGGGGGTGTTGTAACCCCCACACATATTGGGGAAAAAATGGGAAACAACACCGGGCTCTCCCCATTACCCCTTGAGGCCCGAATTTCCACTGTAAATAAGTATTATTCACAAAACAGGAGGTCAACAATAAAGCGATAAAATCTATGGCTAGTAAGGTCAGTAATTCAATTGTGGGGGCAATGGAAAAAGGGGTAAGAAAGGGAGGAAAAAGGAAAACTGTGAAGGAAAAGATTGCTGTGAGGGTTGGAAAAATAAAAAGGGTAAAAGGGCAGCCCGGGTCCAATTGGGGGTTTTTTTTTCCACAAAATAATCGAAGATAGGTCAAGTGACAGGTAAGGGTCATACACGCAAGCAAATAGAGATCGGGGGGAACTACGGAGGGGCCAAAGAGGTCTGAAGGGGAGGGGAGTATGAACCTGGAGGATCGCTGGCAGGGGAGAAGAGTCCGCTGGGCAGGGGGTAAGGGGGCGGAAAGTGACTGGGGGAAAAAGTCTGTGGGGGGAAAAGGAAGAGGGGGGCCAACGAGGGGGGTGAACCCCCCCTTCGTGTCAGATTGAAAGGAGGTGAGAACTAGGCCCCCGAGGCCGAGAAGGCAATTTTGGGGAATTGAACTCCAGAGGATTTGCGAAGAGACTTGCGCTTGAGAAGTTCAACTTCGCAGTGAAGGGCGAAGAAGCAGCAGGCGTTGAGGGCCCTTTCAGAGAAAAACAGCGGGCGAAAGTAGAATAAAGGTAAGGGGGTGGGGGGTTTTAGGGGAAAAAACGCAAAAGAATTAGAGATGGGTACCCGGAGACACGACACCGGGGGGATTTAGGTTTGGGGAAACTGCAAGGGTTTTAGGTCCCTAGATACTCAGAATAAGGAACACTCTCCCCTTTAAAACAACGGATTTCTCGTTCATTAAAAAAAGACCTGACATCGACGGGGAAAAAAAAGGATGGGTTCATTGCAATTTGGACAAGTGGGGGGAAAAGCAAATGTTTTGCAGATCCCTGCACCCCAGATCTGCCGTATTCAGCAGGGTGCCAAAGCACCCGCAATTTCGATATTGTTTTGGGGGTAGGGACCACTTAACAAACCTCTAGGCGATGGTCAGTGATATAAATGGAGGACGGGAGTTCACGGCAGTGAAAGGTTAAGTGTGCGATGTTACTGGTAAAGCGTCTCTACCCATGAGTGGGCAGGACGTATGTATCCACTTTTGAGAACTGGAAGGCCCTGAAGGGCTAATTGCTCCAAAATATCTGGTGAGGGGCTCTTGATTTAGGAAATTGGATCTGTGCTCCAGTTCCCCGAATTAAGCCTGAATGCCTTCCACATCCCCCCCCAGGCGCTGTATAATCCTCCGGGTTTAGCGCTTCCCCTTGATTATAATAATAATAATAATCCAAAATATCATTACAAGGCAGAAAATCACACTGTACAATGGTACGTGGTAAAATCACCTTACCACTGCAAGAATTGAAAGTAGCGCACTTGAGAACTGTGATAGGAATGTTATCAATGAAAGTACGATGGGAAAAATCATAAGCTTGTTCTGCATTCTGAACTGTAATGACGCGCACACAGCTTCAAAGAGCGTGAAAGGATATATTTTTGGCAAACATCTCGTAAAAGAGCTTTACCAGTGCTATTTTCTGAAAGATAGTCAGTTGGAGATATCGGTTGTAGGGAAAAGAATTTAGTCTATTGCATACTTGTAAACATGGTGCATAAAGGAAGTGGGTATCGAGTAGGTCGTTTCTGGGTGAAATGAGCAGACATCGAAGAACCGTCGTCAGCAAATGGTCTGGAACGTTTTGGTGTAGTTCCACGGGCGGCCCGACCTGAGGTAGGTGGGCGATCCAAAACCGTTGCACCACATTCAGGGAAGCCAGACACAAATTAAAGGCATGCAAGAGGCAGAGGCACTAGAAGAAACGGGCGGAGCCTTAGCACTTGGAGCAGGTGATGAAACCTCACCAACAAGAGGCACAGGGGTATGAGAAAAATCTGGAGAATGGTCCAGTAATGAAACCAGGTCAGAACAGGATGAGGTAACATAAAGGGGCCTGGGAGGAGGAGGAGGGATATCATGGAACGAAGACTCCATGATGATGGTACTTATTTCTTATTATTTTAAAGGAAAAAAATGAAAGAAAACAGAGGGACAGTGGAGGGACAGTCTCTAGAAGGCATGAGAAGGCCGTAAGTTCCCCTTCTCATCTGTGAGGACCTCGAGACGGCGAGCAGTGCAGTTGCAGGGTGGAACCCATGCCATACCCTACCCTTCATGTCAGTATACCAGCGCTCTGGGATAGCAGCCTCACATCCACCTATCCACCTCGGCAGACAAAAGAGAAGGCGATTGGAAACCGACCACAAAGCATACCTTCTTCAGCTGCCACCTCCCAGAACCGACAGGCAGCCTCTGGAGGTACAGCCGTCACCTGCAGGACACCCTGCCCACCTCTCGGAAATCCGGGAAGGGAGCAGGGCACCTCCAGATAATCCAGACTCAACGGCAAACTACACCACACGTGAGGAACCTCATGCAGCGGGATGAACCCTGGCACACTTTCCGCTATCTATGCCAGAGTGAAGGACCACATAGGCTACAAACAGGACAAGTAAAAGAGAAGGTTGGGAGGGGGGAGGAAAGGGAAAAAAGGGGATGATGGGGAGGATGGGATAGGGATTGGAGGATTGGGGGGTAATTGGGAACGGTCTAAGGAGATCAAAGGGTCTAATTCCTTAGACCAAGAGCCTCTTCGCCACATCATTGAGCCCCCCTTGAAGAGGTATATAGTAGTATGTCATTGATGTCAGCTAGAACTGTATACCCTGTACATGTACTTGTAGAAATAATGATAATATTATTATGGCTTACTCTCTCTACTAGATTATTTTTTATTAGTCTTTTTTCCTCAGTTATGTCAACAAGTGTTTAACTTTTACTTTTTCTTGTTTTCTGACTAAGTAAATTGTGCTTATAATATGCAGTTACTCCTGTTTAACCGCGTCTACTATAGGTTTCGTGTTATCATGAAAGGAAAATAAAAGGAAATAAACCTACAAATGTTAGTTTCCTTTTCTCATTATTTGGTAGCATTTTATCGTTTATTGAGAAGGAAAATGTGGTTCGAACTTTATATACTCATGTCGTTCATTATTATAGCTGGGATGACGGCTTATTATTATAGCTAGGATGGCAGCTTATTATAATAACTAGGATGGCAGCTTATTATAATAACTAGGATGGCAGCTTATTATAATAACTAGGATGGCAGCTTATTATAATAACTAGGATGGCAGCTTATTATAATAACTAGGATGGCAGCTTAATATTATAGTTAGCATGGCAGCTTATAGTGAAGACTGACATATAAAGCACAAGCAAAGACGTCGAGCATAGTGAGAAATCAAGGAGCCTAGATTGTCAATATTTATCATCCGGAATCCTGCTTTTTAGTGTCAACAAGCGTAGTGAAACAGGTCAAGCAAAACTAAGCTTTCTAGCTCAGGATTGAATAATGTTTCATCCATATTTGATTATTGCTCAATTCTTAGGACTACTCAATCATATTTAAGTTACTCAGGTTGCTTAAGTGGACGTCAGTCGCTTTTAAACATGTTATTTCTGAAAGATACTTGTGTTATTTGGCTAAGTTCATGTTCTTGACAGATTTTTCGATTCTTATGTATTCCTTTAATAAAAAACCAGCATATAATATGGCTAGAATCAAGTTTCTTTTTTTTTAATCTGTGGTTTTCTACGCTTTTTGCCTGTCAAGTTGCATGTGTCTTTTATTATGGTCTCATTTTGAGAAAACAAATATCAGGGAATATTGTGTTTTTTTGGTGTTGGATTAAGATTTCAGGTGAATATTGGTCCTACGTCTGTAGCAAGCTAATTCGTTTTTACGTGCTAAGGAAAAATATGTTTGGCATATTCCTTGTAATTCTTGTAATACATCATTATCAACCTTCTATTTGCTTCATATAACTTTTTCCCTTTTCTTGAGTTCACCAAAGAAGATTGGTAGGTGAGAAGTAATCCCCTTCTTTGTTTCACTCCAGGGATGACTGAGAACCAGTCACATACCACAGCTCATTAACAAAGACGTAATTCAAAAGAGCAAGAACCCATCCGATTCTTTATCTCTTGACTCAATGCGCTAACTCTAGTAACAGTAGAAACCCTCTTCTGATTTAATTAGGATATTCTCTGGTCAGCACTCTGTACTTACTCAACCTTCTCCCCGATCTTTAATGTAATTTTATTTCTGCTGCTTACTAGAGCAGGTGGTGGCAACGTTTTTAATTAAGTGCACGTCAAAAAAGGTGTATCGTGGTGGTCGCCTGCTGCAGCCAGGAGTGATGGCATGAAAGAGCCAGCTGCCACCGCGCTTACTATACACCCTTATCACAAAATCCCTCATTACAGGCTCTCTCTGCACGCCTTCACCACGCTTGCTATAAACTCCACCACGTCGCCTGGAGTCTTTTCTATTTCTCCTCCCCAAAAATGATTGATGAGATTATATATATATATATATATATATATATATATATATATATATATATATATATATATATATATATATATATATATATATATAAGGCTGGAGGCAGTGGAGATGTCATGTCTGAGGGCAATGTGTGGTGTAAATATAATGCAGAGAATTCGTAGTTTGGAAGTTAGGAGGAGGTGCGGGATTACCAAAACTGTTGTCCAGAGGGCTGAGGAAGGGTTGTTGAGGTGGTTCGGACATGTAGAGAGAATGGAGCGAAACAGAATGACTTCAAGAGTGTATCAGTCTGTAGTGGAAGGAAGGCGGGGTAGGGGTCGGCCTAGGAAAGATTGGAGAGAGGGGGTAAAGGAGGTTTTGTGTGCGAGGGGCTCGGACTTCCAGCAGGCATGCATGAGCGTGTTTGATAGGAGTGAATGGAGACAAATGGTTTTCAATACTTGACGTGCTGTTGGAGTGTGAGCAAAGTAACATTTATGAAGGGGTTCAGGGAAACCGGCAGGCCGGACTTGAGTCCTGGAGATGGGAAGTACAGTGCCTGCACTCTGAAGGAGGGGTGTTAATGTTGCAGTTTAAAAACTGTAGTGTAAAGCACCCTTCTGGCAAGACAGTGATGGAGTGAATGATGGTGAAAGTTTTTCTTTTTCGGGCCACCCTGCCTTGGTGGGAATCGGCCAGTGTGATAATAAAAAAATATATATATATATATATATATATATATATATATATATATATATATATATATATATATATATATATATATATATATATATATATATATATATATATATATATGTACACCTGTTAACCCTTTTGGGACCTAGTTTCTAGGCCTTTTGTGTATCCATATGCTCTTGCACTACCGTCCACAGGATGGATGTGGGGTACACAATAAACTAGCCACTTAGGTGGCAAAATCTAAAAAATCTAAATCGAGTGGTATTGATCAATAACAACACTGCACTAGCCAAGGATTCGAACCCATGCTGCTTTGGCCTGCCTCATGGTGGGCGAAAACACTTGATACCCTGATCCACTGGACCAGACAGGTACTAGAATGAAATTAGCCTAGAGTCATCCACATCATCGTGTGTCCTTGGGTAGCGAGTACAACATTCAATTCTGCTGGATGCGCTACTCTTAAGGATCGTAGGGTCCAGTGGATTAGGGCGACATGTGTTTTCGCCCACCATGAGGGAGGCCAAAGCAGCATGGGTTCTAGTCCTTGGCTAGTGCAGTGTTGTTATTGATCAATACCACTCTATTTAGATTTTTTAGATTTTTCCACCGAAGTGGCTAGTTTATTGTACACCCCATATCCATCCTGTGGACGGTCGCGCAAGAGCATATGGATACACAAAAGTCCTAGGTACTAGGCCTCAAAAGGATTAACAGGTGTACATATGGGTTTATATCTGTTACAAGCTTATCTGTTACAAGCAAATTTAGGAAATTTGCTTAGTATATCTGGTATCTTATTTTCATTAAGGTATCTTGACATGTCACATAGGTTATTTATTATACTGTCTGTCTCTGTATTCCTCAACAAGTGGACAATTAAGGACATAATGTTCAAGACAGTGACCATATGCCTGATCACATAATTTACATTTAGTTTGATCATCATCTGTGTGTCTCCCAAACTGCCAGAAGTACTTGTAACCAAGCCTAAGTCTGGCCACTACAACATCAGTCAGTCTGTTCACATTGCACGTTGCTCCATAAACATACTTATCTACATTCATGTTATCATAGTGGGTTATAGATCTACTTAGGCTTCTAACTGCATTTCTATAACAATCATTTTCATTATTTACTTCTCTCCTAATATTTTTCCTAATGCTAGACACAGATATACCAAAGTTATATTCTACATTCTCCTTCATTCGTGGTCACAATAATATAAAATACTGCTCGTTGAACTAGTACACCAAACAGGGACTAGAATGAAATTAGCCTAGAGTCATCCACACCATCGTGTGTCCTTGGGTAGGGAGTACAACATCCAGTTCCGCTGGATGCCCTACTCTTAAGGATCGTATGGTCCAGTGGATTAGGGCGTCATGTGTTTTCGCCCACCATGAGGCAGGCCAAAGCAGCATGGGTTCGAGTCCTTGGCTAGTGCAGTGTTGTTATTGATATATATATATATATATATATATATATATATATATATATATATATATATATATATATTATATATATATATATATATATATATATATATATATATATATATATATATATATATATATATATATATATTTCATATATATACTTCCTAACATCCCTGTGACTCATTTGAATCTTCATCTTCCAAGAGTGACCCCTTGTTTCTGTGTCCCCTCTCTGGAACATCCTGTCTCTGTCAACCTTGTCTATTCCATGCAGTATTTTGTATGTCGTTATCGCGTGTGTGTGTATGTGTGTCTGTCAATTAGCAACAATTCATTTTAAATTAAGTCCTTTCTAAAATTTTCTCTTAAACGTTTAAAGATATTTATATTTGGCAGGAAGAGCTTCGCTATTTAAGCCAAAAATCTCAAGTTTTTACCTATTCGTCACGATATATATATATATATATATATATATTATATATATATATATATATATATATATATATATATTATATATATATATATATATATATATATATATATATAAAGCACTGCGACTAGCCGGGGAATCGAACCCGTGTTGTTTTAGCCTGCCTCATGAGTGATCATTCAATCCTACAAGAATCACGCACCCATCAGAGCTAGGTGTTGTACCGTGATCCGTGAATACGATGGTGTGAGTGCTTCAGAGCTAATTTCATTCTACTCCCCGTTTGGTATACTAGCCTCCACAGGCAGTATAAATAGTATTGTAACCACGAACAAGTGGTATTTAATCAATAATAACAATGCGACTAGCCACCCACTACAACTCACTGCTCCCCCATGCCTCCCTTCACCCACCTTTTCCCAGCTGGTGCTCCCCCACTCCCAAGACGACAGCAATGGCACAAAGTGTGCCGGGTTCGGAGGGGCATAGCCAACATGTTGGACCTCGTCCATGAGGCATCTGCCAATTGTGCAACCGGAAGTATGCACTCTGTCCCACAAGTGTCAACATCCATGTACACATTGAGTGCCCAGGTTCCTAAAAGGCTTCAACTGGGAGCAACCAACAGCCCCTCCCAGCAGACAGAGCTGACAACTAGCCCGACTTCACCTCTACAGAGAACCTATAATCTACAATCAAATTAACATCTACAAGACCGCTGTCACATCCCCTAAGCAGCTGGCCCTCAAGCTGCTAGCCGGGTGACGAGGTGGCCTGGTGCTACCCTACCCAGCCACCCTACGTAAAAACATTCGTGGCCGGTTTCAAGTGCATGTTTCCCTTGTCATACACTGAGTCTCCAGAAAAAATAGACATCCTTCCTACCGTGAATAGTTGCGGACATATCAGCAAGTGTACAAATTGTAGAGGGAGTACCATTTTCCGCGTGGCTCATTCGTCTTAGTTATCAGACAAACAGATGACAGAAGTGGAGGCGTCCAGCATCATATCTTCGTTTAAACAAACGATTTCAGTCTCAGTGACGTCAAGACGTCACAGGCTCCTGTTATAATGAGCCAGGTAAGCCTCTGTTTTACTTACATCTTCCTATTTAATACTGCAGTACCTAGGATCGATGATGAGTGAATATAGAGCTAACCATTCCGATGTCGTGAGGAGCGGGTCAAGCTCAAAACCACAGGTAAGGCCGCCTACGATTTCCAGGTGCTATACCTGCAATACCTGAAGGATATACATCTTCTACAGCCCTCGTCTGTAGACAGTGAATTAGGAGGCGTAACCCCTGGAGGAGGCTGCATGTGGTGTTCCAACTGCAATCAACAAAGATTAGTGGTCTTATAATATTTTTTTTATTTTACTCATCTTACCCAAAAACCTACACACAGTCCAAATTAGCAAAAAAAAAAAAAAAAAAAATAGTAGAGGAAAATAATACTGGAGCAATGAGGTTCATAACCAGTGAGGATACCGTCGCCCGTAAGAACGTCATTACAGCACATGCTCTGAAGGACAAAGATCCACTCAGAGCTTCCAGTAGCAACACTGACCTCCCTGAACGTGCAGCAGGTGAAGAACATTTAACCATACAGGATGCTGAAGTGTATAAAGCTGCCCTGTCATTCCCACAGGACTCGGCAGTGAGTTTCACTGGTTTAAGGCAACATTTAAAACATGCTCATTTCATCACTCGGGGACTTTTCAGAGAGGTTGTTGTCTGAACTCACCAAATTTTCCAATGTTTGACTGGCTGGCTGTGTACTTGAGCCAGTAGGCCTCTCTTCTTTGGTGCCTCACTATGTGCCCTCCGGAAAAATGACGGAGGAATCAGGCCCATTGTTGTGGGCAACACCTTTCGGTGCCTAGTCGCCAAGGCTGCAGTTACTATGGCGAGTCAAGAGGCTGTCTCAATGTTGAAACCAATTCATCTCAGTTTTGGTGTTCAAGAAGACTGTGAAGCAGGTGTCCAGCATCTGGATTATACATCAACAACATGTCAGATGAAAAAGCATTGATCATATTGGATTTTGCCAACACTTTTAACTTAGTCAAAGAGATTCTGCACTCCAAGCAGTTTCTAGACACTTCCCTTCCCTCTATCCTTTCATACAATTCGTGTTATACTGGGACTTCTAAACTACTGTTTTGGTTCCATGAGATTGACGCAAGGGTGTACAACAGGGAGATCCTCTCGGATCAATTCTTTTCTGCCTTGTCATCGAAGAGGTCACAGAAACACTGTCCAGTGAGCTCAATATCTGATTCTTGGATGATGGTACTCTGGATAATACTACAGAATCTCTCACAGAGGACATCAGAAAAATAAGATACTGGAGAGAGCCTGGGCCTGCCTTTAAATTGTGAAATAGTTTCAACTAATCGACAGATAATTGAGGATATTAGTGCTGTTTTACGAGGAACATGAGCCACTGATCCAGTCAATAGCACTCTCCTTGGTGCTCCTCTTCGGTTCAGTGCTATTGATCTGATTCCGGGGAAAAAAAATCTCAGATATCAGGACGATGGAAGGTAGGATGAAAGATATTTATGCACATAATGCTTTCTACCTACTCACCAGGAATATGATTCTGTTCTAGAGACTATCCTAGAAATTGTATTGAATCTTTCCCTTAAAGATGGACAGTGGTTGCATGCCTCACTTCCAGTTAGGCTTGGGGGGCTACACCAGTATCATTACCGAATGGGAGACTCTTCACTGCTCCAGCACCAAAACCTAGCACAGCACTGGCTTACAGTTTGACCAGTAGGGATGACTCATCACTGAAAAGGTGCTTTCCAACATTCTTAGGGCTGCAACATTCAACAGGAAGACTGCCTGCCTCCAAGCTATGAGTACACATCACTCTGGAGGCTTCCTCCAAACAGTTCCCATTTCGGTAATGGGAACACGCCTTGACCAACAGACCCTCCATATTGCAGTGGCTCGCCGCCTCGCTGCCCCAATTCACACGTGTATCTGTGGCAATGCACAAGCTGATCAATATGGTTTACATGGCCTATTCTGCTCCTAAACCAAGGGCTGGTACTCAAGACAGTGAAGTCAACGACATCATAAAGAGGAGCCTTGCTACAGCTGGGTGCCCAGCTGAGAATGAGCCCTGATCCCCAACATCCAGTAATGCTTGCAATCCAGCAAATCGCCCCGACTGGATCACCATTTATTCTTGGAAGATTGGCAAACTTTTAGCATGGTACTCTACTTACGTGTCTACCCTAGCTAACACCTACATCCATCACAGTGTTCGGCAACAGGGAGGCGCTGCGGATGACAGGAAGGAGTTCAAGATCAGCAAGTACAGAGACAGGCCTTCAGTATCAGTTCGTCTCATTGGGATTGGAGATCCTGGGAGTTCCTCAAGGAACTGCATTCCAGACTCATTGACACCACCAGGGGCCCAAACGAAGCCACTTTTATGTTTCAGCGCCTCAGCAAGACATATATAAAGTCGTGCTGAATAGGTAAAACTGGTCAATTAGCAAGAACTGATTTAAAATTAAGTCCTTTCTAAAAAATCTTCTTATACATTTAAAAGATATATTTTTTCATTAATGTTAATGTAAAAATTAATAATTTTGTACCCAAAAAAATCTTAGAAAACCACCTAACCTTATTATAACAAGTGCCATTTAATTTAGCCTAATCCAACTAATTATATTTTAGATATGTTTACAGTTATTTAATAATAAACAAATACATTGAAATATATTTTTCTCGTTAGGTTCAGAACGATTTTTGCGAAATTACTGCACACACAAATTATCGCTTCCCTTATTCGGCAAGAAGGGCACTGCTCTTTAAGCCAAAATCGCAAGTTCTACCTATTCGGCATTATATATATATATATATATATATATATATATATATATATATATATATATATATATATATATATATATATAATATATATATATATAATTATATATATATATATATATATATATATGCAAAACAACCACTCTGAAAAAATAGAGAAATTCCAAGCGCTTTCGTGACTACTCACATTATCAAGGAACTATGAAAGTAAAGCATACAAGGAAGCTATATAAGGGGTCAGGACAGCACCTCACTATTTTTTCAGAGTGGTTGTTTTGCATATTCCGAAATCACCTGTTTACTGTGATCTTATTGCATATATATATCATATATATATATATATATATATATATATATATATATATATATATAATATATATATAATATATATATATATATTTATATATATATTATTATCACACTGGCCGATTCCCACCAAGGCAGGGTGGCCCGAAAAAGAAAAACTTTCACCATCATTCACTCCATCACTGTCTTGCCAGAAGGGTGCTTTACACTACAATTTTTAAACTGCAACATTAACACCCCTCCTTCAGAGTGCAGGCACTGTACTTCCCATCTCCAGGACTCAAGTCCGGCCTGCCGGTTTCCCTGAACCCCTTCATAAATGTTACTTTGCTCACACTCCAACAGCACGTCAAGTATTAAAAACCATTTGTCTCCATTCACTCCTATCAAACACGCTCACGCATGAGCCCCTCGCACACAAAACCTCCTTTACCCCCTCCCTCCAACCTTCCCTAGGCCGACCCCTACCCTGCCTTCCTTCCACTACAGAATGATACACTCTTGAAGTTATTCTGTTTCGCTCCATTCTCTCCACATGTCCGAACCACCTCAACAACCCTTCCTCAGCCCTCTGGACAACAGTTTTGGTAATCCCGCACCTCCTCCTAACTTCCAAACTACGAATTCTCTGCATTATATTCACACCACACATTGCTCTCAGACATGACATCTCCACTGCCTCCAGCCTTCTCCTCGCTGCAACATTCATCACCCATGCTTCACACCCATATAAGAGCGTTGGTAAAACTATACTCTCATACATTCCCCTCTTTGCCTCCAAGGACAAAGTTCTTTGTCTCCACAGACTCCTAAGAGCACCACTCACCCTTTTCCCTCATCAATTCTAAGATTCACCTCATCTTTCATAGACCCATCCGCTGACACGTCCACTCCCAAATATCTGAATACATTCACCTCCTCCATACTCTCTCCCTCCAATCTGATATCCAATCTTTCATCACCTAATCTTTTTGTTATCCTCATAACCTTACTCTTTCCTGTATTCCCTTTCAATTTTCTTCTTTTGCACACCCTACCAAATTCATCCACCAATCTCTGCAACTTCTCTTCAGAATCTCCCAAGAGCACAGTGTCATCAGCAAAAGAGCAACTGTGACAACTCCCACTTTATGTGTGATTCTTTGTCTTTTAACTCCACGCCTCTTGCCAAGACCCTCGCATTTACTTCTCTTACAACCCCATCTATAAATATATTAAACAACCACGGTGACATCACACATCCTTGTCTAAGGCCTACTTTTACTGGGAAATAATTTCCCTCTTTCCTACATACTCTAACTTGAGCCTCACTATCCTCGTAAAAACTCTTCACTGCTTTCAGTAACCTACCTCCTACACCATACACCTGCAACATCTGTCACATTGCCCCCCTATCCACCCTGTCATGCGCCTTTTCCAATTCCATAAATGCCACAAAGACCTCTTTAGCCTTATCTAAATACTGTTCACTTATATGTTTCACTGTAAACACCTGGTCCACACCCCCCCCTATATATATATATATATATATATATATATATATATATATATATATATATATATATATATATATATATATATATATATATATATATATATATATATATATGCAATAAGATCACAGTAAACAGGTGATTTTAAAATATGCAAAACAACCACTGTGAAAGAGTAGTGAAATTCCAAGCACTTTCGTGACTACTCACATTGTCAAAGAACTATGAAAGTAATACATTAAAGGAAAAGAGGAACACTGCAGTAGGTCCACTGGCCCAACTAGACATGTCCTCACGACATCCAACTAACAAAATATTCTACCAGAGAAATAAGGTTTATTATTTGTCCAGTGTATTATTAAATTCTTCCCAAATTCTATTAATTATAAATGGATCTAATTTATATAAACCAAAGGAAATATTCATATTATTGTCAAAACTGCTTTTTATGAAACAAGATTCAATTATATTCCTGTCGACCATGGACTTGCTTGATACTACTTTCTCAACTTTTTGAAAATCAATTGGGTGGTTAAAATCTCTTACATGAATAAATAGAGCATTGGAATCTTGTCCAGTTCTAATGCTATATTGATGTTTTTTTTAATTTAAGTTTGAGATTTTTACCAGTTTGACAGTAATAAACTTTATCGCAAATTTTACAAGGAATCTTATAGACACATCCATCAGCATTTTGGGGGGAATTCTTTATCAAAAGTTTTTTTTTACTGTGTCAAGATTTTTAAATACAACTTTAATATTAAAAGTCTTAAGAAGAGAAGGCATATCAACCAAGTTTTCATGGTAAGGGAGAACCAACATATTTTTAGTTGAATAAGGTTGGTTGTCCCATTTTGGGTTGTAAAGAGTATTTCTAGCAATTTTAAATGATTTATCAATTACATTTCTCGGGTATTTCAGATCATTAGCTATTTCATAAATTTTGGATATTTCTTCATCTATGAACTCTGAACTACAAATACGTAAAGCTCTCAAAAACATTGATGAGAAAACAGACAGTTTAACTTTATCTTGATGGGAAGAATAATAGTGGACGTAGGAACAGTTATTTGTAGGTTTTCTGTAAATTTTAAATTTGAATTCATTATTACTCTTAATAATTAAAACATCTAGAAAAGGCAATGAGTTATTTTCCTCAATCTCAACAGTAAAGTTTATAGAATGGGCTAAGCTATTTAATTTGCCAAGGAAATGGTGTATATCTACATTCTTGGGCATAAGACACAAAATATCATCAACATATCTGAACCATTTAGCTCTATTAGGGAGGATTGTGTTAAGCAACCTTGTTTCAAAAAATTCCATGAATAGGTTACTAAGAACAGGTGAAAGAGGATTTCCCATTGCCATACCAAACTTCTGAGTGTAAAACTTATCATTAAATACAAATTTTGCATCAACAATGCAAAGTTTAAGAAGTTTAATGATAGTAGGAACTGGCAATGATAAATCATAATTAACGAGTTCTTCAGATAAGAAACTTAATAAATCATCAACAGGAGCTTTCGTAAACAAGGAAGTAACATCAAAACTAACCATGTTAAAATCATTTAAGTCAGTCAAGGAGCTTAATTTATCAACTAAATCTGTGTTGTTTTTAACATTAAAGTTAGAAATTTTGCCAACAATAGGGCTCAAAATATCAACAAGCCATTTGGATAATTTATATGAAACTGATCCTATGGAGCTAATAATTGGTCTGATTGGATTCCCTGGTTTGTGTGTTTTTATTAGTCCATACATGCAACGTAAAGATGGATTAGTGGAAGTAAATTGTTTAATTAATTCATCTTTGCCTTTCAGTAGAAGTTTTATTGTTCTATTAAAATTGCTATTAACGGTTTCTAAGGGATTTTTCCTAAGTTTAGAATAGGTTTCAGTATCATCTAAGAGATTATTCATTTTTTCTTGGTAATCATTTTCTTTCATAATTACTATTGCATTTATTTTATCTGCTTTGGTAAGGCGCAATTTTTTATTATTATTAAGTGTATCATAAGACTTAAAGAATCTTTGAGGGCAATTGGGAATGTTTTGTTTTAACATAGAGATATATACCATTCCTTTACTAATATTAATTTTACTACTCTTTCACAGTGGTTGTTTTGCATATTTTAAAATCACCTGTTTACTGTGATCTTATTGCATTAATGGATACCACACGACTCTTCAGAATGTTCTCGGTAAGCGTTCCTAATTATGTTTCTTTTGTTTCACAGTTTTCTTCTGCACTGATCAAGTCCCACAAGTTAAAAATTCGATTTAATTTTTTTTTTAATTTTTTAAATAAGCAAGTTCTGCCCAAATCTCTTTTACCTAATAGACTCCTTGACATGAGAGATCGTCCTTTTGATGATTTCATGAGAATAACCTGAGGACTCCTGCTGTTTATACTTCTTGACAAGAAGCCAAGAATTCTACTCGCTTTATTGCAAACACTTATGTACTGCTGTCATGGTTTTCGATTACTTCTAATCAGAACACCTGAGTCTTTTTCGCTTTCAGTGATATTAAGATCTACATTATTTAATCTATAAGTGTCATGATTATTTTCCTTTCCAAAACATAGAACTTTGCAATTGTCCACATTAAACTGCATCTGTCACTTCTCCGACCACTACATCAGTCTATTCAGATGTTCCTGAAGAGCTCTAGTGTCCTCGTCAGAAGTAATTCAACGACCTGTTTTGTATTCCCTCATCAATGTTGCTTTTGTATATTGCGAACAACAAAGGTCCCAAAACTGACCCCTGTGGAACACCGCTTATGAAGTCTTCTCACTCTGATTTCTCCCTATTTATGTAAACTCTTTGTGGCCTATCTATTAACCACGCCTGTTTCCAGGAAAAAAGATTCTCCTATTCCGCGAGCCCCTACTTTTCTCAATAACCTCTGATGTGGAACTCTATCAAAAGCATCAATGAGGCCCATACACACATTATCATATTCATTACCATGATCTACGTCCTCAAATACCTTAGTGGAAAAAAATTAATAAATTCGTAAGGCAGGAACGCCACTTTGCAAAACTGTACTAAGATTCATTAATCTTTCAAGATGGCTTTGAATAGCGTCGGCAGTTACTGATTACATCAATTTTCCCACAGTTGAGGTTAAGCTTATTGAGCTATAGTTCGAACGTACGGACCTGTTTCCTGCTTTGACAGGTATCATATTTACCATTTTCCACTCTTCTGGCATATTATGAACACAGGTAATAAATGGCCTGTGAGACCTGAATTGGAGCAAACAAACTCAGCAGTAGACTATTAAATATATTTGCTTTCACTAAATGATATGTTGAAGAATTGAGACACTTATGCAACACATGGAAATCTTTATTGAAGAAACGTTTCGCCACACAGTGGCTTCATCAGTCCAATACAAAGTAGAAATGGGTAAAGAGAGGAGAAGTTTGAGGTAATCAGTCCCTCAACCTGGAATCGATGTGTTCAGTCCATCACTCTTGTAGGAAGTGCAGCATAGGGCCAGAGAGGTGGCTTATATACTGCGGTGAGATGAGGTGAAGCAGGAGGAGGCGGGATCACAGTGGGACCTGCCACTAGTGTAAGTAGGTCGTCGTCCAAAGGTTGGGCAAGCGTTGAAGTCTTTGTACCAAGATCCCATGATGGACTTAACACATCGATTCCAGGTTGAGGGACTGATTACCTCAAACTTCTTCTCTCCTTGCCGATTTCTACTTTGTATTGGACTGATGAAGCCACTGTGTGACGAAACGTTTCTTCAATAAAGATTCCCATGTGTTGCATAAGTGTCTCAATTCTTCAACTTGCCGGTTTTCTAAACCCTTCATCACATCTGTCAGACACTGCAACATCATGGGATTTTGGTACAAAGACTTCAACGCTTGCCCAACCTTTGGACGACGACCTACTTACACTAGTGGCAGGTCCCACTGTGATCTCACCTCCTCATGCTTCACCTCATCTCACCGCAGTATATAAGCCATCTCTCTGGCCTATGCTGCACTTCCTACAAGAGTGATGGACTGAACACATCGATTCCAGGTTGAGGGACTGATTACCTCAAACTTCTCCTCTCCTTATCCATTTCTACTTTGTATTGGACTGATGAAGCCACTGTGTGGCGAAACGTTTCTTCAATAAAGATTCCCATGTGTTGCATAAGTGTCTCAATTCTTCAACCTGTCGGTTTTCTAAACCATTCATCACACCAAATGATATATACATGTACACTATGTACAGATAGAATAATGAGTGTACGCCACAGTGACAGATGGCAAAGCAGAAGCCAGAGAGAGTGCACTGTGCTCAACCAGTAGCTAGGCAAGTCTGCCACTGCTTACCGCAAGTGAACCACGTTGCTTCAGCTTTGGCGGGCTTGCCTGTGATTGGTCAATGAACCAAGGCACAGATTTAATGACGGCTACCCTATCGATCGTTAGACCCTTAGAACCGGGTTAACTGGTTGGGAGGCAGCCTATATGGGAGTGTAACATACACCAAATAAATTGTAACATACTCTTTGCATGCCACATGACACTATGCTGGTTAGTAAAGATGTATTTAAAAGACTAGCCAAAGGTTTGCTAACTTCCTCCTTGCACTCCTATGAAATTCTTACGAACAGTTCATCAGGGACCGAGGATTTGTTAGGTTTTGACTTATCTGTTTGTCTGAGAACCATGTCACTAACTCTGATCGCGCATAACTTATTATTCATTATTTCTGGAATTTCGCTATTTTCAAGCATCTTTAAAACATAAGAAAGAAGGCGCACTGCTGCAGGCCTATTGGCCTATGCTAGGCAGGTCCAAGTCACCTACTTGCCTAATCCAATCATGACCAAGTCACATCCATTTAAGAAAGAAGAGGCATGCATCAGACCTACTCGCCCAAGCTAATCAAGTTCAACTCTCACCCATTCCCGTTTTAACTTCAATGACGCTACTCAGGAGTGTGTTCCACTCATCCACAACTTCATTAACAAACCAGTGCTTTCTTATACCCTTTCTAAATCTAAAGTTTTCCAACTTGAACCCATTGCTGCGAGTCCTGTCTTGGTTAGATATTTTTAGCAAGTTATTTACATCCCCCTTTATATATTCCTGTTTTCCATTTATGCACCTCAGTCACTCCCCCTAATTCTAAGCCTTTCCAGAGAGTGCAAACTCAGGACCCTCAGTCTGTCCTCGAAGGAAAGATTTGATACATGGGATCAACTCTGTCATCCTCCTTTGTACGTTTTCCAGCGCATTTATATCCATTCTATAATACGGTGACCAGAACTGTGCAGCATAATCTAAATGAGGCCTAACCAATGATAAAGAGTTGATGAATACCCTGAGGACTCCTGTTATTTATACTTCTTGATATTAAACCAAGAATTCTATTTGCCTTATTGCGAACACTTACGCGCTGTTTTCGTACTAAACAGAACTCTCAGATCCTTCCAGCAGTGATATTAAGATCAATATTATTTAGTATGTAAGTGTCTTGGTTATTTTCTTTTCAATGCATAGAACTTTGCATGTGTCCACATTGAACTTCATCTGCCACTTCTCCAGTCTATTCAGACCTTCCTGAAGAGCTTCGTCAGAATTAATTAGATGGCCTATTTTGATGTTGTCGGGAAACTTCCTTATGTCGCTATTATTCTCTCATCTATGTCGTTTACCTAAATTGTGAACATCAAAGGGCCCAACACTGAACCCTGTGGAACACCGCTTGTGACGCGTACCCACTCTGATTTCTCCACATTTATAATAACCACTAACCAATGACACAAGGACAAGGTATGTGTGGCTAGTGACCACTAACCAATCACACCAGGACTAGGCTTCAGTTAATTAGTGACAGATAATTAACGGGCTACTTCTTCATCAGTTAGTTGAGTAGAGACTGAATGGTCGGTGATACGTGATCGCCACAGAGCAGCTCTTGTCTGGTGTGTGACTCGCTAATTAATTAGATATAATTACATGAAATTATCAATCCACCTCAAAATTTAGCTTAAGAGAGTGGTTCAATCTGAGGAAATGCAAAACAGTCATCTCAATTTTTTCTGTTGCTAGCAATGTCTTCTCTCTTTTCATGACTCCATCTTTCTCCCAAGGCCTTTTATCACTACAAATAAGAAAATTTTTTTTTATTAAAATCTAAGACCTTCCCACTTCCTCCACAAACACACTTCTTTCTCTCGTATTTAAATTGACACTGAAATATTACTTATATCTCCAATAATAATAAAAATTTATAAACTTTACTCATTATCATGAAGCAGTAAAATATAAATCCAATGTTGGATCCCAGTTCCACCATGTATCCAGCTGAACAATCATCAGTTCTTTTAACTTTTCCCTCAATTAGTTGCTGCATCATCTAGTATAAAAACCTCTAATGAATGTGATCACTAAGTTTTCCTCGTTCTCCTCCCGTAATTTTTTCCACAGTTTTTTATAATGTCTTCATAGGATGATCTTTCACATACACTGACAGACGTTCAAATCTTTTACTGTGTCTATATACACGATAATCCACTTTTATCTCTAAGTTAGTGGATAAACGACTTCACTAAATCTCTCCTCTGATTTCTCTCTCTTAAATACTTCATCATGTGCGAATGCTTTTTTACCATTATTTTCTGACTCACCTGCTTTCCTCACCTTTTTTTTTTATCAAACCTGATCCTTCTGAAATATTACACATACTATATTATGCATATATTCTTTACATATTTCAAACAAGTTTCAACATAATATTCTAAACAATTATGAACACTGTTACCTGTGGAAACCCCATTAACGTCTAAACAGGTAAGTCCAGTACCTGCCTCAGCCTCCCACCTTACGAAGATGTGAGGAGGCTAAGATGAGAGAGCATAACGCTGGCAGATGCTAAGAGTCAATGGAGTATTTGTATACTCTGTAGTGACTTAATATGAGTAATTTTCACCAAAAAGATACGAAAGGGAGCCAGAATATTTTCGAGAGGGAGACGGGGACGGGAGAAAGAGAGAAAGTGGAAGGAAGAAGTGGTAGTAGTGATGAAAGTGGTAGTAATAGTAGTAGTAGATAGTTGGGGTATTGCTAGTGGCACAAGAGTCTACTCTCTGACTATTGTGTCACTACTAATATTACCACTATCACTTCCACTACTACCTCTACCACTACTATTATTCCTTCTACCTCCTCTTTTTCTCCCTTCCCTGCCTTTCTCTCTTATATATACTGGCTCCCTTGCCTTCGCTATCGGAGTCACGTGACAGGTACACTGAAGCACAAGGCTTCTTCCGAAAGAAAGAGGTCACGATGTTCCAAGAACTCAACCGAGGATGTGGAAATGTGGGGCTCAGTTCTGGCGAAGGAGCTGCGAAACCACTCTCTGGACTCCTCGGACAGAGATACAAAAGAAATCAGCCTGGCTAGTGAGATAGAAATGGATGAAGAAATGTTCATCCAAACAACAGAAATACGTTTGTGCTGAAGAAGACTCATTCACCTTCCCCCTGTCATAGAAGTGTTCCCGCCATAGGGCTGTAAATGGTGTTTCGCTTGACACGAATATGGCTCACCGTGCCCTTGTCATAGGGCTGCTCCCGCCATAGGGCTGTAAATGGTGCTTCACTAGAAACGAATGCTTACCATGCCCCTGCCGAAAAGCTATAAATGGTACATCGTCGTAAGCTCCTCTCTTCTATGTGCGGGTTATTTGTGTGCATCACTGGTATAAACTCCGACACTCTTTCGGGAGCCACTGCCGGGTCACCACATGGAGAAGACCTGGGTCAGGAATCGTCATGGCAAACCTTCCTGAACATGGACACAACTTCGCTTCCATCAGTTTTCACTCATAAAGGCACCAGAGTCATGAGACAAGCACACGGAAGCATATGGTTTCTTTTGAAAGGAAGAGGTCACAGCGTTCCAAGGACTCAACCGAGGACTCTGTTTTATTTGGAAATGTAGGGCACAGGTCTGACGACGAAGCTGCGAGATCACTCACCGGACTTTTTGAACTCTTGGGACAGCGAAGCAAGCAATACCAGCCAGGCCAGAGCGAGATATGAATGGATCAAGAAACCCTTCTCCCAACTCCAGATATACTGGGTGGAGAAGGCTAGCAGGTAGCAGGAATCCCAAAGTACAAGAGACACAATGTTTTCTTGCCTCAGATCGGGTAAACCAAGCCATCTGTAGGCACCAAATTCAGGTTGATAAGCAAAGGACACAACAACAACCCGTATTGTGCTATAATTCACCTCGTGAGGAAATATTGCCTGAAGATATTAGGTATCCCAAATCTGAAAGGGTATGTTACAAAATGAGATATCCATCTGCAGAAAATACTAGAAGGTCAACTTAATGATCCCTCTCTAGCATCTAGCCTGTTTCTGATTTTAATAGCAATTTTAAGTATAGTTATTTTCACAACATTCTTTCCATTGACTTCTAGAAGCATATTAATATTTGAACATGTTTTATCTGACACAGGAAGTCCGTTATTTCTCAATACCATAAAAATGTACCTGAGTCAGATAACATGTTACTTCTCAACAAGTGCTACCTAGAGGAGCCCACATTTTCTTCAGACAATTTATCCTCGTGTAGTTATCTTCGTTGCTGAGGGACATTAGGAGGACGAGAGGTGAATTGTTGCTATGACACTGCCATCATAAGGGCACTGTTATATAGCTGGTGTAAGTAACTGTTACTGTGACAAGCCAGTGGCAAGCACACTACTCTGTTCAGTATGCCTTTCTAATGCCTATAGCGATACTATTTCTATGTTCTCACTCTTTTGTGGTAAGAAAATCTCAGATTTCTCCTTCCTTTTCCTTTCTTCACTCTTTCTCCAGAGACTGACTTAAAAGCTTTAGAAATGTCTTGACGCTGGGTAGTGGAGGCTGGAGCAAGATTCAACGGTGAGGGATAACAGTAATTTTTCACTGTGAAGATACGGTGGTAGATCCTTCACTCCCAGACATAAATTTGACTTACTGTCTACTCTTCTCTAGATAAGCTTTAGTTTGTAAAATATTACTAGTTACGTCATAAATATTAACTATGATAGACATCTCAGATTCGGTCTATCAGATATTTTCCTGAAGGTTTGCAGGAAGACAGTTATAAAATTCACTGTTCAGAATGTGCTGGGGTAACTCATAATAAGTTTTATCTTGAGCTTCCCCTCACCATCTGGAACTTTGTTCCAAACTATGGAGCAGAATTCTTCTCCTGGCTGAGGGACTGACCACCTCTAAACTACAACTTTAAGGATGATGAACTGATTACACCGTCTCTTCATCTCCACTGATTACATCGTCTCTTCATCTCCACTGATTACATCGTCTCTTCATCTCCACTGTTTCCTTTGCCTATTCTCTATTCGACTGAAGAAGTCAACTGATATCTTATAGAAATTACATCTTACTCGTCATGAACAGCTTCCTTGACTTTGTCATAATCATTATATATCAAATGGAAATTATGCTCTTCTGCTTCTGCTGAAGTTTTCCCACTTAAAGCAGCGTGAAACAGGCAGCCCTGGATCTTTAGGTCAGTTTAAGACAGGTGGTTGACTTAAAATATATGTGTTACCTGGAGGTTACCTGGAGGTTATTCCGGGGATCAACGCCCCCGCGGCCCGGTCCACGACCAGGCCTCCGTGGGTTATATTCGAAAAAAAGCAGAAATAATACCACTCATTTTTATTAACTTTTTTCTTTATCTTGATATGTAGAATGTTGTTGAGTGTATGACTTAGATCTTTGATAATTTATTTCTTTTATATTCAGTTCTTCCTTATTTAACAGTGTTTGATAGTTTGCACACTCCAATTATAACTAACAACTTTTCCATCCTGTCAAACTGTTCCTCAGAGTAGGGAACAGACAAGTCAGGAATAAGAGGTATAACAGGAAATTCATCAATAGTGGGCTCGTTAGGCTGAGTCCCAGTATCTGGTGTCTACTGAAGATCTGGGTCTTTAGGAGAATCTACTGACAGAGGCAGGCAATGTATACCGATGATTCCCAAGAGTCTGCATGCATGCAGTAACTCAGTGACATATTATATCGGAACTGTAGGGTACGAGACTGAGTTATATAGTTTGACCCACAGCTTTAGTTGCAGTAAGAGTTGGAAGAGATATGGCCCTCTTATCAGCAGAATCATTTCACAAGTGTTTAAGATGAGCGGGGCTGATGGTCCCCAGAAGGCAGGAAAGATGTTTGGCAAGAACTCCGGCTAGTTTGTGTGGAGCACTGCCTATTCCTGACGTGATTGGTCTGAGAGGAATATTGTGTTTATGGGTCTTGGGTAAACCATACATGTATGCTGGTTTAGGGTTGCTTGGTAACAAGTACAGAAGTTTCTTCCCTTCTCTAGTGCGTTTGAGTATTTGTCTGGTTTTGTATAGAAAATCTTTGGTGAGCGTCTCCCACTGTTGAGTGCTGATGGGTTCGTATGTAGATTGATCATTCAAAAGGTCCTTTCATTTTAGTGTTGTAGTCACTGGTGTTGAGTATGACGACTCCACCTCCTTTGTCGGCGGTGGTGACGATAATGTTGGAGTCGTTGGCGAGGTTCTTAAGGGCAGTGATGTATCGTCTAGGAAGATTAGAAGAAGGTTCACATAAAGCTGCAGTGAGAAGGCCCTGTATATAACCCTTCTGGAAGTTGCTGTCACTGTGTCTGTGGTTCCTGGTAACTAGATTGAGTTGATAGTTAGGTTTGCGTATGTTGGTGGTAAATTTGAGTCCCAGACTCAGTGCTTGTTTCTCGTAGTCGGTTAAGGTGCGTGACGATAAGTTGTTTATCAGGGATTCGCGTCCCATTTCCTTCCATCGACTGTTAGAGCAGAGGTACTGAAGTTTGCGATTGAGTTTGATCTTCTGTTGGAGGTTAGCTGTGGTGACTGTGCTGAGAATATGCTCAGCAGTGTGTTGGTCAATCTGAAGATTGGCCCTCATATTCCTTGCAGTTTCAAAGGTTTCCTTAGCGATGTTAGAGCCTTTATATACCCTGTGTCCATGTATTGTTTGTAATGGCTTGATAAAGCTCCTGGAGAGCGAAACGTTGCCACAATAAAATGTCACATTAGTTGCACTTGTGTCCTTTTACTTTACTAATTGTCGGTAATTCTACCAACTTTATTACAAGATAAATACAGAAATTATAATGGTATTACCCACAATTCTATATAAATACTGAAATGAAGCAGTTTTACCCTCCATATCCTCCTGCTCCTTATGTTCAATCACTGATATGACTCGTTATCAGTAAAATACCTGAGCGTCTGTAGGTCACTTCTAAGCATATCACATAGGGAAACATACGTTTTTTATTGGGTTATATAGCCTAATCCCAGCCTAGTATTGACTAGTATAACTTAAATTAAATTAACGTAATTTAATGTAAACTAAATAGGTAAGCAGCTTAATAAAGGTCAATGGGGTTAAGCATAACACCAAAAGATTGACATTGTAAAATATAAATAGGTTGAGTTTCCAGCAGCAGTCACTCACAGTTTGATGGTTCTTCCAGTGAATCATCATTAACCTTTTTCTGTGATTCTTAGATTAATGTTTCTTCCAGTGGCTCTTAGTTTCAAGTTTCCATAAATAACTCTTTTTTAATATTAAGTCCAGTGACTCTTAATATCTCCTCTAGTAACTCTAACCTTAAATTTCGTCCACCACTCTGATACTGATAGCTTTCAGTCACCTACCACATGAGACTGATAGCTTCGAGTCACCTACCACATGAGACTGATAGCTTTGAGCCACCTACCACATGAGACTGATAGCTTTGAGTCACCTACCACATGAGACTGATAGCTTGAGTCCCTACACATAGACTGATAGCTTCGAGTCACCTACCACATGAGACTGTACTTTGAGTCACCTACCACATTACTGATACTTTGTCACCTAACACACATGAACTGATAGCTTTGAGCCACCTACCCACATGACTTAGCTGTTAGCCACCTATACACCATAGACTGATTGCTCTGATCACCTACACATGACTTCTGCCCTCTGGGCCTTGCCTGCTTGTCTTGTAAACATCCAGGTACCCCACAAACCTTTCTGTTTAACTATTCATACATCACACAAGTCCTGCCCTGCTGTAATTATTCATACACCACACAAGTCCTGCCCTGCTGTAATTATTCATACACCACACAAGTCCTGCTCTGCTATAACAAGTCTTCGTCAAACAGCACAGTATTGCCTGCGTGATTCACCTTCTTCTTAATAAGACGTCTATTTTGGCGTGCACCCACCATCAAACACATTGCTCTGCTGGTATATATTTATAAGTCACCTTGAACATTAAAAATGTATAGAATATCAGGTTGTAGGTAAAGACACATATGCAAATTTTGGTATCTTTATGTGCAAACGTTTGCCTACACAGTGGCTTCTTCACATACAGAAAATTGAAGAAGCAGAAAATATTGAGACGATGAATCATCCATCACCCCAAAGTTTTTGGTGGTCAGTCCCTCAGCTGGAGAAGAGTTGTTCCATAGTATGAAACAATAGGAAGAATGACCGGATGGAGCTTTTTTTAGCGCCAAGGGAACTAGCCACTAGGAGAGGTAAGAACTCAGAGTTAAAGTAATGTCCCTTCAAATTCGGCCCCTCTCACTAGGAAGTTGTCGAATTGTTGCAGGTTCTGTACCCAAGATACCCCTTGGTTGCGTGTTGACAGATGAACATTAAAATGTAAAAATATCCGAGGTGTAGTAAACACATATGCAACAGTTAGGTATCTTTATTGTGAAACGTTCGCCTACACGTAGCTTTGTCAGAAGAACGGGAAGAAGGCAGAAGATACTGAAGAGATGTAATCAGTCCTCCCTTAAAGTTTTGACGGTGGTCAGTCCCCAGTCGATAAGAGCATTGTTCCATAGTATGAAACATTGAAGAAGAGTGCAGGATGGACTTTTTTATAGCGCAAAGGTGAGACGATAGTCCACTAGGAGAGGAAAAAATTTTATGTTGAGAGTCAGTCCCCTCAAATCCAGCCCCTTTATAAGGAAGTTGTCGAATTGATTGCAGGCCTTACCAGATACCCTTGTGTTGCAGTGTCTGACAGATTGAACATTAAAATGGTATAAAATACCGACAGGTTGTTAGGTAAGACACATATGCAACAGACTGAGGGACTGACCACCTCAAAACTTTAAGGGTGATGGACTGATTACATCGTCTTCAAGTATCTTCTGCTTCTATCAACTTTTCTGTATACGAAATGGTATATAATACCGACAAGATGAGAGTAAGACACATGTGCAACATCTGGGTATCTTTATTGTAGACGTTTCGCCATCCAGTGGCTTTATCAATACAAATTCTAGGACATAACTTGAAGACAGTAGAACTATGTACAGAAGAAGAGGTAATCAGTCCCTCAACCTAGGAGTAGGTGCGAACAGCACCATAGTCGAGGAGATTCTGAAGCAGAAGAAAGAATCCTGGCGCTTATATAGTAACGTCAGGTGTAGCAGACGAGGGCATATTCACTGGTTCAGAATCTCCACGACTATGGTGCTGTTCGCACCTACTCCTAGGTTGAGGGACTGATTACCTCTTCTTCTGTACATAGTTCTACTGTCTTCAAGTTATGTCCTAGAATTTGTATTGATAAAGCCACTGGATGGCGAAACGTCTACAATAAAGATACCCAGATGTTGCACATGTGTCTTACTCTCATCAACTTTTCTGTACTTGACTGAAGAAGCCTACTGTGTAGGCGAAACGTTTCACAATAAAGATACCTAACTGTTGCATATGTGTCTTACCTAACAATAAGTCACCTGTGACACAGGCTTACTGTGATTGGTCATTGAGTCAACAGCTGTACAAACGTTGTCCTTATGATATTAGCTTGTGAGTCACCAATTTTACAAGCACTGCCCCGGTGTTATTGGTTAGTGATCACCAGCCATACAAACCCTGTGCTGCAGTGATTGGTTTGGTATCACCAGCCATGCAAACCCTGTCCTGCAGTGATTTGTTTGGTATCACCAGCCATGCAAACCCTGTCCTGCAGTGATTTGTTTGGTATCACCAGCCATACAAACCCTGTCCTGCAGTGAATGGTTTGGTATCACCAGCCATGCAATCCCTGTCCTGCAGTGATTTGTTTGGTATCACCAGCCATGCAAACCCTGTCCTGCAGTGATTTGTTTGGTATCACCAGCCATGCAAACCCTGTCCTGCAGTGATTTGTTTGGTATCACCAGCCATGCAATCCCTGTCCTGCAGTGATTTGTTTGGTATCATCAGCCATACAAACCCTGTCCTGTAGTGATTGGTTTGGTATCACCAGCCACACAAGATAAGATTTCGTTCGGATTTTTAACCCCGGAGGGTTAGCCACCCAGGATAACCCAAGAAAGTCAGTGCGTCATCGAGGACTGTCTAACCTATTTCCATGTGGTCCTCAGTCTTGTTCCCCAGGATGCGACCCACACCAGTCGACTAACACCCAGGTACGTATTTGCTGCTAGACGAACAGGACAACAGGCGTAAGGAAAAGCGTCGAAATGTTCCCACCCGCCAGGAATCGAACCCGGACCCTCCGTGTGTGAAGCGAGAGTTTAGCCACCAGGTCACCGGTGATCAAGCTGTGACTGGCTAGTAAGTCAACTCTCGTAATGGGTGACGCATTCAGTTCACATTTTAATGAAGTTTCAAATCTATGCACTTACTTCTATTTGTTTTATTCGTCAAAAAATGTATTATTTTGGAAATGTAACAAAAGATAAACGATTTTTTTATTATAAACTCAAGCGTAACATAATCTGTAGAGCCATTACTCACTTCACGAATTATTTACACTCTACTGAAAAAAAAAAATCGGAATTAATCCAGCTTTGCTAGGAATTTTAGAGCATTCGATTTACAGTAAATCTGTAAAGTGAAGGTAGAGCTTGTTTACCAGACAGACGTAACAGACTATTGTGATTGTAATAAAGTTGGTAGAATTACCGACAATATGTAAAGTAAAAGGACACAAGTGCAACTAATGTGACATTTATTGTGGCTTGATAAAGCTCCTGGAGAGCGAAACGTTGCCACAATAAATGTCACATTAGTTGCACTTGTGTCCTTTTACTTTACAGACTATTGTGATGTTGAGAAGCGATGACGGGTATAACGTGATGCCCAGCCATTATTACCTTCGATGTTGAAAATGTAAAATACTGACAAGTTGAGCAACGGTAAGGTATCTTTATTGCTGAAACGTTTCGCCTACACAGTAGGCTTCTTCAGTCAAATACGGAGGCAGCAAGAATTTGAGGGACTGACCACCATCATGACAACCATTGTGTGAAGCCATGATGTTTTGATATCTTCCCACCATGGTCCAGGTATTGCCAAAACTTACCACCACAATTGCATCCATAAGAACATAAGAATGAAGAAACATTACCGAAGGCCTACTGGCCCATACAAGGCAGGTCCTTATCAAAACGACCTCTACCCAAAGCTACCCAAGAATTTACTCCCATATCCAATGACACCAATCAAACCCATCCCCTCCCACTCATATATTTGTCCAATCTCTTTTTAAAGATACCCAAGGTCCCTGCCACAACTCTGTTCGAAAACCAGTACTTACCTATGTCTTTTCTAAATCTAAATTTATCCAACTTAAATCCATTATTTCTGGTTCTTACCTGGTTCGATACCCTCAGTAATGTCACCTTTGTTTATGCCCATCATTCACTTATACACTTCGACGATATCTCCCCTCATTCTACATCTATCCAGAGAGTGGAGATTTAAGGCTTTGTCTATCTTCATACGGGAGGTTCCTTACACAGTAAATCATTTTAGTCATTCTTCTCTGTATGTTCTCCAATGAGTCTATATCCATCCTGTAGTAAGGGGACCAAAACTGAGCAGCATAATCTAAATGAGGCCTCACTAGTGATGTATAGAGCTGTAAAATAGTTTTTGGACTTCTCTTACTTATACTCCTTGAGATAAATACTAGTAATCTGCTAGCTCTGTTGCGCACACTTAGGCACTGCTGTCTTGGCTTTAGATTTCTGTTTACCATGACTCCCAGGTCTTTTTCACATTCTGTATGATCAAGCTCTACTTCACCTGCTGGAGTTCATTGCTATCCTCCTCAGAATGAATCATATGGCTTATCAGCAAATTTGCTCATGTCACTCGTAATCCCTTCATCAAGGTCATTAATGTAAATTATGAACAAGAGAGGGCCTAAAACTGATCCTTGTGGAACGCCACTAGTGATTAATCCCCACTCAGATTTGACCCCATTAATGGAGACCCTCTGCTTTCTGTTGGTAAGCCATGCCTCTATCCATGCTAGAACTTTACCTCCTATACCATGAGCTGCCACTTTTCTTAAGAGTCTCTTGTGAGGTACTCCATCGAAAGCTTTACTAAAATCCAAATAAACAATATCATATTCTTTATCACTGTCTACTGCCTCGAATGTTCTATTGAAGAACGTCAGTAAATTTGTCAGGCAGGAACGACCTCTCCTGAACCCATGCTGAGATTCATTAATCAAATCATGTTCTTCAAGGTGACTTCTAATAAAGTCAGCTATAACTGATTCTAATAACTTGCCCACTATAGATGTCAGGCTTATTGGACGGTAATTTGATGGAATGAACTTATCCCCTGATTTGAATATAGGAATCACATTAGCCATCTTCCACAACTCTGGCACAACACCAGTAGGGATGGACGCATTAAACACACTATTCCCATACCTCACATCCATCAACATAATGGATCACAACTACCACCATTACTCATGAACACCATCTCTCACAACCATCGATCTCATTACTAACAACTATCGCCCTTTCACCAATACCCACAACCATCACTACCAGCATTAACCACAATCACCACCCTTACTAGCAACCATCATCCCTGCCATTAATCAAACGCACCACAACCACCATTACTCTCAACCATATTCATCACATCATCACTAATGCTGCCCCGGAGGAGGATTAGAGACTACATAACATAACATTCAAAACAAAATAAAAGTTCTCTTGAATCGATTCAAACATCGACTTTTCTATGTAAAGACAAGAAATACAAAGCAAAGTTATATTTTAGTCACTGTCAGGTCTCGAGACCTGACAAAGGTAAATCAAGAGCGACACACTGTCAGGTCTCGAAACTTGACAAAGGTAAATCAAGAGCGACACACTGTCAGGTCTCGAGACCTGACAAAGGTAAATCAAGAGCGACACACAGTCAGGTCTCGAGACCTGACAAAGATGTACAAGAATGGTATACAATACCGACAAGATGAAATTAAGACACATGTGCAACATCTGGGTATCTTTATTGTAGACGTTTCGCCATCCAGTGGCTTTATCAATACAAATTCCAGGACATAACTTGAAGACAGTAGAACTATGTACAGAAGATGAGGCAGTCAGTCACTCACCTTGGAGTAGGTGCGAAGAGCACCGTAGTCGTGGAGATTCTGAAGCAGAAGCAAGGCGCCTGACGCTTATATACTAACGTCAGGAGGAAATGGGACGGGTAGCAGACGAGGGCATAGTCATTGGTAGGCGGGATTCCCCAGTGGAAGTAGGTCCTACCCAAAGAGATGGGTTAGTTGTAGTAGTAGTAGTAGTTGTCGTAGCCGTGAAGGTTATGTACATGTCCTCAGAATCAAGATTCCATGATGTTGCAGTGTCTGACAAGTTGTACAAGAATGGTATACAATACCGACTAGATGAAATTAAGACACATATGGAACATCTGGGTATCTTTATTGTAGACGTTTCGCCATCCAGTGTCTTTATCAATACAAATTCCAGGACATAACTTGAAGACAGTAGAACTATGTACAGAAGACGAGGTAATCAGAGGTAATCTAAGGACATGTACATAACCTTCACGACTACGTCAACTACTACCAAAAGCAACCCATCTCTTTGGGTAGGACCTATTTCCACTGGGGAATCCCTCCAACTAGTGACTACGCCCTCGTCTGCTACACGTCCCATTTCCACCTGACGTTAGTATATAAGCGCCAGGCTCCTTGCTTCTGCTTCAGAATCTCCACGACTACGGTGCTCTTCGCACCTACTCCAAGGTGAGTGACTGATTACCTCATCTTCTGTACATAGTTCTACTATCTTCAAGTTATGTCCTGGAATTTGTATTGATAAAACCACTGGATGGCGAAACGTCTACAATAAAGTTACCCAGATGTTGCACATGAGTCTTAATTTCAACCTGACAAAGGTAAATCAAGAGCGATACACAGTTAGGTCTCGAGACCTGGCAAAGGTAAATCAAGAGCGTCACACAGTCAGGTCTTGAGACCTGACAAAGGTAAATCAAGAGCGACACACACTCAGGTCTTGAGACCTGACAAAGTTAAATCAAGAGCGTCACACAGTTAGGTCTCGAAACCTAACAAAGGTAAATCAAGAGCGACGCACTGTCAGGTCTCGAGACCTGACAAAGGTAAATCAAAAGCTACGCACTGTCAGTAATTTAGTTTTTTTTGTACAGTACGTGTACAAAAAACAGTCAGAGGTATCTCTTTTCACGGATAATGTGAATCTAATGAGGAAAATACAGGCAGAAGAAGACCAGGAAAAGATACTAATGTATCGGGACTAGCTTAATTTTTAGTCTGACAAGTCGCTCTAAGGCTGGAAGCCTTACTTAAATGAAGAACCTTAGAAAGAGCTTGGAAAACCGAGCATATCATCTGAGGAGCATGTCATCTGAGGAGCATGTCATCTGAGGAGCATGGCAACCGAATAACCGTGGCAGCAAATGTGTGTTTAGAAAATTTAACATTAGCTTTCAGAAATGTCAATAAGGAGTCATTCATGTCACCAGATACGGCATATGTGAGCGTCTTGTTTCTGTAGCACTGGTTTTGATCCAACACCTCATCAAGCATGTCTAGAAGCTGCAAAAATGCCGATATTTGCAGAGTCTGGTCCTAGAGCAAAGGAGTAAGAGCAGTGACGAGAAACTAAAGGAGCTAAACCTGATGTCATTGGCAAACAGGTGACATAATAATGTTGTATAAACTGTTGGGAAAAACCGATTGAAACGGACTGTTAGAGAGGCACAAAACAGGTACACGAAAGAATTTCTAGAAGTTAGAAACAGATGGATCACAGAGATGTTAGGATGCATTTCTTTAGACTCAGAGTGGTACAGAAATTGAACCACCAAGACACACGTCCACCTATAGTTTTATGAATTGGTAGAATACCGTTCATGAAAACGGGAATCAACCCTGTTATCGCCAGCTGAGAGGCAGGAACCGAGCCTCGACCCCTGCAACTACATAGATAATGTGAGTAAACACACACACACACACACACACACACACACACACACACACAGTTGTCAGGAAGTGGAATAGTCTGGTAAGTGGAGGCAGGATCCATACATAGCTTTAAGAAGAAGTATGATAAAGCTCATGGAGCAGGAAAAGTGATCTAGTAGTGACAAGTGAAGAGGCGGGCCCAGGAACTGTGAATCGACCCCTGCAACCTCATCTAGGTAAGTACACACACAGAGCGATGGCAGACACGCTTGCCGAGGTGGCCAGAAGGGTGCACACGGGCAGGGGAATTACAACCACAATCATGGGGGATTTCAATCATGAAAAGACTGGGAAACCCTGGAACCACATGGGGAATAAAGACCAAGAGGGCTAACATGCTGGTACTGGAAAACGTCATGTACCAACATGTTCGGGCTACAACCAGAGAGAGAGTATAGGATGAACCACCAAGGCTGGACCTCGTATGCACCTTGGGCAATTCAGACATAAGGGATAATACACATGAAAGGCCCCTTGGCACTAATGATCATGTGGTCTTGAGTTCCGAATACTTTGTTGGGTTAACAGTGGAGAGGGAAACAACACCAGGAGGGGCAATGTCAAACGGGAAAAAAAGGGACTACACAGGTGTGGTGCAATTCCTCCATGAAGTACAGTGGGTAAGAGAGCTAGAGTAAAACAGTTAATGAAACGATGGAACACATGACCACAAACTGACAGGAGGAAGAGAAGCTTGTATCAAGGGGCAATTGAAACAATGGGAAAACCAAAGTGAGTTCATGGATTATCCGAAAGTGTGGAGAGGCCAAAGCCTCTCCACAGGAAAACAAGGAGTTGAGCAGAAAGCCAGGAACGAATTTGCATGGATAAGGTGAGAGGCCTAGCGGCATCAAAAGCCAAATCTGTCACTAAGTTGTTATACATCCACAGTAGAAGGGAAAACACCATCAAGGACGATTTAGTCAGGAAAAGGGAAGGAAGGGAGCTCACAAGGAGTGACCAGGAAGTATGTGCAGAGCTCAATGGATGATTTAGGGAGGTATTCACAATGGAGACAGAAAAGCTTCCAGCAAACCAAGGCAGTAAGCTACACCAGCAGGTGCTGGAAACACTGCTCACAACCGCTATGAAACTGCTACGTGTACTAGATACCTCGAAGGCGGTGGGCCCAAATAACATCTCTCCTTGCGTCATTAGAGAGGAAGCAGACACACTGTGTGTGCAGCTAAAAACACTCTTTAATAAATCTATCGAAACAGGGCAACTGCCTGATGTGTGGAAGACAGACACAATAGTCACAATTTTTAAGAAAAGAGGCAGACAGGCTGCATTAGACTACACAGCAGTATCACTGACATGTATAGTTTGTAAAGTCATGGAGATTGTCAGAAGAAGAGTGGAGGATCACATAGGAAGGAACGGACTCTTGCATGACACAAAATCCAAATGACTCGATTGCAACCAAACCACTGTACTGGTGAGTTTTATGACTCGCTTGCCGCGAGTTCAAGCCCCACCTGTACTGTGGTTTTCTTTGCATGATAGCCAGTATGACTTTAAGGATGGGAAATCCTGCGTCTCAAACCTTCTGGCTGGAGTTCAACGGCACGATAACAGAAGGAAGACAGGAGAGTGAGAGAGAAGGCTGGGTAGACTGCATCTTCTTGGACTGTAAGAAAGCTTTCGACACAGTACTACATAAGAAACTGGTTGAAAAGCAGGAAGAGTAGGAAGAAATAGCGGGGAAAGTACTGCAATTGATCAGGGAATACCTGACAGGAAGAAATCAACGAGTGTTTGAACGTGGCGAGTTGTCAGAGCGAGCGCATCTGTCGAGTGGGTTCTACAAGGGTCAGTTCTAGTTCCGATGCTGTTTCTTGTACATATGAATGACATGACGAAAGGGATAGATTTAGAGGTGTCTTTGTTCTCAGACGATGTGAAACTAAATAGGAGAATGCAAGCAGACGAATATCAGATAAGAATACTCGGGGATCAGGATAGGCTGCAAGCCTGGTCCTACAAATGGCTTCTGGAGTTTAACCCCACAAAGTACAAAGTCATGAAGCTTGAAGAAGGACAAAGAAGACTGTAGACGAAGTGCAGCCTAGGGCATCAAAGAGTGCAAACCTCACTCAAGGAAAAGGATCTTGGGGTGAGCATTATAATGAGCGAGTCCAAACGTCGAACATCAACCAAATAACCGCTCAGCATATGGAGCCATTCACCACACTGTACACCGTGTACGTCAGACCCATAATGGAGTGTCCAACAACACTTTGCAACAAGACTAATACCGGAGCTAAAGGGTATGTCCTACGAGAAGAGGTTAAGGGAACCCAACCTGACGATACCGTGGGACAGGAGGGCTAGGGAGGATATGATAACGACGTATAAAATACTGAGAGGAATTGACAGGGTGGATATAGCCAGAATGTTTCAGAGATAGGACAAAGGAACAAGGGGACACAACAGAAAGTTAAAAATCCTGATGTGCCATAGGAATGTTAGGAAGTATTTCTTCAGCCTTAGAGTTGTCAGAAAGTGAAGCAATCTGGAGTGAAGTAGTGGAGACAGGAGCCATACATAACTTTAAGATGAGGCACGATAAGGCTCTTGGAGCAGGGAGAAAGTAGATATAGTTGCAAGCAGCTGAGAGGTGGGGCGAGGAGCTATGACTCGACTCCTGCAACAACAAATAAAGATGCGAGTTCACACACAAACAGAGTTAAGGGGACGGTCTTACGAATTAAGGTTAAAGGAAATCGGCCTGACAACACTGGAGGACAGGAGGGTTAGGGGAGACATGATAAAGACATACAAAATACTGCGAGGAATAGATAAGGTGGACAGAGACAGGATGTTCCAGAGAGGGAACACAGAAACAAGAGGTCACAATTGAAAGTTGATGACTCAGACGAGTCAAAGAGATGTTAGGAAGTATTTTTTTAGTTATAGAGTTGTCAGGAAGTGGAATAGTCTGGCAAGTGAGGTAGTGGAGGCAGGAACCATACATAGCTTTAAGACAAGGTATGATAAAGCTCACGGAGCAGGGAGAGAGAGGACCTAGTAGCGATCAATGAAGAAGCGGGGCCAGGAGCTGAGTCTCGACCCCTGCAACCACAGTTAGGCAAGTACCATTAGGTGAGTACACACACACAAACACACACACACACACACACACACACACACACACAATGCATATGCATACATACACGTATACGCACTCATACACAATCCCACACACATATACACACATATGACGCAGCACCTTCATCACCAACAACACGGCACACTAACACTATTATCACCAGCTATGACACACCAGCACCATCATCACCAACAACACGACACACCAGCATCATCATCACCATCTATGACACATCAGCACCATCACCAACAACACGATACCAGCACCGTCATCACCATCTATGACACAGCACCATCAACACCAACAACACGACACACCAGTACCACCATCACCAACTATGACACATCAGCAGCTACTGTGACACATCAGCACCATCATCACCAACAACAGGACACACCAGCACCATCATCACCAACAACAGGACACACCAGCACCATCATCACCAACAACAGGACACACCAGCACCATCATCACCAACAACAGGACACATCAGCACCATCATCACCAACAACAGGACACACCAGCATCTTCATCACCAACAACAGGACACACCAGCACCATCATCACCAACAACAGGACACACCAGTACCATCATCACCAACAACAGGACACATCAGCATCATCATCACCAACAACAGGACACACCAGCACCATCATCACCAACAACAGGACATTAGGTAAGACACATATGCAACAGTTAGGTATCTTTATTTCGAAACGTTTCGCCTACACAGTAGGCTTCTTCAGTCGAGTACAGAAAAGTTGATAGAAGCAGAAGATACTTGAAGACGATGTAATCAGTCCATCACCCTTAAAGTTTTGAGGTGGTCAGTCCCTCAGTCTGGAGAAGAGCATTGTTCCATAGTCTGAAACAATATAGAGTTGAAGTGACATGGATTGGAGCCATATTATAGCGCCTAGGAGTGAACGAAGGTCACTAGTAGAACGCAGATTTGGAGGTCCAGTCCTCTCTCAAATCCAGCCGTTCTCACTAGTGAGGTCGTTCGAAGCTTGATTAAGGATCCTGTACCAACGATATCCTTGGTGTTCCAGTGACTGACAGATCTAAACATTTAAAATGGTGATAAAATACCGACCAGTTGTTATGGAAGACACATATGCAACAGTTAAGTATCTTTATTTCGAAACGTTTCGCCTACACAGTAGGCTTCTTCAGTCGAGCACAGAAAAGTTGATAGAAGCAGAAGGACTTGAAGACGATGTAATCAGTCCATCACCCTTAAAGTTTTGAGGTGGTCAGTCCCTCAGTCTGGAGAAGAGCATTGTTCCATAGTCTGAAACAATATAGAGTTGAAGTAATGTTCAATCTGTCAGACACTGCAACACAAGGGTATCTTGGTACAGACCTGAAATCAACTTCGACAACCTCTACTAGTGAGAACGGCTGGATTTGAGAGGGACCTGACCTCCCAACATCTGCGTTCTACTAGTGACCTACGTCTCACCTCCTGGCGCTATATAAGGCTCCATCCTGTCACTTCAACTCTATATTGTTTCAGACTATGGAACAATGCTCTTCTCCAGACTGAGGGACTGACCACCTCAAAACTTTAAGGGTGATGGACTGATTACATCGTCTTCAAGTCTCTTCTGCTTCTATCAACTTTTCTGTACTCGACTGAAGAAGCCTACTGTGTAGGCGAAACGTTTCGAAATAAAGATACCTAACTGTTGCATATGTGTCTTACCTAACAACCTGTCGGTATTTTATACCATTTTAATGTTCTACAACAGGACACACCAGCACCATCATCACCAACAACAGGACACACCAGCACCATTATCACCAACAACAGGACACACCAGCACCATCATCACCAACAACAGGACACACCAGCACCATCATCACCAACAACAGGACACACCAGCACCATCATCACCAACAGCAGGACACACCAGCACCATCATCACCAACAACAGGACACACCAGCACCATTATCACCAACAACAGGACACACCAGCACCATCATCACCAACAACAGGACACACCAGCACCATCATCACCAACAACAGGACACACCAGCACCATCATCACCAACAACAGGACACATCAGCACCATCATCACCAACAACAGGACACATCAGCACCATCATCACCAACAACAGGACACACCAGCACCATCATCACCAACAACAGGACACACCAGCACCATCATCACCAACAACAGGACACACCAGCACCATCATCACCAACAACAGGACACACCAGCAAAACTACGGCTGCTAAGTTTAATTAAAAAATAAATGCTTTATTAAACTCCTGGACTTCATTTATATCTCCTGGGTCTGCAAACTCTTGATAGTTTTGAGTTACAGTTCCTGGGCTCATAGCCTTCGTTGAGGTACAGGAAAGATGAGATTATGTGATATAAATAAGTCATCCTGTTCTGTATGCTTACTTAGCTTTAACGTAAACCTTTCCTTTAAATACTGTTCACTATATGCTTCACTGTAAACATTTGATCTACACACCCCCTACCCTTCCTAAGGCCTCCTTGTTCATCTGCAATTTTGCTCTCCTTTTCAATGATAACTATCATTCACTTTACTAGTATACTGAACAGGCTTATGTCCCTGTAATTAATACACTGCAAATAAATCTCTGCTGTGTTCACTTGCGAATCCAGGCAGCTGTTTTCAACAAAATTTCAGCTTCAGATGAAGAAACAAATTGTGGGCCAAGCACAGCTTAGCCTGTGATAACGCACCGTCAAATCCTCCTTCCACTTGCTTAAGTGGTATTGTGCCTTTTTTTGTTACATATGTGATGTATGCATATATACGTCATGTCTAGACGGCAAGACGCAGACGGAGTAGAACGCTCGCATAAGAGAGCACTAGTTTCCTTGTATGATGACAGTGGTGGTACAAAGGTGGCCTCATGATGATGAACCCTGATGGTTGACTTCTAAAACCTGCCATAACAGCACAGTCACATAATAAATGAGTTCTGCGAAAATATTAAGTGGATATGGCTAATGTGTTCCAAATGCGAGACTAACGCAATGAGATGGCCGGTCCAAACAACCACAAAACCTCGTCTCCTGCGGCTGACGAGACTCCAGCTAGAGCTGACAAGGAAATACAGAGGACACCAGTTATTCAAGCAAAAGAGGATGAAGGAGACTACTTAACTCTACACTAAAACAAAGTCCTTACTGATAACTATAGCTAGGAGCAGTAACTCTTAAATCCTGCTTGTACCTGTGTCTGGATGCTCAAACGTGCAGACACGACATCAGGATAACTTGTTGAGAGACGAATGCTTCTTGTGTAGGGTGATGCAGTGAAGATGACTTCATACCTCTTAAGAGTTCGATAAAACAACTGCAACAATGAAGAACCCATTAGTGGGTGAAGGGAGATGAGGGTGAAACACAAACACAAAGCAAATGTAATGTTACCAGAAAGAGACACTTCAACCCATTCCAGGAAATCCAGGAGATACCTGTAACTATAAATCTGCCACAATGATGGCGTTATACATGATCCCAGGGAGACCTGCCAACTGGGGTTAAAGCTTCAGTGAAACACGTAAATTCTGGAGGAAAAAAAAAAGTACCTAATTTTTCCTTTCGACGATGATGAAAACGATGATGATAACGAAAACGATGTTGAGGAAAACGATGAAGATGATGACGAAAACGATGATGATGATGATGATGACTAATACGATGACAATGATGATGACGAAAACGATGATGACGAAAACGATGATGACGAAAATGATGATGAAAACGATGATGATGATGACGACGAAAACGATGATGATGACGACGAAAACGATGATAACAATGATGACGGTGGTAGTAACTGTGAATGTTGGGCACTTCTCAATTAATAATGTGGTGTTTACTAAGTACACTACGCTAACGTTTCATGTCATCTTCTTTCCATATTTGATAACTCAGTCTATATAAAATGTTGAAAAATGGTCTAAAATTTTGAAGATGCTCCACTTACAGATTTCTGCACTTTACATAAGAAGATAAGAAAGAAGGAACACTGCAACAGGCCTACTGGCCCATGCAGAGCAGGTCCATGTTTTCCCCCGGATTAGCCCAATAACCCTCCCAGTCTGGTCATCTCCACTCAAGGATGGAGCACGGCACCAGACCCAGCAGCACAAGCTAGTCAGGTCCAACTCACGCCCACCCACACCCATTCATGTATTTATCTAACCTATTTTTAAAACTACACAAGGTTTTAGCCTCAATAACTGCACTTGGGAGTTTGTTCCACTCATCCACAACTCTATTACCAAACCAATGCTTTCCTATATCCTTCCTGAATCTGAATTTTTCCTCCTTGAAACCATTGCTGAGAGTCCTGTCTTGGCTGGAAATTTTCAGCACGCTATTTACATCCCCTTTATTTATTCCTGTTTTCCATTTATACACCTCGATCATATCCCCCCTAATTCTACGCCTCTCGAGAGAGTGCAGATTCAGGGCCCTCAGTCTATCCTCATAGGGAAGATTTCTGATACATGGGACCATCTTTGTCATCCTCCTCTGTACGTTTTCCAGAGCATTTATATCCATTCTGTAATACGGTGACCAGAACTGACCAGCATAGTCTAAATGAGGCCTAACCAAGGATATATAGAGTTGAAGAACAGCCTGTGGATTTCTATTATTTATACTTCTAGATATGAAGCCAAGAATTCTGTTAGCTTTATTGCGAACATTAATACACTGTTGTCTTGGTTTTAGATTACTGTTAACCAGAACTCCTAAATCCTTTTTGCAATCAGTAGTATTAAGATCTACATTATTTAGTTTATATGTGGCATGGTTATTTAACTGTCCAACATTTAGAACTTTGCATTTCTCAATATTAAACTGCATCTGCCACTTCTCCGACCATTACATCAGTCTATTCAAATCATCCTTGAGTGCTCTAGTGTCCTCATTAGAATGGATTGGACGGCCTATTTTGAAGTCATCAGCAAATTTGCTTATTCCGCTATTTATTCCCTCATCTATGTCGTTTATGTAAATTGTGAACAATAACGGGCCCGACACTGACCCCTGAGGAACACCGCTTGTGACGTGCCCCCATTCTGTTTTCTCCTCATTTATGCAAACTCTCTGCTGCCTATGTGTCAGCCATGCCTCTACTCAGGAAAAAATTTCTCCTTCTATTCCGTGTGCCCTAAGTTTCCTCAATAGCCTCCGGTGTGGAACTGTATCGAAAGCCTTACTGAAGTCCATATACACAATATCATATTCATTACCATAATCTACCTCCTCAAACACCTTAGTGAAAAAAGTTAGTAAATTCGTAAGACAGGAACGCCGCTTTGTAAAACCGTGTTGAGATTCATTAATCAATCTGTGCCTATCAAGATGGTTATGAATTGCTTCGGCAATTATTGATCCCATAAATTTTCCCACTATGGAGGTAAGGCTTATTGGTCTATAGTTCGAAGCCAAGGACCTGTCACCTGCCTTGTAAATAGGAATTACATTTGCCATTTTCCACTTATCAGGCACTATGTCAGTTTGTAGTGATATGTTAAAAAGATTAGCCAAAGGTATGCCAAGTTCCTCTTTACATTCCTTTAACACCCTTGCAAACAGTTCATCAGGGCCTGGGGATTTGTTAGGTTTTAGTTTCTCTATTTGTCTGAGGATCATGTTACTAGTTACTGCAATCGTACATAGTTTATCATCCTGTTCTACATAATCTATTATTTCAGGAATATCGCACAGAATTTCACACATATCCTTATCACTGTCAGTGATCTGGCCAGAGTTACTCTTAAGTGGGCCAATCTTGTCCCTAATCTTACTTCTGTATACCTGAAAGAACCCTTTTGGGTTAGTCTTTGAATCCCTTGCGACCTTAGCCTCATAGTCCCTTTTTGCTTTTCTTATTACTTTCTTTATTTCTCTCTTTAATTAAATATATTGATTTCTTAACTGCCCATCCCCTCTTTTGATACGCCTATGTATGCCTCTCTTTTGACCAATGAGATGTTTTAATCTATTGTTCATCCATTTGGGATCATTTTTGTTAGATCTAGTTTTCCTACTCGGAACAAAAGTTGTCTGGGCAGCTAGTACTTTGCTCTGAAAAACGTCATATTGGCATCCAAAATCACCTACCTGACCCATAGTCAGGACATCCCAATTTATCCCACCTAAGTAATTTTTCAGTCCCATGAAGTCGGCCAAGCGAAAATCTGGGACAGAGATTTGATTGCAGTTATCTGGGTAATTCCATGATATATTGAAACTAAGTGATTTGTGATCACTTTCCCCAAGCTCATCATTAACCTCAAGATTATTAATTAGTGAATCTTTGTTGGCAAGAACTAAGTCAAGCAGATTGTTTCCTCTAGTTGGTTCTTTCACAACCTGTTCTAAAAAGCAATCCTGAACCGTATCAAGAAGATCACTAGACTCAAAATTTCCTGTCATATTGTTCCAGTCAATTTGTCTAAGGTTAAAATCTCCCATTATCACAATATTTTCTTATCTAGATGCCTTAATTTGTCACGTCCCTCGAGAAACTGTAGCCAAACAGATTCTGTGTTCGATGTTTCTAATCTTATATCATGTCTAAGACAACAATATAAATTTTCTCTGACATACATCGCCACTCCACCACCCTTCCTGTTGGCCCTATCAGTGTGGAATAGTTTATAACCCTGTATGTTGCATTCAGAAGGCATTTCTCTATCTTTCATGTTGAACCAGGTCTCTGTTATACCAATAATATCTATATTACCTACACTTGCGAGTAATCTTAACTCATCTATCTTATTTCTTAGACTCCTACTATTTGTATAGTAAACCTTAAGGGAGCTAGTCACTCGTTGCCCTCTACTATCTCTCTTTGCTTGTTGATCAATTGATTTGCCATTATTAGCAACTTTATTTTGAATATTGTCTTTTAAACATGTTCCTGAGGTATCCCGGTAATTGCTGTTTTTAACCCTAATGCTGCAGCCTGATTTTTTCCCATGAACACCCATATCTCTATAATCTATCAGTTTAAATTCCTAGACAAGTCATCAATTACCCTCTCAATTGAATTGGCTAATGCAACCACTCCATCCCCAGAGAGATGAACCCCATCCCTTGCATACATATCACGTTTGCCAAAGAATAGGTCCCAGTTATCAATGAATGGGATTGCAAGTTCCTTGCAGTACCTGTCTAGCCAGCAATTTATACCAAATGACTCACGAAATCGTAATGACACGATTGCAAACAAACCATACCATCTGGAGTTTATCTGGAGTTTCTGGAGAGAGTTCCGGGGGTCAACGCCCCCGCGGCCCGGTCTGTGACCAGGCCTCCTTAGGTCAGTGTCCCAGGATGCGACCCACACCAGTCGACTAACACCCAGGTACCCATTTTACTGATGGGGAACATAGACAACAGGTGGAAAGAAACACGTCCAATGTTTCTACTCTGGCTGGGAATCGAACCCAGGCCCTCACCGTGTGAAGCGAGAGCGTTAACCACCAGGCCACCAGAGGGTGGCCACCAGAGCCATCGTCCAACTAGGTATAGTTGGACGAATCTTATTGTGGCTAGCTGGTCCAGTGGCTAACGCGACGGTCTGGAGTTTTGAGACTCTCTGACTGCGGGTTCAAATCCCGCCCGTGGTATGGTTTATACCAATTGCCCTAGACATCAATTCATTGCCCACTCCCTTTCTAGGCAAGATGCTACATATGACTGGGATCCCTCCCTTAGACCTAACTACTTCTATGGTTGACCTGTTCTTATCCAGCAGCTCCTCTCTCCTGCCCTTCCCAGTGTCATTACCCCCAGCACTGTGACAGATATTGGGCTTGCTCCCATTACCTGCCATAATATTATCCAACCTGCTGACTATGTCACCAACACCAGCTCCTGGAAGGCACTCTCTCTGTCTGACCTTTCTGTCTCTGTTACAAAATGCATGGTAAATATATCTTACCTGAGAATCACCTACTATTAAAATATTCTTACCTTGATCAGCAGGGGAATCAGTGGTACCTTCATCCTCACTAACCACTGAAGTACACTCGTCTTGGAGAACAGAAAATCGATTTCCTACCTTCACATCTTCTCTATTAACTCTCATCTTCCTTCTTCCTAAACTGTGAACCACTTGCCACTTAACCCTTTGAGGGTTTTCGTCGTACTAGTACGTCTTACGCGTAGGGGTTTTTGACGTACTAGTACGCATAAATTCTAGCGGCCTCAAATCTAGTGGGAGAAAGCTGGTAGGCCTTCATATGAAAGAATTGGTCTATGTGGTCAGTGTGCACAGTCTAAAAAAAAATCCTGCAGCACACAGTGCATAATGAGAAAAAAAAAAACTTTGACCATTTTTTTGGAATAAATCAGCGACTTTGCAGTGTATTTTCGTATGGTATTTATTGTTGTATTCTAGTTTTCTTGGTCTCATTTTATAGAATGGAAGACATATTACAGAAATTGAGATGATTTTGGCTGGTTTTACAATGAAAGGTGCCTTGAAATTGAGCTCAAAGTAAACAAATCGTGCCAAGCGTGCAATACACGTCAACTGGTGAGTCTAATATTCTTTCACAAGTGCACCAATAATATTTATACCATTTTTTACACTAATGCAGTAGTCTGCATAACAGTAAATCTTATATTTTTTGTGAGAATAAAAATTAAAAATGGAAAGCAAAAGAATATAAGAGGGGCCTTGAGACGTGACTAATGACTAGAGGAAATGTCATTTTACTGCCAGGAATGTCTTTCTTGTTTATTCTGGACCCTATTCGGAAATTGGCATCTTTTGAAATTTGTGTGAAATTGGCAAAATTGCTAAATTCTGACCACTGTACTGGATAGTTGAATTTCATAAATGGGTGGTTTCTTGCACCCATTCGATAGAAAAAATGGAGTTCTAGCGAAATATTCATGTTTTTTGTCGACTAGTACAGCGAAATTGGCCGAAAATGGGGCTCAAAGTGGGCAAAATCGCCGATGCGTAAACATCGCCGAGACCGCTAACTTTGCGAGAGCATAATTTCGTAAGTTTTCTATCAAATTTCAAACTTTTGGTGTCTTTATGATCGGGAAAAGATTCTCTATCTTTTCATAAGAGAAAATAAGTTTTTTTTTTTAAATTTGGCCGACCCTGAGAACGAGTTTCGGAGAGGGCCTGTCGACCCTCAAAGGGTATTAAAGGGGCTGCCACTCTCACTGGTGGTGACCATTTCCTCCTTACCAGCTAAATCCTTCTCACACTCACTCCCAAACTTATCTATGGGAAGCTTCAGCCACCTATTTTCCTACTGAAGAATTAGAATCTCCTTCTTCAACACTCGAACCTCAGTTTCTAAAACACTACAACTAGCCATGGTGCTTGGTAACAGCCCACGCTAACTCCCAAGAGCTTAGGCAGGTATGACCGCAGGTGACCAATGACAGTGATATGAGATCAAGGTAATTTTTCTGGGACAATAATCGCACACGTAATTTATGTTGTAATTAGTAGTAGTGGGTTGAGTGTGAATTTGACATAGATTGACTGGACTACGTAAGAGTGTAGGGTTACCATTACGTTAACGAGGTCTTCTGTGCAAGTGAACGTAAGCTGCATGTTAATGTTATTACTTAATTAACATGATAGCTATTTTCTTTGAATTAAACACCAGGTAATATATGTAAGGTTAGAATAATCTTACCTAATTATTTCTTGAAAAAGCATAATGAAAAAAAAATACTTTTGGTTAGATCATTAGATATGCACTGTGACGCGTGCAAAAATGAACGTTGTGTTTAGAAGACAGGTTGTTGAGTAGTGTTGTTTGTGTTACATTTATAATCCATTCAATTTCTCGAAAGAATGTTTTCGTTTCAAGTCACTTGTTTACATGTTATGAATGCAAAACGAGCTATCTGTCTGCATCTTTTTCTCTTTGTTTATCTGTGTGTCTGTCTTTCCCAGTCTGTGTCTCTCCCTGTCTGTTCCTCATAATATTTCTATGGCATTATCACTAGTAACATTTGCCGGATATTTCAGTTGGTAACATTGGTTAGAACTTTTCAGCTTTGGTTCTGGTGGCCAGTATTAACGTGGCAGTAATTCACCCCAAGTTTTATTCCTCAAACTTTCCTCACTATAATTTATGATGGTGGTCCTTCTGACTGTGACTTACAGCTTAATCTGTCCTCCAGTGACAAATGTCGTCCCGCACTGTTTCACTGTGTCTGCTTCTAGTGTTTGTTTCCCAGTGAATGTATCCTGGTGGCTGAAAGATAATCCCAGTGGTGCGCTGTTCTAAATCTTCTTCAGCAACAAAAAAGTTAATTTTTGGTTTCACATGGGTTCACTATAGTCAGGATTGTTCTACAAATTAAAGTCCCAGCTCATTTACAACCCACATTATGTTGTTCAGCTTGACTTACGAAACTTAGGCCTCAAGATAATATAGGCTTCTCACTTTATGCTGCCCAACTTTATTCAATATATTGAAGCCTAACACATTGTCTAACACACTGTCTAACACACTGTCTAACACAAAAATTTAGTCAATATACTGAAGCCTAACACATTGTCTAACACACTGTGTTTTACAGCGTTCCTGAACAAGCATGCTTGGCCCATCACATGTTGGTTGCTTTATTAAATGGAAAATTATTCAGTATTTTTTACCTCTTTCATAGGTGTAATGTGTTGTTATTATTATTATTATTATAAAAACGACGCACTAAACCTACAAGGGTCATACAGCGCCGCCAGGCAGGGAAGGATGCAGGGGTATTGGGTAGCAAGATTGAGATGGATGATTACTTAAGACATGGAGTGCAGCGGGGCAGTGGTTAGTGCAGGGGTAGAGGGTAGCAAGAGAGAGGTAAAAAGGGCTGTGAGGAGTACTAGAGGCATCATCATCAAAGTTTATGCAGTAAATCAGTTGCTGTCAAAAAGTCAATGAGAGAATCTGTGTTCATCAGGAAGAAGGGAAGGTAAAGTAAGGGCAGTAGAACGTTGGCGACATTGGAGGTAAATTATGCGTGCTCGATGATAGTGTGCAGTCCAACAGAATACCTCTAGCAGAAACTGGAACCTGACAATTCTCACAGAGTGGAACAGGGCGCCTCTCCATGAGATACCCAGGAGTAAGACGAGTGTGGCCGATGCGAAGACAGGAGAGAGTAGTCTCCCAACCTCGACACTGATGATAAGAAGACGGCCAGAAACCTATACTCGGTTTAATAGAATGTAGTTTATTATAGAGCAGGTCAGACCAACGTTGTTGCCAACGGGTGCGAAGGTAGGTAGAAATTACAGCAAGAGAGTTTGTGAATGGAACACCTCTATATGAAACTGGAAGGTCATGTGCTACTGATCGCACAGCAGTGTTTGCCTGTTCATTGCCTTGTACATCAACATGATCAGGAACCCAACAAAAAACAATATCTTTGTGCTTGCTAGATACAAAGAACCAGGGGATGAGGTGTATTAAATTTTCTTATAGCCTGTCAAGCACTAAGGGAGTCTGAAACTACCACAAATGGTGACACAGACATAGATGCAATAAGGATAAGTGCTACGAGAATGGCATACAATTCAGCCATAAAAATGATAACCGAGGATAATAAATGCCCTCGCACGATGCTGTCCGGAAACACTGCTGCGAATCCGATGCCGTCAGAAGACTTGGAACCATCGGTGTACACTGCGATGGCATGAGAATGAGATCGGAAGTGGTCAAGAAAAAGAGAGCGAGAAGCCACCATAGGCAGTTGGGCTTTCGCACATGTCAATGGGAAAGAACAAACACGAACCGTCGGAACTTCCCAAGGGGGTAGGGAAAAGTGAGGTGCTACATGAATATAGAAAGGTGGTAACTGAGGAAAAGACAAGAGCGAATGTAGACAAAGAGAAAAGGGAAGGAGTAAACAAGGGCGACAAACAAATAAAGAACGTCTACTAATATCAGTGACTATCCTATATATGGAAGGACTGCGGAAGTCATGAGAACGACTATAATAGCGAAGGCAATGAGCATCACATAGATCGGTCAAGGATGGAATATTCGCCTCTGCAGAGAGGCTCTCAACAGGTGATGAGCGAAAAGCACCGAGGCATAAACGTAATCCTGGTGATGGATGGGATTAAGGCTAGAGAGAGTTGTAGGAGAGGCCGCTGAATATATCTGGTCACCATAATAGTTTCGATAAAATTAGAGCTGAATATAGTCGAAGGAGTTCTGCGATCGGCCACCATGACAGATGAGCGAGGGTTTTAAGGAGGTTCAGCCGGCTACGACAAGTTCCCTTCAGAGAGGTAATGTGAGAGTTCCAGGATAATCTACGGTCAAACAGAAGGCCGAGAAATCTGACTGTATCACATTCTGGGATACGCAAGCCATATAAGTACAATGGGTGGTCACAGACAACAGAACGTCTAGTGAAAGTAATTTGGCGAGTTTTAATACAAGAAAATTTAAACCCACGAGTAGTGGCCCAATTGGAAACACGATTGACCGCATGATGGAGAGAAACTGCAATGAGGTGATAGTCAGCGCCTGCACAAGCTATAGCAAAGTCATCAACATAGAGTGATGACCAAATATTGGATGGAAGAATAGAAGCCAGATAATTTATAGCAAGGAAAAAAAGTGTGCTCAGAACACATCCCTGGGGGACGCCTTCAGCTTGGATAAAGTCCGGAAAAAGCATATTATTAACCCGAACACGGAAATGTCTCTCAGTTAAGAAGTTCTTAAGGAAAAATGGTAGACTGCCGTGGAGGCCTTAGGAGTGGGCCTGGGCCAAGATATTATACCTCCAAAGTGTGTCACATGCCTTCTCAAGGTCAAAAAAGATGGCGATAACTAAGTGATTATTGGCAAAGGTATTACTACATACTATCTATTATAAGGTCATGTAAACGGCTTACGAAGCCATATTGACTAGTGGAGAGATTTGTTGTCTCTAATGCACATCAAATGTTTATTACCAGACATTCCATCACTTGCAACTGCACTAGTAAGAGCAATGGACGGTTAGTGAGCATCATGTCCCATAGAACTTTTGGTTTGCGGAAATGCACGAACAAATGGTAGATTTCGACTTGATCTTAAGAAATCGTAATGACACTATTGCAAACAAACGATACCCGGCGGATTGTACCCGCGGTCATAGGGAAGAACTCCTTGATTGACTAAATAAGATTAAAAAGTCGTAAGAGAACTGCAAGGGCTGACTGATGTAAATGCTGTAGTGTACAAATATGAATGCCGTCAGGCCCAGCTGCCGATGATTGGTAAGCTGAGAGTGTTGCCTCCAGTTCCAGAAGTGTAAAACAAACATAATATTCTTCTCTGATAGAAGAAAAGTTTAAGGGCTCTAACTCTCTGGCAGACTTGGACGAAAGAAACTAGGGGCATAGATGGAGTCCCTGAGAGATACAAACAAAATGATTAATAATTTTGGTGGCAACGTCTAGAGGGTTTGCTATAGCGACACCGGCAACCCGAAGAACAGGAGGCTGGATGGGACAGTATTTACCACTCAGTTTCCGTACATTTTTCCAGACTGTACTCATAGAGGAAGCCGAAGTAAGCTAGAAACATAATCCCACCAGCAAGTGCGTTTAGCGTCACAGATGACACGGTGAGCGACCGCTCTCTTCTGCTTAAAATCAAGGAGTCTCTCTGTGGTTCTATTGTACCGGTACCTGCCCCACGCAACGCGTTTCAAACGTACTGCCCGAGCAAAAGCAAGAGACCACCAAGACAATCACCTCTGAGAATTCCTGCCTGAGGTGTGGGGTCTAGAATGTGAGACTGCTGTTAAAACTGAGGTCGAGAAGAGGTGTAAAAGCTCGTCAATGGAGGACGAAGAAGGATCCTCACTAAAAGCAGTTTGACGCGAGTAAAGATCCTAATTCACTCGGTCAAATTAACAAAAAAAGGCACAATACCGTGACTGGAACGATACACAAATAACCCGCACATAGAAGAGAGGAGCTTATGACGACGTTTCGGTCCGACTTGGACCATTTACAAAGTGGGCTACGAGGGGGTGGTGAATACGAAGGAGAAGTAAGGACGGTAAGGATGATTGGAAAATGATCGCTGTCATGCAAGTCCGGGAGGACAAACCAGGTGAGGTCTAGTACAGTTGAAGTGCAAATCGAGAGATCGATGCAAGAGAGAACGAGTACGAGGATCAAAATGGGTGGCAGTACCCTTATTTAAAATGTGGAGGGGGAGAGAAGCAGGATAAGCCTCCAACTGAATGCCACAGGAGTCACAGTGAGACCCACGCAGAGGAAATGGTGGGCCTTAAAATCGCCAAGTAACAGAAGTGATGGTGGTAAGGAAGAACCGAGAAATGCAACATCTGGGATACATAATGCCCGAGAAGGAGAGTGATACAAACAACAGATTGTATACCACTTTTTCATGTGGATATGGGCTGCCATGTAATGCAGCGGAGTATGAACAAAGAGCTGATGGTGTGGAATACCGTTGCATATAAGAAATGTCCTTTCATTAATTTTCCATCGAGAAAAGGATCCGACGAATATAATAAAACACAGCCCGAGATGGAATGGATAACAGCAGAGCATAATTTGGGTTATTGTAAACAAACACAAGCAGGAGAAAACTGGGAGAGTCACAACTGAAGCTCACTCTGGTTACCTCTGAGGCCGTGGATATTCCACTGCAAATAAGCCATGACTTGTGAAGAGAAAGATACCAGAAATCTGAAGGTAGATGTATCTACGAACTAGAAGAGTTAGAGAAGTTCACATGTGGAGGCAGCGGAAAACGTTCAGGCAGCGAAAGATTGGGACACTGCGAAGAAAGGAGTTGTGCAGATGGAGAAGAGTGAAGAGGAAGAACAGGTGGATTGGTGTCCATCAATGGTCTAATCTCCTCAATATATCCGAAGATAGCTTCAAGTGTTTCAGAGGACAAGGACATTGTATGGGGGTCGAAACTGAAGATGGAAGAATTAGGGTGAGTAGATCGGGGCGACGATGGACTGTACCAAAGTAGGGGTGGACGAAAGGGTAGAGGGAACTGGAGAATAAGCTTTGGAGGGGACAGGAGAGAAAGCAACCTTGGAAGGGACAGGGAAGGAAGGTACTTTACGAGGAGCCAGTTAGAGGTGAAGAATCAGGTACAGAGACTAGAAAGGTAAAATATGCAAGTAGAAGAAAGGAAGGAGGGGTTAAAAGAGATTTTAACAATGGGGATTTTTTGGACATTGTAGAAGTAGAGGGGCGATGAGGAGGAGGTGTTGTACAAGGTTTTGTAGACACAAACTTGTGAGTGAGAAGAGATGAAAACAGAATGAGGTTCCGAGGTAGAGACCTTTGAGTCCAGGACAGCAAAAGAATTAGAGACAGGGGTGATTGTGGAAGGGGTGACCACAGAGGAGGCTGTGGAAGTTGGTACCCAAGAGGTGGGGGGGGTCATTTAGAAACTCAAGAATAAGAAATATGGGGAGTCTCCCCTGGAGCATAGATGAGAGACTGCCTCTGAGACAACGGATTTCTCGCTCATTTAAGTAAACTTGAACATTAAAATGGTATAAAATACCGACAAGTTGTTAGGTAAGACACATATGCAACGGTTAGGTATCTTTATTTTGAAACGTTTCGCCTACACAGTAGGCTTCTTCAGTCGAGTACAGAAAAGTTGATAGAAGCAGAAGAGACTTGAAGACGATGTAATCAGTCCATCACCCTTAAAGTTTTGAGGTGGTCAGTCCCTCAGTCTGGAGAAGAGCATTGTTCCAAAGTCTGAAACAGACTTTGGAACAATGCTCTTCTCCAGACTGAGGGACTGACCACCTCAAAACTTTAAGGGTGATGGACTGATTACATCGTCTTCAAGTCTCTTCTGCTTCTATCAACTTTTCTGTACTCGACTGAAGAAGCCTACTGTGTAGGCGAAACGTTTCAAAATAAAGATACCTAACCGTTGCATATGTGTCTTACCTAAGTAAACTTGGCAATGGCAAGATTGGACATTCAGCTATGGACCTGCAATATTTCGCTGGATGACCAAAACGCCATAAATTTCTACACTGTTGTGGTGTAGGGATCGCTTTTCGAACTTGTAAACGGTATCCCTCAATATAAACCGAGGATGGAAGCTCACGGCAGTCAAAAGTTAAGCGAGCAACATTGCAAGGCTATCGTCTCTGCCCATGGACAGGGGGACATTAAATGTGTTCTTTGATGATAAGGAGGTCATGGAGCTCAAGCTGTTCCTGAATGTCATCACTACATGTCTGGAAATTCTGTTGGACAATGGTATGAGAGAGAATGACAGTACCACTACAAGAATTAAGAGAATGGTGTTTTCAATAGTTACAGGAATAGCATCTATGGTTGTAAGGAGAGAAAGATCGCAAATTTAACTAGCAAGAAAGACTATATCTCGACCAACATGGCATAGGAGCCCCTTGCCAACCCTATTATCGGAAGGATAGGCAGAAGTCTGTTGCAGAGTAAAAAACTTAGTCCATTGTGTATTTTGAAACATAGCATGTAAGAGGAGTGAGTGTCGTGTCAGTCTTTTCCAGGCAGAATGAGAAGGAAGCGAGGAAGTATCATCAATAAATAACAAAAAGGCACAATACCGTGACTGGAACGATACACAAATAACCCGCACATAAAAGAGAGAAGCTTACGACGACGTTTCGGTCCGACTTGGACCATTGACAAAGTCACACTAACAGAGGTGGAGCAGGACGGCTATATATAGGCAGGAAGAGGTGGAGGTAGTAGTAGTAGTAGTAGTAGTAGTAGTAGTAGTAGTAGTAGTACAAGAATTGTATATAATACCGACAGGATGAAATGACACATGCACAACACCCGGGCATCCCCACCGTAGACGTTTCGCCATCCAGCCAGCCACTGGATGGCGAAACGTCCACAACAAAGACAACCAGACGCCGCACATGTGTCTTAATTTCATCAGTAGTTGTAGTAGAAGAAGAAGAGGTAGTAGTAGTGGTAGTGGTAGAAGTGGGAAATAAGGATGACGAGCCAGTCAAAAACAAAGGAAGGGGAGCACTGCAAGAGAGCTAGAAACCCACAGAGGGAGAGCAAGCGCACCGAGGTGCGTGAAAGGGGAAGTGGTGAAATAAAATAAATGAAGAAGGAACAGAAACACGAGACAGGAGAGAGAAAGACAACCCAGAGGAGAAAAGGAGAGAGGAAAGGGGAAGAGGAAGAAGAAAAAGAAGAAGAAGAAGAAGAAGAAGAAGAAGAAGAAGAAGAAGAAGAAGAAGAAGAAGAAGAAGAAGAAGAAGAAATGAGGATTCAGGTTAAGTCACGGGTGTGGGACTGGAGTCAGTCCAACGTGGTACGGGTGGGTGATCCAAAAATCACTGTTCTGTAGAGGGAGATGCTGGAAGCATCGTCAAAGAAGTTCGGAGGTCAGATGTATCAAAGGAGTCATGCAGAACCCCGGTACCTGGAGCAGGTGACAAAACAGCACCAGCAGGAGGTACAAGAGCATTAGAAATGTCCGAAGAGAGGTCAATAATGAGGCAGGATCAGAGCAGGGTGTGGTATCAGTAAGGGGCCTGGGGGGAGCAGGTTCATGGATTGTAAACTCTGTGGTTATGCCACTTCTTTCTTTTTGATTTTTAGAACAAAAATAAAATAAAATAAAAAGAAAAAAAGAAAAAAGGGGGGTTGAATGTGTGGAGGAATAGCTCCTGGAAAAATGAAAGGGCTATAAACCCCCTCTGCACCTAAGAGGACCTCAGCACCGCAAACAGTGCAGATGCAAGTAAACCATACCAGTGAATCAGCCATCTGGGATAGCAACCTCACATCCGCCTAGCCACCTTGGTGGACAAAAGAGAGGGCGGCCGGACACCCGCCACGAAGCATACCTCCTTCGGCCACCACCCCCGTGGAATCCGAAAGGCAGCCTCCACAGATACACCTATCACCCGAAAGACACCCAATGTCACCCCCTGGGAGACCAGAGAGGGATTGGGACATCCCCAGATGATCCAGATTCCATGGCAAACTACACCACCACCAAGGACCCAGTCAGAATGGGATGAACCATGGTACCTATCCCCCTACCTAGGAACTAAAATACCTAAGGGGGGAATCCCAAAGGCTGAAAACAGGAAGGGGATAAGGGAAGGAAGGGGAAGGGAGGAGGAAAGGGGAAAGGGGGGATGGGGAAGATGGGATAGGGAAGGGAGGATTGGGGGGGGGTAATTAGCTTCGGTCTGAGGAAGAAAACCAAAAGGTCTAATTTCTCAGACCAAGAATTCTTCTTCACCATGCCAAGTAGCCCTCCTTGAAGAGGTGTAATGTGTTGATGTTCATTCCTCAAATATATTTTCTTTACACTCTCTATGTTTCTGGTCTGAGGAACATTAGGCTTCAAATTACCAATGACGACCTGTTTGATATGTGAATACCCCTCCCCCTCTTAGACGACCTGATTAATATCTATCCCCCTTACCTGTACTAACTACTTGTGATGTTCCCTGCTTCATACGACTCCCACTCCATAATGATTTGCTTTTCATGTGTTTCACGCCTAAATGTCTTAAACTCCTTATGTATCTTCCACTCCACATAGATGTAACTACTTCATTTGTGTTTCCATAACATGAAGACATGTTTTGTGATGTGTTTTAGTGTGGCGTCCCATACACATGTTAGACAATTTACTTACTATGTGTTCCAAACACCAGCTTGATGCCTTAAAGGTTTGTTCCCACACCACCTAGATAAAATGTATTAATGTGTCCCTAACAATACCAAGATTACCTCCTTATGTGTCTTCAATACCTACATGACCTCCTTGCTCTGCTTCCTATACAGACGCCGGAGATAGTTCCTAGGGAAAAACAAATCCCACGAACGGTCTCCCCAGAGCGGTGTCCACTGAACTCAATTCTTCTAGATACATACTCGGTTTTCCCTGTATAAGCTTCCTTTTATAATCTCACCAGTTATATTTCGTTTGAACAATCTCCCCACCATTTCCCAAGTTCTCCACAATCACAATGCCCTTTCCCTACTCCCACACCACTCTCACTCTATCACGGCCCCACCCCATCCACCTTCTGTCTCACCACCATCTCTAGCTATTTTCCAATAAGAATAGCAGACTCAAATTCAAGGGTATAGATACCTTCCTAGGGGTTGGAGGTCAGACTTTGAAGTATGTTTCGAGGGGTGAGAGAGTGATCGGTCACGATGAACGTTGGAACTAAGAAGCACCCCACTAAGGTTCACTCATTCACATACTTGCCACCTCCAATATATATATATATATATATATATATATATATATATATATATATATATATATATATATATATATATATATATATATATATATATATATATATATATATACCACCACCTTCACACTTCTCCTGCCCTCTACCAGGAAGAAACAATTGTCAGTTACCTTATTAACAGAAAGGGAATTGCACTCGCTAGGTACTTATCATTTTCACATACATAACAAATCATCATTACTTAAATTTTATAATCACATTACATATAATTTCATATGTAAATTATCAAAAAGCCTCTTTCGTAAAATAACGAAAATTTTTGAGTGTGTTATATGAGCAAATGTGAATTACGTAACACCGAAAATGACCCATTTAATTGTTCCCAGAATGTCTGCTCATTTTTTTCTTTTTCCAACTTTTCGAATATTTCGCTCATGATTCAAGAACGCCAGTAACGCTTCCAGGCAGGAACGCTTCCAGGCTGGAACGCTTCCAGGCTGGAACGCTTCCAGGCTGGAACGCTTCCAGGCTGGAACGCTTCCAGGCTGGAACGCTTCCAGGCTGGAACGCTTCCAGGCTGGAAGCGATGGAATACCAGTCTTCACAAGTAGAACGGATATTAATTCATCTTCAAACGAGTGGTTTTAAACAATTTTTTTTTATATTTTTATTTAAGGACACAGTATATAATCTACATGTTGTTATACATAAAACTTAACAAAAAAAACTCAACACTGAGAAAAAACAAGCCTAACTAGGAATGAAACAGAAGAACCTACACCTGAGTATTCCTTAACAAAAAAACCTACATAACAAAACCTGTTACACTTATGCATATTTTGTACAAAACTTTATGTACAAAACATTAAGTATACACCAAAACATTTCTCATCAATTATTTGGTTTAGTAACTATTATGTACATAGATTCTCGAAACTAAAACTCCTGAAATGTTTTCAGGAGGAACTAATCGTACGCCCAGCACCCCAGCTAAACCTTCCAGCTTGGAACGTTCACAGCTAGAAAATAGGGGGATAAATAGATGAAAATTCTTCTGTAGAACGGTCTTATCATCTCACCAGGTACACAGTTTTTTATATTAGTTAAGGATACAGTTATAATCCTGTGTTATAATAAACTTACTACAAAAAAACTTCCAACAGGAAGAAAACAGTAATAGGAATGTACAAAGACCACTAGTCCTACAACAGAAACATACAAACCGTTGACAAATTTGTTACAAAATTATTACAAAACATTAAGTATCACCAGGCACCTCGCATACATATTTGTTAAAATATTGAATAGGAATAAACTCTGACAATAGTTTTGGGGCGAAATAAATCTATCCCCGCACCTTTACAATACAAATAATTCTTTCCCCTCAAAAAAATTTATAAAAAAAATTTTTGGTCCTCCTCCCATCAAAGTATCGGAAAGGGAAACCCTTGGTGAAACCCACAAATCAAAGAAAATACTTAGGCAAAAATCCACTCTCTCACAGAAGCACCATTTCAATAACGGATACATAGCCTACACCAGGCACCCCACGACACAGACTGTCACATAGGACAGGAATCCTAACATACTCCAACAAAATCAAACCCGCATCTACAACAACAAATACTCGCTCAACCAAAAAAATCACAAAACTAAATCACAAGGACCCTTCGAACCACACATCAACAAACACCAAAAACTCACACTCTACTCACAGACCCAACAATAACTCAACACACACACCACACACACACAGACTCACACAGACACGCACACACACACACTCAACACACACACACCAAACACACACACCACACACAACAACACACACACTCAACACACACACTCAACACACACACTCACACACACATCAACACACACACACACACACAACACACACACACACACACACACACACACACACACACACACACACACACACACACACACACAAAGGCCTTCACACAGACAGGCCTTACATCATGTTATCTTACATACACCACTGGAGCATCCACCATCTCTTCTCTTCCTTACTACAATCATTTCCAAGTACTCATCACTCACCTCCGGAAGCCAACCCCTTGCTGCCTTTCCCCGGCACCAACTGCAGTAGTCGTGCCACAGTCAGTCCCCGATAACTCTCCGGAAAAAGAGCAACCCACTGACACCCATATAAGCTCCTATTCCTACCCACCGACCTAAAAAAACTCGCCGCTAAGGCCTTGATCCTGACATTACCCACCACCTCCCTCATTCCTCAAGAAACATATAAAAAATCAACCATTATATACCTTAACGCCCTCGCTACCTCATTAGACACTCCTCCCACGTCTAAAAGTAAAGCCCTAAGGACCCCCACCCTTCCTCCTTCCAATAATCCAAAAACACCCCTCAACCACACCCTTACATTTTCCAAAAAAGGACAAAAATACACCACATGGAAAGCATTTTCCACGTCGCCACAATGCACACATGAAGCATCACTCACATATCCCATCTGCCTCAACACCTGTTTTGACGCTAATGTCCCGATAAGGAATCTGTATACCACTTCTCTCACCCTTGCTGGCATTCTTAGCTTTCGAAATTCCTCCCATATTACCCTCCAATTATATGTGGGGAAGACCGCCATCCCTTGCAGCGTCTCCCGATGATACTCTACTCCCACCAGCCTCCCTATTCGCAAATGACGCACATCTCGCACTCTTAACATATACCTCAACATATCCTCACACACCTCCAGGTCCCTCCCACTCCACCAACAACGTAAGTCCCGCATCACCTCCCCCACACGCCGCCCCCTGACCCCCCTGCACTGAGGTATCTCACCTTGACGTATATTGCCCTCACCCTGGGCCCCAATGCCAACAAACCCAATCCCCCCTGACGCACCCCAGTCATTACTACATCACGTCCCAACCACGCCCTCCCATAGCCCCATATATACCTTAATGCCCTCCTCTGTATGTCTGTTACGTCACAATTTCTCAAGGGATATACTGCAGCCGCTCCCCAAACCTTACTGTATACCAACGAATTCACAATCACAGCCCTTTGGTGCAACGTAGCATCTCTGGCCTGAAGGCCACGTAGCCTACCCACTGCCCTGTCCCTAACTGCCTCTGAATTAATCTTTCTACTTTCCTGCCTGTCCTCTGTGTACCAAATCCCACAAATCTTAATCCGTTCTACTACATTCCATCCAAACCCCTGACCCAATCTCCCGCCTATCCAGGTGCCCACCTCTAACAACATCGACTTGCTTTTGTTTACCCTCATTCCTGTTACGGCCCCAAACTTCTCGATGACTCTACCCACCCTTGAAAAATCCTCCCTTCCACTAAGTAAGATCGTCGTATCATCAACGTAATCCACAACCCCCCCGTCATTCCCCTCAACCCCTCCCCACACAACTCTCGGTCTACAAGCTCATAAAATGGGTTCTGAATGCAAGCAAATAATAGCTGTGAAAGTGGGCAACCCTGCCGCAAACCCCTCTCCATACGAATCCCAGAACCCAACGTACCGTTCACCTGCACATGCATGATCGCCCCGCATACAATGCATCCACCCACCTTACCACCCTGGCACCAAAACCCAAATCACACAAACTCTCACGCAAAAACACCCTGTCCACACAATCATACGCATTCTCCCAATCAACCCCTAGAACCCCCCCCTCCACAGCCCTCTAAGAAATCCCTTATGCACCTGTGTCCATCCTGCATACTCCTCCCTGGAATCCCAAACTGACCTCTGTGTAAAATCGCTCCGAGAACTGCCTTCATTCTATTCCCTAGAATCTTTGCGAATACCTTATAGTCTGCGCACATTAAGGAAATTGCCCGGAAAGCACTCAGTGCCTGCGCCCCTTCCTTCTTTGGTACTAATACAACTATGCCTGTACGTTGTGACTCACCCATTCTCTTTCCATCTAGCATATTTTTCAAAACCCCAACTAAACAATGCCTCATGCACCCCCAATGAGCCCTGTAAAAGTCAATAGGCAAACTGTCAATGCCTGGCGCCTTACCCATATTCATGCTGAAGACCGCATCTGCCACCTCAGCCTCACTAATATCAGCCTCCAACCCCACCCTATCCTTTTCTCCTATAGCCTTATGAACCCCCCTACCGAAAGACGCCTGCCAGGCGCCCCGCCTCCCACCTTCTCTCCATTTTCTCCTGAGCCATTCACCTGCATAAATGCTCATACTCTCAGTGGAGATGAGGACCTCACCTTCCGGGTAATCCCCACTCCCGCACTAGTCTCTAACTGCAATAACGTGGTCACTGTCCTACGCTCCCTAAACTTACGCAGCACATACCCTGTCGGTTTATCCCCCCACAACACATCGTCCAACCCTGAACGAAAACGTATCGCATCAAAACGTTCATTATGAATCTCCTCAATCCTACCTCGAAGCAGTGCTATATCTCTCTCCCCCTCCCCCCCCCCTCCCGTAACATGCCTGCAACTGTCCCTCTAAATAATTCTGCAAACCATATCTCCATCTCGCTTCCTCACGGCCCTTGACTCTATAAAAATTCGCGATCCCAGGTTTCGCCCGCAACTCCCACCATTCTACAAGCTCCATAGCCCGATCCCTATCTCCCCAAAACCCATTCCCCCCTCCAACCTCCCCCCCTTCCCCCGAGCAGCCGCACATTCAACTTCCAATAGCCGGGGTAAATCTGCACGGCACCTTCCCACGACAGATCCACTATCACTGCTCTATGGTCCGAGAAACCCACATCAAAAGTCTGTACCCCTCCAAACCCTTCATGACGTAAATCCTGTCTAGTCTTGCAGCATACCCCTTACGAATGAACGTGTGCTCCACCATATAACCTCCTCCCCCTGCAACATCTACGACACCCACGTCCCTCAACACATCCCTCAGAACACGTAATACACAATCCGCCCCCCTCGGTTCAACATCCTGGCCCTGAATTACACAATTCCAATCCCCACCAATAATCGTGATGGCAGGCAATCCCCGCAGATGGTACAATAAGTCTTCTCTCACAAAATCCGCTTTTACTCGTGTATTGCTCGACGCCGGCATATACACTCCTATGAAACATGCCCTTCTATCACCCCATACACCATCTACCCGCACAACCCTCCCCCCTGCCTCCTCCCAACCCGTGACATGCAAGGGGCTGGTCTCCTTAATCGCTATCGCCACCCCCCCTTTCAACTGCCAAGCACAACTAACGTACAACTTATACCCATGCAACAACAACTCAATACCAATCTTATGATTGTGTTCCTGCAAGAAACACACATTCACCTGGAACCTACTAACCATACTAACCACACAGTTTTGATCTCAGCCTTGAGACCGTTCACATTTAGAGTGACACACCTGAAATTTATAAGAACAGCGGCTTCCCTCTATGCCTCTGTGGCTTGCCTACCATCCCTTTTCCTGTGCGTTGACCCGACGCCTCACCAGACTTTCCCCTGGCTCCCTCCCCACCTTTTACCTTTTCACTACAGAAATCAGGATCCACTAGATCCTTTTGGTCCAGCAACTCCTCATCCTTTGCCCAAGCTTTTTTGCCCGGCCTCTGCCCCGGCATGAGTACCTCCTCGGCCTCAACCATGCCAGCAGGCCTTTTCCTAGAACCACTACCCACACACATGTCTTCATCCGACAAATGCTCCTGATGGACCTCCACCTCCACCACTTGCTCTAAGCGAGTTCCACACAATGTTTGTACCACAGACTGCTGTTCCTCCCTCACATCAGCCTCGGCAGCACTTAAGGTGGCGGTCCCCGACCCGTCCAAAAAAACTCTCAACAAGTCCTCCAGTAAATCTTCCTGAGGACCATCTTTCCTTCCTGATGGAGCCCCCGACGGTCTTGTCTGCTACCCCGAGCCTACCGGGAGTGTAACACAGGTACCGACCGTTGGTACTTCCCGATCAACCTCTTCACTCCAACGACCACTCGTCCCTGCTCCCTCCTCTCCCAACTCAGGCATCAACTCACAAGGCCGCTGCTCCACTGCCAACGTACCAGGAGCCCTGGTAGGCTGCCTCCTAGGACACTGTGCTGCCATATGGTCGTAGGAGCTACATAATCGACAGGTCCTTCTTTGGCTGGCATAGTGTACAAAGACCTGCGTCCTGGAATCCACTAGCATGATATAGGACGGTATAGGCCTAGCCAAACGTCATTTTGAGGGTATAAGAACCCTCAGGTCGTCCCTCATATGGCCCATCTTTCCATACTCCCATCGTAGCCGAATGTACTTTACCATAACTGTTGAAGACCTCCTGTATACTATACGCAGTCGCCTCGAAAGGGACGTTTCTCACCTTCACCCACGTATAGTACCTAGATACGTCGTGCAAGACGACGTCCACTGCCGAATTCACAGTCACCTTCCTCTCTGGTACTCGTCAACAAGTCTGTCGTAGACGCCGGTACGATTCAGTTTCAGGAATACTCTGGTCATCCCATTTAAGGCTACACCATATACTTCATCGTTGGGGACACCATAGACGTCTCTGATGATAGTGGGTAGCAATGTATTCATCGTTTCTCCAGTGAGCGTGCCACGTACCAGCTGTATACAAACAGTGTTGATCCGCTGACCCACTCGATACGCCATTTTGCCTTCCAGTTGCTAAAGGTCACCACCAGAGGGCAGGTGTAGCTACTAGGCGTGCGTCCTCTCTCCCCGGAGGTCGAGAGACGAATGAAGAACGGATATTAATTCATCTTCAAACGAGTGGTTTTAAACAATTAAGTATTCCGAGACTAGCAGAGATTCGAACCCCCGGTGTTTCATTATGCCTTGTGAGAAGCCCGCCAAAATTCCAAGGTTACTTTTGGTTATAATTGCATTTTTGTTTTTTCCGAATATTGTTATTTTCATGTGAATATTTGGAAGAAAACAAAGTATGGCATATCATGCCAGTAATAGCGACGAGACAGAGTGCAACCAATTACGCTTTTATCGTGTATATATTATCTAAAAAACTGGGGGATACAAAATAATATGTCGTTCAGTTCCCTCTATACTATGCAAAGTCAATATTAACAATATTGTCCTCTTCGCTTTCGGGCTGAGTGGACGCACTGCGCAAACAGCTCCTGCTTTCTCTGGTGCGCAACTTCCTGTTTTCACCAAGATGGCTGCCAGCTACCGCAGGAGGAGCAACACCGTGTGTGTTGACCTTGTTAAAGGGGCAATTTACCCTACGAATGCCTCTGTTTTATTACCAACGATTATACGGGACACGTTTGGCATTGAAGTTGAAGAATTACACGGAATAGCACTTAATGGTTCATCACGAATCTTCATAAAGTTCTGCACAGTGGAGGCATATGAAAGGACGGTGACTCAGTACCAGGAGAAGAACATCACCGTATCATCTGGTCTGGAGGTAAGCCTGCGGGATGCCTCAAAACACTACACCTGGGTGAGGATCCGCAACGTTCCTTTCGAGGCAGACGATGTGGATATCAGAGAGACGGAAATAAATGGTATAAAATACCGACACAATGGCAATATAAACACAAATGCAGTATAATGTGATCCTTTATTGACTACGTTTCGCCCACACAGTGGGCTTTTTCCACTTTCCAAACTCCACTATCCTCGTCACTTCATCAGAGACTGCAGACGGCGAGCACTAAACATCTTCAACACACCCAGAGAAGACACTGCCGAGAAGAGATACATAGTCCTTCCCACCAACTCCATTGCCAAACATGTTTCCAACATCTTTGCCAAAACATCATTCCAAGTATCTACCTCCACAACCACGACCATCAAGGACATCACCAGTAGTAGGCAGGACAAGCTCCATCCTCTGCAGGGGTATTCATAATCCCTTGTAATGACTGCAACAAGTTATACGTGGGCGAAACATCAAGGGACCTCCAAACACGTATTTCAGAACACCAATACGCAAGCAGGTCTGACGACACAAGGAATGCATGCGTACAACACCGTAATTCACACAACCACTTGATAAACTACAGAAAACTCAAGACTTATCGCCACAGAAGACAACACCCATACCGAAGAATCTGGAATCATCACTTATTTCTATATCCGACAACTTCAACCAGAATAGTGGCTTCTATAACATAGCTGAACCACTTGCAAGAAACTTCTTCATCGCTATCCCACATAAGAACACTGTAGAAGGTCTGCTCACAAACTTGTCCAGTCTCCTTTCCAAGCTACCCAAGTTTTTAGACTCTACAACCCAACTCGGTACATCATCAGATGCAGCATTCTTCACCTGACCTCAGCCGGACTATAAATACTCGCTTTCCTTCCACCCCAGGTAGTTCTGTTTGTGACTTGAAAAAGCCCACTGTGTGGGCGAAACGTAGTCAATAAAGGATCACATTATACTGCATTTGTGTTTATATTGCCATATCAGAGAGACATTTCAAAGATATGGTGAGGTGCATGCTATAACTTTAGTTCGATGGACGGAGGGAATCTATGAAGGGTTGCCGGCTGGATCTTACACCGTCAAGATGTCTTTAAGAAGACCTATTCCATCGTATGTTGTCCTGGAGGATTTTAGGACACAGTTGTATGTGACCTACGCGGGACAACGCAAGACGTGTCGCCTGTGCGGCGCTTTTGACCACATGGTGGCTGGATGTGGTAAAGCAGCAGCGCCGCGGCCTTGGGAACGGCAAGTAGTCACAGAGTCTCAGGCGGAACCTCTGCCGAAGACTTTGAGTGCAGCAGGCAAAGGTAATTGGGCGGACCGAAAGTGGATGGCGTGTTAGAGATTGTGTGACACTACCAAGTGGCTTCGATGCTCCCGCAAACGGGCCCGGGAGTTGAAGCAGCAGTTGTGGGGGTGGCGAGAGACGGTGATCCAAAGGAGTTATCTACACCCCTACAGGAGATGATTAAGTCTTTCTGGACGTCCTGCGGAGGAGACCCATCTACAGACGGAGAATTCTGTGGTTGAGAAGGGATTGATTGAGCGGATTCCAGTGCCCTCTGGGGCAGAGCCTGGCATGTTGCAGGTTGCTACAGAGGGAAGCTGAGGTGACAAGGGGAATGGAAATACTGATTGGAATTGAGGGCACATCTAGAAAGAGGGCTGGTGGCTCGTCGGATGAGGAGTTATAACACCAGCTCAGCGTTCAGGGAAGAAGAATCGTTGACGGGAGTGATTAAGAAGGGGCAGGGTACGTGCACAGTGGGGGGGGAGGGGTGTACAGGACGGGTGAAAGATGTGCACGGGAAAAGACGAAGCAGCTAAAAAGTGGGAAACAGCAGACACAGAGACATAGAGGAAAGCTACCCTTTCTGAATCTATAACGTGTCTAACGTATAAAAACGTGAAAGGCCTTAGAGCTGACGGTATACGAGTATGTTGGAGAATGTTTGGCGGCGGGTTTTTTACTTTGATGTGTGTTTTATTCAAGAACACTATTTCAAGTATGGCAGAGTGTTGAGGTTTATCTGAACGGTTTTAGGATGTAATGTGGTAGTCAGGGAAATTAAAGGGTGGGGTGGTCAGTGGCAGTGAGGGAGTCCAGCCAATTCCACGTGCTCAAGTGGGGATGGGGAGGGGAAGGGGAGGAGTGGTGAGGGTGGAGGGTATGGGGTGAGTTAGAGTATGTTTTCTGGGGATATAATGCCGGCAGATAGTAACATATGGGGTAAAGGTGAATGTTGTAAGGGAGTTTTGTTTTCTACATGACGGGGTTACCAATGGCTTCTATAATGGTGGGGTTTGGAAATGTGTAATCAGGAATAACGTTGTGGAGCCGAGAGGGGCCGGGTGTGTGTGCTTGGGGTATGAGGGATTTGTTGGGGGATGCAGGGGTTTATGTCATAGTCAGGGGCGATGGGTGGAAAGTAGAGCACATGTTTATGTGGAGGGTTTATGCGGCCAGGTTGGATCATATATATTTTCACTCGAGAGATAACTGTAGAACGTGTAAGGACGCACAGAGATTTTAGGTTTTCGGGAACCATTCGTGCCGTGTTGGCACAGATGGCTTGGGAAGGGATGGTCGTAGGTATATGGGGGTTATTGGAAATTGAATGTGAAGGGTTCTTCAGGGGGAGGAGGAGAGGGGTTAAACATTCAGAAGACTGGTGGAAAGGGCAACTCTGGGAGGATGCAACAATGAGGAGGATGTTTTGGGATGATGGGTGAAGCACTAAATTGCGGGAATTAAGGAGTATTACCCAGCATGAGGACAGGATGAGGTGCGGTGGAGGTATGGTCTACAGAAATATTAGAGGGGCAGCTAAAATGATGTTATGAAGGGGGAGGGGGGGTAGCATGGAGAAATAGAGGTTTTGCGGGAAGATGAGGATATACAATATTCTCGTTTTGATGCGATACGTTGAGGGAAGTTTAAGAGGAGGTTTCTATGGGTGTGACAACATCAGGATGTGTTTTGAGGAGATTTAGGAATAGCCAACAGATGACTACGATTATGGGTTTTTTAGTGGTTGTGTTAAAGAGGTGGGGGGGGCTATAGGGTGGGGGCAGGTACTTTAGTATCACCGATGGATTGAGCAATTATGCTGATCATTGGTTTAGGGGGAATTTAATCAGGGGGAGGAGGAGAGAGGGAAGGGAGTGATTCTAGGAGAAGAATTCGAGGATTTTAGGGAAGAGGAGAGAAAGCGGTAATGGAGGGTAGGATCAGTGAGGAGGAGGTGGAGGAGGCCGGTAATGGGCTTGAGTAGGGGAAAAAGCGCCGGGGCATTGTGGAATTCCCTAATGATTTCTATATTACACATTTGTGATTGTATGAGGAATGTCTGGTCCTGTTGTTTAAACTGTATGAAGGAAAGGGGAGTGTTGGGATCGCAGAGACGGTGTGGTAGTAGTTTTGGTCATAAGGGAGGGGAGGGGGGAGAAAGACCCTTGGGTTGCTTTTAGGGCTATGTCCCTCATGTGTGCAGATTTAAAATGTTTTGCGAAGGTTTAGGTAACCGTATGAAAAAAGGTTGCTTGACCGAGATCCTACATAGAGGTCGTGTGGGTTCCAGGACGAAGTATGCGTGAGGGGCATGGAAGAATTAAGGATTTTGTGGAGGAAAACATGGGGGGGGGATTCTTGGGATTGGATTGGAAGGAGGCTTATGACAGTGTAGACAGACATTATGTGTGGAAAATTTTACAAAACATGGTTTTGGGGGATGAGATGTGCGCTGGGCGACTAATTTTGTATATGCCTGCAACGGTATAAGGTTACAGGTTAATGGGAAAGTTAGGGTTGCCGGGTGCAGATGGGGAAAGGGGTTTGCGACAGGGTTGCCCCTTGTCTCAGATCCTTTTTGGCATGCATGCAGGGACCCTTTTTATAGGCTATAGATGGAAGGAGTGTGGGAACAGGGAGAGGTGGGAACATGGGAGATGTGGATTGTGGGGTTTGTGGATGACACCACAGTTTTGGTGGGAGGGGAAATAGGATTGGGAGAATGTGGGACGTATAATAGAGATTTTTGGCGGAGGCGGAAAGGGATGTGGGTTATTGGAGCAAAGTCAAAGTTATTAGAAGAGCACGTGGGTGTGGGGGGGGGCGGCCCGGGTTGGGGGAGCTGAAGGGTGGTATAGTGGATAGAATTAAGATATGGGGGTTGTAGTATATGGCCGGACGCTAGAGGAGGCGCAGGAGAATAAATCAAAGATGTTGTGAGTAGTTGTGATGGGTTAGATGCACGGTGGAGGGTGGGGGGATGTAACATTGCAGCAGAGGGTGGTGGTAGGTATATAAACTTGTGTAACAGTAAAGTGTGGGGCGTGGCAGATAATATATCCAGAGGTCATGCGATATTCAGGATTGGAGAGGGTAGTTTGAGGTATGTGTGGGTTATGGGAAGCCATGGTACGGAAGGAGGTGGTGATGATGGGTGTACGCAGGGTGGATGGGTCTTATACCTTTGGACACACGACGTGAAGGGCAGTGTAGGTGAGCAGCGGTATTTGAGGGTGGGAGGGGAGAGAGGGGTTGAAGGGTGGGAGAGGTCATGGGAGGATGTCGAAAATGGTGGAAGGGGAATGGCCTATGAAGTGTGAAGATATGGTGCGTAATTTTGTTGGGCAGTAAAGGACTAGCAAAATAAGTGAGTAAGTAGGCTGGGAGGACAGGTTGGCAGGGTACAGTGATACAGGGAGTAGCTACATATGATTGGAAGGATTTGGGAAGATTTTCGGTAGATCAGAGTAAGCCATGGGGTTTCGTGAAGTGGTTTATAGATTCTTTATGGTAATTCTAGCCACAAGGTCAGGGCTAGTATAGAATGGGTATGTAGGTGCTGGCACTTGTTTGACATTGTGGGGAGAGGAGACGGCTTTTCATGCCATATATTTTTGTGAAAACTTGGGTTTTGTAAGGGCATGGTTAGCGAGAGTTCTGGGTATAGTGGCGGGAGGGGGGAGAAACATTTCGACTTTGAGGGCTTTGCATTTTGATGTGGGAGGGGTTTCCAAGGACATTCGGAGGGCAGTGATGTATGTAGTGGCAGATTTTTTGTATGTGTCTTGGTGCATGCGGGAGGTGGGGGGTGAATATAGGGTGCGGGCACTTGCGGCGAGTGTGTATCGTACAGTATGCAGAAATAGGCTACTATATGGGAGGTTGTGGGTAAATAGTTTTCCCTTGGGTTATCGTAATCTGACGGTAGGTGTAATGTTAGGGTTGGGTGTAGTTTAGAGCTGGATTGGGCTGTTTTCTCCCTAAACTGGCATTCTTGTTCTTTTTTGAGATTAGTGGAGGATGGAAGGTGGAATAAAAGTGTGTGGTAGTGGAGCATATGGGTGTAAAGTCGTTAGGAATGAGGGGGGCGTAGGGGGGGGTGAACTGGTGACATTTGGTTAAGAGACAGGGGTTTTATGACTTTCGACGTCAGGTACGAACTTGAGCATGGAAGGGAACGTGAGTTTGTGTTTTTTTAATACAGATAGCATGGGGTCAGGGGATGGCAGGGGGTGGCTTTCTGAAGTGTCTTTTGTCAGGTTGGCTTTGTTAATGATTGAGGTAGTACTGCCGGTACATGTTTTATTAGGAGCCATAAGTTATATTGTGTAACTTAGTGCGTGACAGAGTAAGTCTGATATTGCTCTGGAACATTGTTAATAAATATATATATCTTGTTGAACATGATAATACATAAAAAATGGGAATATGTATTAGTGAGTGAGTTACAATTTCTAGTGTACTGTTACCATATTAGTTGGTATTCTTCACTTTGTCAAATAATTACTATCTATATATTGTTATAAGTTATTTTGTTAGTTCTTATTTTATACGTTTTAAGTGAACAAATGTAAGGTGTTGTGACGTCTAGTGCAAGTGGCATTTATCTTGCACTGGGGAAAAGGGGAAGTGTAAAGTAAATATGATTGGATCATAACGAAATGTCATTGGATATATGTACACTGTATTTAGAAGACGGGAAGGATTGTGAGGATTGTCAATATATGTATTAATTCTTATATAAATTTCATGGAAATCAGTGTGATAATAATGTACACCTATTAGTCGGATGTTAAGTATTGATATTATTATGCTTATTGTAATATAATTGATTGATGAAATGTATAATCTGGTTTTTATCTTTGGAGTAAAGAGATAAAAATCATAGGTGATGGGGGATATTTTGTAAGCACAAAGATGAATCAGCAGTATGTATTTAGAAAATGTAAAAATTTTATTTTTCTGTGGCGGAGACGATAAGGGGTTCTCAATTCTTTTGTTATTGT
>NC_069491.1:20842303-20875372 GCF_026875155.1 Cherax quadricarinatus
TTTAACCAACAATTATTTATAATCAAACTAACTCCCTGAAAGGACACATGGCATAACAAATTTCATTAATAAGGTCAGGAAGGGAGCCATCCCATTTTAACACTAAAAAATATTTTTTTGGTAAACACTTGGAATGCTAGAGAAAATTCGTACAACTGAGTGTATCAATATTAATGCCCAAAAACCCAAAAACATGGGTGGGTCATCATCTCATTAAACCCGCGCCGGGAAACGCTTGTTCTGTTTCCTGACAAACCCCTTACCAAAATACATAAAGTATTAAATTAGGGGCTTTCCCCATGCTTCACTTAGCTGAAACAGGTTGGTATTCTCCATTTCCCGAATAAAAAGTAAAAAAAAATATCGCTTTTTAATTTTAAAAATTAGAAAGTTAAAACATACTCAACCTCATTAAAACTGACGCTTTTTTAGATAATTTGCATCAGCTCTTAATTTTGAAGCCTTTCCCCAAGAAACATTTCGTGTTTTTACAAGAAAAACAATATTACAATTTTAAAACTAAACTACACTTTAAACCCAAAACCAAATGCCTTTTTCCCCGGGTGTAATGGAAGCAAAAAAAAGGGAAAAAATTTTTAGACTTGTATTACCCTTCAATTAAGAACACAAAGTACACTTGTACAGTATAAGTTTAGTGCACTCCACGGAAGCAAGGCAAAATAGAAGCCCAAGATAGCAACCGTGCTTCAACCACTCTAGAATGGGGAATGAAAAGGGGAAAACCAGGAGAGGGGAAACCCACTTAACCTCTGCGATTCCCCAAAACCATCTTTTTATTGGCTAAAAAACCCTGGTCATATTTGAACGACGGGGCCCCATCATCAAACCTAGCAACCGGGTTCGTGGTTGGGGGGATAGCCTTAAATGAGGGTGTTTACATGCGCCAAATAAAGGTTAGTACTTTTTACATGCCACACCCCACCCCGAAAGGGCTCAGGAAAGGCGAAACCCCAGTGGTAACCGTCCGCCAGGCACAAAAAAGGGACCCCCCCCTTTCCCTCTCCCCCATCCAACTTAGATTGAGCTCGCTTTTTCTGACAAAAACCAAACCCCAAACTCAAAGTGAGACGCAGTCAGTCAGCTAGCATAGGTCCAAGATACACTGACGGTAGCCCGCATCCCCTCAAAAAAAAAAAAAACCCCACACCGGGGGAAAAAAAAAAAAGAGCGTAAAAAGGGGGGTTACCACAAAATAAATCCTAACCTAAATAAATAAAAATATTAGACTCTAGATAAGAGTCCCCCAACCCAATTTTTTTTGGGCCGGCAATATATTAATTCTGAGTGGTAGGGTTTTGCTCTTAGCGTGCAGCGCATGAGCCTTGTTGGGTTCTTCATGGCTTGGAGATATACAAAGGGGGTTTGTGTACTGTAGATTGGACTACCTGCGAGTCTGGCCCACAAAAACATCGAAATGCTCCAAACCCAGTCCCAGCTCGGGGTTCTTTTTCTGGTAAGTAACCCTCTGATGGGGCTGGAACTTGGCTGAAAAGTATGCTGGGGCTGCAACTCCTCTTTTCTCGTTTTGAAATAGTACTCCCCCAACCCCAGACTCAAAGCATAAAACCTTAATGAAAAAGTTTGGAGAAGTCTGGAGACAAAGAAGGGTGCAGTAACAATTTTCTTTTGCTTTATTAAAACAGTGTTACAGTTGGCCCAAATTTAAAGGGGAAACTTTGTGTGGAAGAGAGGTAAGAGGGGTCAATACTGAGAAATTCTTTACAAATTTCTGAAAATCCTATATGCATAGGAAACGTTAAAGAATTTCCTACATGGGAAAAATTGAAAATTTTTAATAGCAAGAATTTTAAAATTTAGGTGCAACCACTACCTCTTCAGGCTAAAAAAGTGACGGGGCCGGGCCCAAAAGGGAAAGATTTAATAAATTAAACTGTTAAATGGGAACTTTTAAAGGTCTTAAAAAGTCTTAAGTCTAAGTGGGTGTTGACCCCAAGTATGACCCACAACAATATCATCTTTTGTACCTGCCGTGCCTCAAGTCCTTTAAACCTGAGGGAATAAGTTTCGGGAAAATAAAGAGGGGGAATTTTTCATTCGAAGGGGGAAAAAAAAAATCTGTGTATTGTAATGACCCCCGGGAAATTTACGAAGGAGAGTTTTCCTTCCCCTTTTTCTAAAAAGCTCCCGTAGTAACCTTTTGGAGATCTAACGGGACACAAAAAACCCTTTACCCACAAAGTCAATACGTCACCCAAAACAGAAGGGGGGTAAGCATCTGTAATTGTGACCTCATTAACCTTACGGGGCGTACACATACAACCCTCCATCCCTTTTTCACAAGGAGCACGGTGAAGCCCATGGTAATGACTCCTTCACTAAACCATGCTTCAACAAAAATTTACTTCCTGCGAAGTACCTCTGCTTTTTCAGGATTAGCTCTGAGGGGGGAGTTTTATTGGTTTAGAGTTTCCCACATCTACTCATGATAACCTAACGTAATTTTTTTTGGCACATCCGAAAAAAAAAATTTGGATATGTGAAAGCTCAGTTAAATTTTTTGCTTTTCGTTCAGATAGTCCCCTCCCAAAAGGGCTTGGATCCTTGGGAAAAAATTTGAAAATTTAATATTAAAATTTTAAGATAGAGTGCAAAGAAACAATCGTCCTCAGAGGTAGAGGACAGAGTCATTATTGGGACCCTTTATCTGGGGATGAAAAAAATTTCAATGTTGATGTGGTAAATTTTTGTTTTTGGGTCCCCATCAATGGGACACCACATAATTTACTCGATAAATCTACTTACAATCTGCATAGGTCCCTAAATTAGCTTTCAAGGGGTGGCCAGGTATAGGTTCCTGCACCCAAAACCTTGTCTCCCCGGATGGAAGGGGCGGGAAATTTTGCACTTCTTTCATACCTCTTTCATCTTACTTTGAGCTTCTTAGGTTTGCCTTGGCTAACTGACGTGCCACCAACCCTTTAAGGGGGGGTTGTAGAGTGTGAGCTAACATTTCCCCATCCCTCCCTTCTTTGACACCCGAAAAGGACCTCGTACTTTTGCTAAAAATATCACTCAAAGGACTATACCCTGTAGCTCTTGCACCCTTCTCGTAAGAAAAACCCCAAAGGGGTGATTCATCCCGTCTGTAGGAAAGTGCATGCAAAAAAATTTTCATCATTGTTTTTAATGTCTGATGGAATCTTTCCAAAAGGGGCCTTGGGGCTGAGGATGATAGGCGGGATTAGTTTGGGTTATCCCTAACCTAGTTAATATTCTTAAATGCTTTTTGGGAGTAAAATTAGTACCTTGATCACTTTTTAATAGTTTTAGGGAAAGCCAAAACAAGAAATGAAATTTTTTAAAGCTTTTGGAATAGCTTTAGTATAATACTGCGCATGGGAAATTTCTTCGGAAACTGGTTTCTTTTTTCCAAATGTAAAAAAAATATTGATTTCCAGACTTTGACCCAGGGAGTGGCCCCACAAACTAATTAAATCTGCAAAAGGTTCTCCCCCAGAGGTATGGTTGGAGAGGTCAGGGTTTAATGGAAAGTCCCCCGGTTTCCCTACTTGCTGACATTTCGGCAACACCTAATATGATTCTTCACATCTTTCTTTAATTTTGGCCCAAAAAATTCTTTTGTGATTCTATAAAAAGGTTTTTGTAAAACCCAAATGACCTCCCAAGAATTTATGAGTATTTTAATATTTGAGGTCTAAAAATTGGTTGGAAACCCCTAACCGTCATACAATTTCCGGCCCTCTATACCCTTTCCAGCTAGTGCAGATCAAATAATCGTTTTTAACTTATACCTGACCCATGACCAAAGAGGATTTACCCTGGCTGCCCCCAAAAATGAATTTTTTAAAAAAGGGTTCCCTTTCGTTTTGCCCCCCGGAAGGAAAGTCCCTCGGCATGGAAAAAGAGCATCTGGCAAACCGCAATGGGAATAGGGAAAGGCTTGATCGGGGGGCTGTTCACTTGTTTTCAGGGCTCCGGCTGTGTGCCTCATTAAACAACGTGGCTTTTCCCAGATCGGAGTCGTCAAGGGTAGGTCAACATTCTCTTTCCCGACAACCTTGGGATGTTGCCGAGTTTGGCCAAAACCGGGGAAGAATTACTCATTATGGTTCCCGGGAACGCCAAAGTAGTAATGTTATTACCCCGAATAACTGGCATTTTCATGGGGGAAACCCTTTTTAACACCTACAGTCAATACCCAGTGTAATAGTTTTCACTGTACTAAATTTTTTTGCAAAGGAAAAGGGAAATATAGCTCCCCCAAACGCTTCCAATAAAACAGGGAAATTCAAGGAAGTGTTCTCTGAAAGGGTAATATTCCTTCTCTTACAAGTGAGCAATATTCTCCAGTATCTCTAAAGGTTTTTAAATTTTCAGTTGTTTCTGAGTTTTCCTGAAGGGAAATAAGACTCTTGCAATAAAAAGGGGGGCCTTTCCCTTTTTTTCTACTTCTCTAGGGGACATGATACTAGGATTTTAAAGGGGATTTTCCCAATGGGTTGGGGTTTATGGGGCATTTTGGACGGATGTGACCTACTTTGTTATAGAGGAAGCAACGACAGGCTTGCCCTTACTCCCTGCTGACGTTGCAAATGGTGTCGTTTCTGGCGGGTGTCTCTCTGGATACTGTTGTCGAGATGCACCATGAGTAGTTTGCCTCTCCGCAGGTTGGGACCATATGTTGAAAAGGGGTTTGGGCTCACCAGGTGACTTAGTTGGCTGAAGTAGACGTTCTCCCTCCGGCTGGCACTTCATTCTCCAAGGTTGACGATCTCTGCTCATGCCAGGCTGTTGAAAAAGAAGACGGGACCGCTGGGGACAAGGAGCGGTTAGTTTCGAAGGTATCAGCCAACCTGGCTGCCCCCAATGCAGTGGTTAAATCACGATCCTGCAGAAAGGACTCGAACTCTGGCCCCACAGACTCCAGCAGGTTATCAATCAAATAAGCTGTACCAGCTCCTCAAAGGTAGAGACACCACTTGCTTTATACCAGCTGGTTAAAGCTTTGGTTTGCTGTCTCCAAAGTCCACTAAGGATTTTACCAAGCTGCCGCCTGCTTTAAATTTTAAAAAACTTTCTTATTTGGCTGGGATAAAATGTATATGCTCCAACACTGTGGTCTTCACTACTTTATAATCAAAAATTCAGCGTCATTTAAAAGCTGACGTAAAATTCCTGTTTCCTACCCAATAATGCTGTATGAACCAACGATGCCCATGCTGTTCTGGGCACCTCAAGGCTCGAACCTGATTTTCGAAGCTTTCGAAAAATTGTTCTGGGTTTAGCCTCTTGAAGCGGGGAACAAGCTGTACTGCTTTTTGTAAACTAAAATCATTTACAGAATGCGAAAAACTGCCTCCTTTCTCTTTTCCCTATAAAATTCTTCCTTGCAAATGCTCTCTGTACCCTAGTTTGCTCAAGATTGATTTTTGCCAGCTGAAGTGCCAACGACGCTGATTCACCTTGAGACAACCCAGCTGCACTATACTGACCATTTTGCTCCGTAGGTGTATCATCTTCCCCTGCGAGAACTAGTAGTTTTTGCCCTAGCTCCCGTAGAGGGAGGAGTCTGATGTGCCATCTCTTCTTCTATAAGTTTGTCAGCAATCAGTGAAGGCAGTTGCGCAGCTGTTAGAGTGCGTTTGTATTTAATGCCAATGGAACGAGCAATTTTCCAACAACGCTGTAGGGACAATTTAGGTGGGTTATGGCAAAGAAATATGCCGACACCAGACGTCTGACTCGTCTAGGTGGCATAAGTTATTCGCTATGCACAGTATGATTGCAGAATACCACAATGTAACACGTTAATTTGCAGAACACGCTTAACTATGCACAGTACGATTGCAGAATACGCATACAAGCAAAGCTGACTGCAAAATTCTCCACACCGAACAGGCTAGTAACAACTGACACGCAAAATTTGTAAAGCAATGCCAGACAGCTACACTGTTCTAGAAGATTGACCGTAGCGAAGCGAGCACACCGAACAAGCTAGTAGCGAGCTGTTGAAGGCTCACACATTAGCAAGGCTGACCTCTTCAAGGGGGGCTCCTTGGCGTGGTGAAGAGGCTCTTGGTCTGAGGAATTAGCCCTGTCGGTCTTCTTCCTCAGACCGAACCTAATTACCCCCCATTCTCCCCTCCCCTATCCCATCCTCCCCATCCTCCCCTTTTTCCATTCCTCCTCCTCCTCCTCATCCCTCCCTTTTGCCCTTCCTCTTTTTAGCCTTCGTGATTTCTCTAAAGGTGCGCTAGTTCCTGGGTTTTAGGGGAAAGGACCCCGGGGTCCATCCATTCCGTTGAGGTTTCTTGGCGGTGGCGTAGTTTGCCGGGGAAATCTGGATTGCCTAGGGATGTCCCGATCCCTCTCCGGTATCCCGGAGTAGCTTTGGGTGTTTTTTGGGCGACGGGTGTATCTCTGGAACCCACCTTTCGGATTCCGGGGGTGGTGGCTGAGGGGGTATGCTTTGTGGCGGATATCCGGCCGCCCTCTCTTTTGTCCACGAGGGTAGCTCGGCAGATGTAGGTTGCTTTTCCCAGATTGCTGGTTTACTGGCATGAAGGGTAGGGTATGGCACGGGTTCCATGCTGCATCTGCGCTACTAGCGGTGTCGAGTCCTCTTGGGCGCGGAGGGAGATTTCTGGCCCTTTCATTCCTCCTAGGAACTATCCCTCCCGGTCCCCCTTTTTTTTTTTTTTTTTTATTTTTATTTTCTTTTCTTCTTTCTTTTTTTTTCTAAAAAAAAAAAAGAAAGAAGTAACCAAAACCATGGCAGCCCTAGTCCATGAACCTGGTACCCCCGGGCCCCTTCTTGATACCGCACCCCGTTCTGACCCCGCCTCGTCTTTGGACCACTCTTCAGACATTCCTCATGCCTCTGTACCTATTGCCGGTGCTTTTTTTCCTCACCCGCTTCAGGTTATGAGGCCTCGACTGACCCCTTTCCCGATTTATCAGACCTTCGCTCTCCTCTGACTATGCTTTCGGCCTCTCCCTCTACGGTGCGGCAATTTTCAAATCGCCGACCCTTTTCCACGTCGGACCAACTCGGGTCCCGCCTAAACGTCAACGACAATTCCTGCTGATGATACTTCTCCACCTTCACCTTCTCGTTCTTCTCAGAAACGATCGACACGTCCTTCACTACCTTTCCACGCTCAGTTTCAGACTGAACAGTGGACAAAAATTCTTAAACTTTACGACCAACTTCCTCTACTGCCTATCTTTCTGACCATAGTATTGGAAAGGGCCACTCCTACGCCATTTTGGGTAAGATATTTCTTTTCATGCTCTTAAGAGCGGTACGCGCATCATTAACCGTACAGAATGCTCCCCAGGCTCGTGAGCTCTCTCGTCTTTCCCATATAGATACTGTTCCTGTCACCCTTGAAAAAACATCATTCCCTCAATTCTTGTAGTGGTTACCGTTATTCTGCCCCATACCAAGTTCAACAAAATTTCCAGACATGTGGCACCGACATTCTAGAACAGCTGGAACTCCAAGATCTCCCAATCCTCAAGGTAGAACACTTACGTTCTTCCTGCCCGTGGGCGGAGACGTTTACCCTAGCAATGTGGCTCGTTTAAACTTTTGACAGCCGAGAACTCCCATCCTCCGTTAATATAAGCAGGACATCGGTTACAAGTTCGAAAGGTGATCCTACACCACAACAGTGTAGAAATTGCTGGCGATTTGGCCATCCAGCGAAATATTGCAGATCTATCGCCGAATGCCAGTCTGTGGGTTGCCGATGCCCATTCTAATACGTCTTGCAATCGATCTCCCTCTTGCCTTAACTGTCATGAGGCTCACCCTTCGTACTCTCGCCTTTGTCAGGTCTTTTTTAAACGAGCGGGAAATCCGTTACCTAAAAAGAGACAGAAGGTCTCCCTTATGCCATGGCATTTTTCTCAATCTCCGCCTCAAGGGAGACTCCCACGTGTTTCTTATTCCCGTGTTTCAAAACGCCCCCCCACTTCTGGTATCCCATTTCTACACCCACCTCTGTGGTTACCTCTCCCATAATCACTCTGTATCTAATCCTTTTGCTGTCCTCGGTTTCAGACGTCCCTACCTCAACGCCTTCAGTCTAATTCGCTTCTTCGAGTTCTCTCTTACAACCCTCAGTATCGACGAGACCTCGTACGACACCTCTTCCCATCGTCCCTCTACTTCTCAAAAGTCAAAAAAAAGGTCCGGTAACACCTCCTACCCATTTTCCCACCTCCTCATTTTACCCTCCCTTTTCTTGTCCCTATTTTCTTCCGTCTCACTGGTCAGTTCAAGTGCAGAGGTTCACCCTCCTCCTCGTAATGTACCTTCCTCCCTGTTCCCTCCCAAGTTTCTTCCTCTTCTGCCACCTCCAGTTCCTGTCTCTTCTGTCCCCTGCCACGCTTCTCCAGTTCCCTCCACCCTTTCGCCCCCCCCTACCTTGGTACAGTCCAATACAGTTCCAATCTTTACTAAATCCTCCCCTACCATTCCCAATATTGTCTCCCATACGACATCTCTTGAATTCCGAAACACTTGAAGCAATCTCTAAAATATATTGCAGAGACCAAAACCATCAATGGACACTGATCCACCTTCCGCTCTTTTCCTCTTTTCTGCTCCATCTGCGAAAACTCCTTCTTCACAGCGCACCGTTCCTTCGCTGCTTGAACATTTTCCACTGCCTCCGCATGTGGACTTTTCTAACCCTTCTAGTCCGTAGGAACCCTTACCTGCGGATTTCAAGTATCTTTATCATTGCCAATCATGGCCTTTTTACAGTGGAATATACGCGGGCCTCAGGGGTAATCGGGGTGAGCTTCAGATGTTACTCTCCCAGTTTGCCCCTGTTGGTGTTTGCTTACAGGAACCAAAATTACACTCTGCTGTTATTTCTCACATTCAGGCTATAATTTATTGTATTCTTCAGATCCTTTCCTGATGGGACCTTTAATAAAAAGTGCCCTTCTTCTCCGCACTGATATTCCTTTACCATCAGCTATTTTTTTCATACTTCGCTGCATTACACAGCAGCCCGTATCCACTTACATAGGTGGTATACGCTCTGTTCTTTATATCTCTCTCCTTCTCGGGCATTATCTATTCCGGATTTTTGCCTTCCTTGTTTCGTCATTACCGCCACCGATTCTGTTACTTGGTGATTTTTAAAGCCACCATTTCCTCTGGGGAGGGTCTCATGTGATTCCCGTGGAATTCAGTTAGAGGCTTTTCTTGCCACCCACCCCCTCCATGTTTTAAATACAGGGACTCCCCACCCATTTTGATCCTCGGACTCATACTCTCTCTTGCATCGATCTCTCAGTTTGCTCTTCCTCCGCCGCATTAGACTTTACTTGGTTGTTCTCCCGGCTTACATGACAGTGATCATTTCCCAATTCTTCTTACTTCCCCTTCATATTCGCCACCTTTCGCACCCCACGCTGGCAATTTAATCGGGGCAAATTGGAACCTTTACTCACACCTGACTGTTTTTAAAGAGGTTCCTTCTTCGTCCCCCATCGATGAGCTTTTTTCACCTCTTCTCGTCCTCCGTTTTCACCCCAGCTTCTCATTCTATACCCCAAACTTCGGGCAGGCATTCTCAGAAATGCTGCCTTGGTGGTCTCCTGCTTGTGCTCATGCAGTACGTTTGAAACGCGCTGCATGGGCAGGTACCGGTACAATAGAAACCACAGAGCGACTCCTTGATTTTAAACAGAAGCGTGCGATCGCTCGCCGTGTCATCCGTGACGCTAAAAAGCACTTGCTGGCGAGATTATGTCTCCACCATCACCTCTGCTTCCCTCTATGAGTGCAGTCTGGAAAAAAGTACGAAAACTGAGTGGTAAATATTCTCCTGACCCGGCTCTGTTCTGCGGGTTGCCGTGTTGATATAGCAAACCCACTAGATGTTGCCAATGAAATTGGCAATCATCGGTCCGTATTTCTCAGGGACTCCAATCTATGCCCCTCATTTCTTTCCTCAAAGTCTGCCAGAGAGTTAGCACCCTTGGACTTTTTTTCTCTCAGAGAAGAACAGTATAATGTGCCTTTTACACTTCAAGAACTGGAGGCAACACTCTCAGCTTGTCGATCATCGGCAGCTGGGCCCGACGACATTCATATTCGTATGCTACAAATTTTACATCAGTCAGCCCTTGCCGTCCTATTACGCCTTTACAATCTTATTTGTCACAAGGAGTTCTTCCACAGCTGTGGAAAAACCGCCATTGTTCTCCCTTTCCGCAAACCAGGCACTACGGGGGCATGAAACCTCCCACTATCGTCCCATTGCTCTTACCAGTGCAGTTTGCAAAGTAATGGAACGTCTAGTAAATAGACGTTTAGTGTGGTATTTAGAGGGCACACAAACTGTCTCTCCATCGTCAATATGGCTTTCGTAAGGGACGTTTCTACCATAGACCCCTTACTGCGCTTGGATACGTATGTTCGTAATGCCTTTGCGAATAACCCCTCAGTTATTGCCATATTTTTTGACCTTGAGAAGGCATAGACACAACTTGGAGGTATTTAAAATTTTAGCCAAGCCCACTCCTTAGGCCTTCAGGCAAACTACCATCCTTCCTTAAGACTTTTTAACTGACAGGCATTTCCGTGTTCGGGTTTAAAAATGTGCTCTCCCGGACTTTGTCCAAGTGAAGGTTTTCCCCAGGATGTGTTTCTGAGCACAAAAACTTTTTCTCCTTGCTATTAATGATTTGGCCTCTAGTTTTTCCATCAAATATTTGGTCATCACTCTATGTTGATGACTTCGCTATTGCCTGTGCAGGCGCTGACTGTCACCTCCTTACAGTTCTCTCCAGCATGCAGTTTGACCGTGTTTCCAATTGGGCCACCACACATGGGTTTTAAAATTTTCCCCGCACTAAAACCCACCAAATTTACTTTCACTTTGACGCTCTGTCATCTCTGATCATCCTTTGTACCTCTATGGCTCACGTATCCTGAACGTGATTTCAGTCAAGTTTCTGGCCTCCCCTTTGATCGTAGGGTTATCCTGGAAACTCACATTACCTCTCTGAAGGCAACTTGTCACAGCCGGCTGAACCTTCTTAAAACCCTTGCTCTCTTTCGTGGGGAGCTGATCGTCGAACCCTCCTTCACCCACATTCCACCCTTATTTTATCGAAACTTGATTATGGTGACCAGATCTATTCAGCGGCATCTCCTGCTACTCTCTCTAGCCTTACCCCATTTTATCACCAAGGATTACGTTTATGCCTTGGTGCTTTTCGCTCTTCCCCTGTCGAAAGCCCCTATGCAGAAGCGAATGTTCCATCCTTATCCGATCGCCGTGATGCCCCTTGCCTGCGCTACTATGTACGCTCTCATGATCTCCGCAATCCTTCCATTTATAGAATGGTCACTGATATTAGTAGACATTCTTTATTTGTTCGCGCCCCTGCTTACTCCGTTTCCCCTTTTCTCTTCGCCTTCATTCGCTCTTGTCTTCTCTTCAACTACCACCTTTCTATGTACATGTAGCATCTCACTTTTCCCTACCCCCCTGGGAAGTTCCAGCTGTTCGAGTTGTTTTTCTCCCTCCTTGCTCGAAAGCCCAACTGTCTACGGTCGCTTCCCCCTCTCTTTTTCTTGACACTTTCACTCTCATTCTCATGCCATTGCTGTGTACACAGATGGCTCTAAGTCTTCTGACGGCGTAGGATTCGCAGCAGTGTTTCCGGACAGCGTCGTACAAGGGCATTTATATCTTCAGCTAGTATTTTTACTGCTGAATTATATGCCATCCTTACACACTTTTCCGTATTGCATCTATGCCTGTGTCATCATTTGTGGTTGTCTCAGACTCCCTTAGGTTTACAGGGTATACAAAAATTTGATACACCTCACCCCTTAGTCCTCCGTATCCAACTTTGGCTACGCCGCATCTTTACTAAGCATAAAGATATTGTTTTTTGTTGGGTCCCTGGTCATGTTGACGTACAGGGCAATGAACAGGCAGACACTGCTGCGCGGTCAGCATACATGACCTACCAGTTCTTATAGAGGTATTCCATGTACGGACTATTTTGCTGTAATATCTTCCCACCCTTTACACCCGTTTTGGGAACAACGTTGGTCTACTATGCTCGGCCCAAAAAACTTCAGTCTATTAAACCCAGTATAGGTTACTGGCCGTCTTCTTTTTCACCAGTGTCGAGTTGGGTAGACTACTCTCTCCCGTCTTCGCATTGGCCATACTCGTCTTACTCATGGATATCTCATGGAGAGGGGTTTTTGCTCCTCTCTGTGAGAATTGCCAAGCTCCATTATCAGTCAAACCACATTCTGTTGGACTGCCCCCTTTATCAACGAGCACGCAGAATTTACCTCTGTCGTCGTCTTCGCCCCGCTGCTCTCTCTTTACCTTCCCTTCTCGCTGATGGACCCACCTTTCATCCGGACTCTCTCATTGACTTTTTGACAACGACTGACTTACTTCACAAATTCTGATACTTTCAGCCCTTTCTACTTGTATCTCTTGCTACCCTCTACCCCCGTACTATCCCCTGCCCCGCTGTTTTCTGTAACCTGCTGATCATCCCCCCTCCCTTCTGCCATCCAATTCCCTTGCTTCCTTCCCTACCCTGCAGCGCTGTATAGCCCTTGTGGCTTAGCGCTTCTTTTTGATTATAATAATAATAATAGCAAGGCTGACCATAACAGTAACTGACACGCAAAATTTGTAAAGCGTAGGCCAAGCTAATGCAATGCCAGACAGCAAGCTGCACAATGTCATTCGTCTCTCGACCTCCGGGGAGAGAGGACGCACGCCTAGTAGCTACACCTGCCCTCTGGTGGTGACCTTTAGCAACTGGAAGGCAAAATGGCGTATCGAGTGGGTCAGCGGATCAACACTGTTTGTATACAGCTGGTACGTGGCACGCTCACTGTAGAAACGATGAATACATTGCTACCCGCTATCATCAGAGACGTCTATGGTGTCCCCAACGATGAAGTATATGGTGTAGCCTTAAATGGGATGACCAGAGTATTCCTGAAACTGAATCGTACCGGCGTCTACGACAGACTTGTTGACGAGTACCAGGAGAGAGGAAGGTGACTGTGAATTCGGCAGTGGGACGTCGTCTTGTACGACGTATCTAGGTTTCTATACGTGGGTGAAGGTGAGAAACGTCCCTTTCGAGGCGACTGCGTATAGTATACAGGAGGTCTTCAACAGTTATGGTAAAGTACATTCTGCTACGATGGGAGTATGGAAAGATGGGCCATATGAGGGACGACCTGAGGGTTCTTATACCCTCAAAATGACGTTGGCTAGGCCTATACCGTCCTACGTCATGCTAGTGGATTCCAGGACGCAGGTCTTTGTACACTATGCCGGCCAAAGAAGGACCTGTCGATTATGTAGCTCCTACGACCATATGGCAGCACAGTGTCCTAGGAGGCAGCCTACCAGGGCTCCTGGTACGTTGGCAGTGGAGCAGCGGCCTTGTGAGTTGATGCCTGAGTTGGGAGAGGAGGGAGCAGGGACGAGTGGTCGTTGGAGTGAAGAGGTTGATCGGGAAGTACCGACGGTCGGTACCTGTGTTACACTCCCGGTAGGCTCGGGGGAGCAGACAGGACCGTCGGGGGCTCCATCAGGAAGGAAAGATGGTCCTCAGGAAGATTTACTGGAGGACGTGTTGAGAGGTTTTTTGGACGGGTCGGGGACCGCCACCTTAAGTGCTGCCGAGGCTGATGTGAGGGAGGAACAGCAGTCTGTGGTACAAACATTGTGTGGAACTCGCTTAGAGCAAGTGGTGGAGGTGGAGGTCCATCAGGAGCATTTGTCGGATGAAGACGTGTGTGGGTAGTGGTTCTAGGAAAAGGCCTGCTGGCACGGTTGAGGCCGAGGAGGTACTCACGCCGGGGCAGAGGCCGGGCAAAAAAGCTTGGGCAAAGGATGAGGAGTTGCTGGACCAAAAGGATCTAGTGGATCCTGATTTCTGTAGTGAAAAGGTAAAAGGTGGGGAGGGAGCCAGGGGAAAGTCTGGTGAGGCGTCGGGTCGACGCACAGGAAAAGGGATGGTAGGCAAGCCACAGAGGCATAGAGGGAAGCCGCCATTCTTATAAATTTCAGGTGCGTCACTCTAAATGTGAACGGTCTCAAGGCTGAGATCAAAACTGTGTGGTTAGTATGGTTCTTACGTAGGTTCCAGGTGGATGTGTGTTTCTTGCAGGAACACAATCATAAGATTGGTAGTAAGTTGTTGTTGCATGGGTATAAGTTGTACGTTAGTTGTGCTTGGCAGTTGAAAGGGGGGGTGGCGATAGCGATTAAGGAGACCAGCCCCTTGCGTGTCACGGGTTGGGAGGAGGCAGGGGATAGGGTTGATGCGGGTAGATGGTGTATGGGTGTGATAGAAGGGCATGTTTCATAAGGTGTATATGCCGGCCGTCGTGCAATACACGAGTAAAAGCGGATTTGTGAGGGAAGACTTATTGTACCATCTGCGGGGATTGCCTGCCATCACGATTATTGGTGGGGATTGGAATTGTGTAATTCGGGGCCAGGATGTTGAACCGAGGGGGGCAGGTTGTGTATTACGTGTTCTGAGGGATGTGTTGAGGGACGTGGGTGTCGTAGATGTTGCAGGGGGAGGAGGTTATATGGTGGAGCACACGTTCATTCGTAAGGGGTATGCTGCAAGACTAGACAGGATTTACGTCATGAAGGGTTTGGAGGTCGGGAGGGTACAGACTTTTGATGTGGGTTTCTCGGACCATAGGGCAGTGATAGTGGATCTGTCGTGGGAAGGTGCCGTGCAGATTTACCCCGGCTATTGGAAGTGAATGTGCGGCTGCTCGGGGGGAAGGGGGGGAATGGGTTTTGATGAGTGGTGGAAGGGTTTTGGGGAGAGTAGGGATCGGGCTATGGAGCTTGTAGAATTGTGGGAGTTGCGGGCAAAACCTGGGATCGCGAATTTTTATAGAGTCAAGGGCCGTGAAGAAGCGAGATGGAGATATGGTTTGCAGAATTATTTGGAGGGACAGTTGCAGGCATGTTACGGGAGGTGGGGTGGGGAGGGGGAAGATATAGCACTGCTTCGAGGTAGGATTGAGGAGATTCATAATGAACGTTTTGACGCGATACGTTTTCGTTCAGGGTTGGACGATGTGTTGTGGGGGGATAAACCGACAGGGTATGTGCTGCGTAAGTTTAGGGAGCGTAGGAGTGACCACGTTATTGCAGTTAGAGACTAGTGCGGGAGTGGGGGATTACCCGGAAGGTGAGGTCCTCATCTCCACTGAGAGTATGAGCATTTATGCAGGTGAATGGCTCAGGAGAAAATGGAGAAAAGGTGGGAGGCGGGGCGCCTGGCAGGCATCTTTCGGTAGGGGGATTCATAAGGCTATAGGAGAAAAGGATAGGGTGGGGTTGGAGGCTGATATTTAAAGTAAAAGGACACAAGTGCAACTAATGTGACATTTATTGTGGCAACGTTTCGCTCTCCAGGAGCTTTATCAAGCCATTACAAACAATACATGGACACAGAGGGTATATAAAGGCTCAGAGTGAGGTGAATACTAGTGAGGTACCATTTCGATGTTCACTAGTGGTAGTAGTAGTAGTAGTAGTAGTAGTAGTGGTAGTGACAAAAGTAATACAATATGGTAGAGAAATTTAATTCGTACATGAGTAAAAGGATATAAAAGCTATTACTTGGGTAACATAAAAATAGGTTGGACAAATATAGACTGGAATGAGGCAGGTTGTTTCAGTGTTCACTCTCTTGCTTTGTGTAGTATAACGGGAGAGACTATGTAAATGGCAGGGTTTACTGTTTTCAGGAGGATTCTTGCTAAGACTTCGGAGATGGTGAAGCTGCCGTTGTTTTGTTTAATTGTATTCGAACAGCGATCAGTGCTGATTCAAGGCACTTGCGTGTGCGGAAATTAGTTTCTTTTATCACTAATTGGGCGCTCTGAATTTCATAAGATGATTGGGGGAAATTTTCCCGGTGTTGTACACAGGCGTTTTTTTAAGTTGTCGTTCCTACAGGGCGTATATGTGTTCATTGAGGCGGGTGTCGAGGTTTCTTGCTGTTTCACCTACGTAGTTTCTTGTCACAGCCTCCACAGGGTTTTAGTGTAAAACTCCTGCATTGATGGTTCGTGGGGCTTGGGTTTTGCCTGGTTAGATCCTTTATTGAAGTGGTAGAAGCGATGGCGACTCTAGGTGTTAGCTTTGTGAAAGTACTTTTGAGGGCGTTTAGTGCAACCTGGCTTTGGGAAGAATTATGACTTTGTTGGGAGCGGTGTTGATGCGTGGAGAATTGATGATCTGAAGGCTCTTTTCTTGCAGTCTTTTATGAAAAAAAGAAAGGAAATTGTAACTCAGTGAATGTTTGGTGAATGTAAGTACATTCCTCGTCAAGAAACTCAGGACTACAAATTCGGTTTTGCTCTTAGGGAAAAAACCCGATGATGATGCCTCTTTTGGTCTTGGTATCTTGACTGGAATAGAAGTGTGTGAGATCATTTTTATTGGTGGGTTTCCGATAAACTTGAAATCTTAGGTTGTTGTCTACTTTGTGAATGAGGACGTCGAGGAAAGGTAGCTTGTCATTGGACTCTTCTTCTAGTGTAACTGAATCGCTGGTTCAACTGCGTTGAGCCTTGCCTGAAGATCCCGTACATCAAACGTTTTGGAGTTATTACGAGGACATCGTCCACGTAACGTAACCAAGTGACGCTTAAAGGGGAAATGATGTTGGCGAAGTGTTCGGACTCTAGGTGTTCCATGTATAAGTTGGCTAGGACGGCACTTATTGGGGACCCCATTCCCATGCCGTAGGTTTGTTTGTAGAGCTTGTTATTGAAGGAAAAACATTTTTGAAGTTAAAACACAGATTTTCAATCAAGTCAAAAAAATCTCCGGGAGGTAAAGGGAGAAATTAAGGTCCTTTGGTTGACTTTACGTCGTAGAACCTCGATGGCTTTTTTGGTAGGTACTTTGTAAAGGGGGAAGTCACACCCCAAATGCTTAGTTTCTTGTTACGGATGGAGAGGTTAGGGATGCGGTTGAGAAGGTCGCTGAGTGTTTAAGATGAGGGGAAAAACCCACCAATAAAAAATGATCTCACACACTTCTATTCCAGTCAAGATACCAAGACCAAAAGAGGCATCATCATCGGGTTTTTCCTAAGAGCATACCGAATTTGTAGTCCTGAGTTTCTTGACGAGGAATGTACTTACATTCACCAAACATTCACTGAGTTACAATTTCCTTCTTTTTTCATCAAGACTGCAAGAAAAGAGCTCTTAGATCATCAATTCTCCACGCATCAACACCGCTCCCAACAAAGTCATAATTCTTCCCAACAGCCAGGTTGCCCCTAAACGTCTCAAAATTTACTTTCACAAGCTAACACCAGAGTCGCCATCGCTTCTACCACTTCAATAAAGGATCTAACCAGGACAAAACCCAAGCACCACGAACCAGTTCAATGCAGGAGTTTACACTATACCTGTGGAGGGGCTGTGACAAGATCTTCGTAGGTGAAAACAGCAAGAAACCTCGACACCCGCCTCAATGAACACATATACGCATGTGGGAAAACGACAATTTAAAAACAACGCCTGTGTACAACACCGAAATTCCACCAATATCTTATGAAATTCAGAGACGCCCAATTAGTGATAAAAGAAACTAATTTCGCACAACGCAAGTCCCTTGAATCAGCACTGATCGCTGTTTCGAATACAATTAAACAAAACAACGGCAGCTTCACCATCTCCGAAGTCTTAGCAAGAATCCTCCTAAAAACAGTAAACCCTGCCATCACATAGTCTCTCCTGTTATACTACACAAAGCACAGAGAGTGAACACTGAAACAACCTGCCTCATTCCAGTCTATATTTGTCCAAACCCTATTTTTATGTTACCCAAGTAATAGCTTTTATATCCTTTTACTCATGTACGAATTAATTGCTCTACCATATTGTATTACTTTTGTCACTACACTACTACTACTACTACTACTACTACTACTACCATATTTGACTCGAAATGGTACCTCACTATTTATTCACCTCACTCTGAGCCTTTATATACCCTCTGTGTCCATGTATTGTTTGTAATGGCTTGATAAAGCTCCTGGAGAGCGAAACGTTGCCACAATAAATGTCACATTAGTTGCACTTGTGTCCTTTTACTTTACTATTGTCGGTAATTCTACCAACTTTATTACGAAAGGGTGATATTAGTGAGGCTGAAAGGGGGCAGATGCGGTCTTTAGCATGAATACGGGTAAGGCGCCCCGGCCCTTGACAGATTGCCTATTGACTTTTATAGGGCTCATTGGGGGTGCATGAGGCATTGTTTAGTTGGGGTTTTGAAAAATATGCTAGATGGAAAGAGAATGGGTGAGTCACAACGTACAGGCATAGTTGTATTAGTACCAAAGAAGGAAGGGGTGCGGGCACTGAGTGCTTTCCGGGCAATTTCCCCTTTAAAGTGCGCAGACTATAAGGTATTCGCCAAAGATTCTAGGGAATAGAATGAAGGCAGTTCTCCGGAGTGCTTTACACAGAGGTCAGTTTGGGATTCCAGGGGGGAGTATGCAGGATGGGGCACGGGTGCATAAGGGATTTCTTAGAGGGCTGTGAAGGGGGGGGGTTCTAGGGGTTGATTGGGAGGAATGCGTATGATTGTGTGGACAGGGTGTTTTTGCGTGAGATTTTGTGATTTGGGGTTTTGGGGCCAGGGTGGTGGGTGGGGGGAGCATTGTATGCGGGGGCGATCAGCGTGTGCGGGTGAACGGTAGGTTGGGTTCGGGTTCTAGGGAGGGGGGTTTGGGGCGGGGTTTGCCCATTTCACAGCTATTTTTGCTGCGTTCAGAACCCATTTTATGGCTTGTAACCGAGAGTTTTGTGGGGGGGGGTTGGGGGGAATGGGGGGGGGGGGTTTGGGGGTTTACGGATTACACGATTTTATTTTGTGGAAGGGGGGGATTTTTCAAGGGGGGGTAGAGTCATCGGAATTTTGGGGGCCGTAAAGAATGAGGGTAAACCCAAAGCAAGTCGATTTTTAGAGGGGGCACCTGAGTAGGGGGAATTGGGGCAGGGGTTTGGATGGGAAAGTAGTTGAACTGATTAAATTTTTGGGGTTTGGGACACAGCGGACAGGCAGGAAAGTAGAAAATTTAAATTTAGAGGCAGTTAGGGGCAGGGGGAGTGGGTAGGGTACGTGGCCCTTGGGCCAGGATGTTACATTCACCAAAGGGGGTGTGTTGAAATTCGTTGGTAACAGTAAAGGGTTTTGGGGGCGGCTGCAGTATATCTTGAGAAAATTTTGACTAACAGACATACAAGGAGGGCATTAAGGAAATGGGGGTATGGGGGGGGCGTGGGGGACGTGATGAGAAAGATGGGGGCTCAGGGATGATTGGTTTCTTGGCATTGGGGCCCCGGGTGAGGGGGAAATACGTAAGGTGGATTTTTCAGTGGGGGGGGGGTAGGGGCGGCCGGGGGTGGGGGGGGTGAGCGGGGGCTTACTTTTTGGTGGAGTGGGAGGGACCTGGAGGGGGCGAGGATATTTGAGGTTATGTTAAGAGTCGAGTTGGTCATTTGCGAATAGGGAGCTGGTGGGGTTTGATATCACGGGAACGCTGCAAAGGGGTGGCGGTCTTCCCCACAATAATTGGAGGGTAATATGGGAGGGAAATTTTGAAAGCAAGAATGCCAGCAAAGGGGGAGAGAAGTGGTATACAATTCCCTTTTGGGGGGAATTTGCGTCAAAACAGGGGTTGAGGCAGATGGGATTGTGAGTGATGTTTGTGCGCATTGTGGCGACGTGGAAAATGCTTTCCATGTGGTGTTTTTTGTCCTTTTTTGGAAAATGTAAGGGTGTGGTTGAGGGGTGTTTTTGGATTATTGGAAGGGGGAAGGGTGGGGGTCCTTAGGGCTTTACTTTTAGACGTGGGTGGAGTGTCTATGAGGTAGCGAGGGCGTTAAGGTATAATAATGGTTGATTTTTTGTATGTTTCTTGGGGAATGAGGGAGGTTGCGGGTAATGTCAGGATCAAGGCCTTAGCGGCGAGTTTTTATAGGTCGGTGGGTAGGAAATAGGAGCTTATATGGGTGTCAGTGGGTTGCTCTTTTTCCGGAGAGTTATCGGGGACTGACTGTAGCACGACTACTGCAGTTGGTGCCGGGGAAAAGGCAGCAAGGGGTTGGCTTCCGGAGGTGAGTGATGAGTACTTGGAGATGATTGTAGTAAGGAAGGAGAGAGATGGTGGATGCTCCAGTGGTGTATGTGAGATAACATGATGATAAGGCCTGTCTGTGTGAAGGCCTTTGTGTGTGTGTGTGTGTGTGTGTGTGTTGAGTGTGTGTGTGTGTGTTGAGTGTGTGTGTGTGTGTTGAGTGTGTGTGTGTGTTGAGTGTTGTGTGTGTGTTGAGTTGTGTGTGTGTGTTGAGTGTGTGTGTGTTGTTGAGTGTGTGTGTGTGTTGGAGTGTGTGTGTGTTGGGTGTGTGTGGTTGAGGGTGTGTGTGTTGAGGGGTGTGTGTTGTTTGCGTGTGGTGTGTGTGTGTGGTGTGGTCTGGTGTGCGTGTCTGTGTGTGTGGGTGGGGTTGTTCGGTTATTGAAATGGGGCTTCTGTGAGAGAGATGGAGGATTTTGGTAAGATTTTCTTGATTCTGTGGGTTCGCCAAGGCGTCCTTTCGATACTTTTAAAGAAGGACCAAACAATTTTTTTTAGTAATAATGAGCGAGAATTATTTGTGTTGTAAAAGATGCGGGTTTGTGTTTTTGTTCCCCCAGAGACTATTTTTAGGATTCCTATCCTATTTAACAACTTGTACGGGCGAGGTGCCTGCGTGCATCAGGCTCAGTTTTTCCTGTAATTTAACTTTGTCAAGTTAGATGTTCTGGTACGAGAGTGGGATTGTACATTGCCCTATTCGCATTCCTTCCTGTTGGAAGTTAACAAGGTGGGAACGTGTATACACAGGGGTTAAGGGGTATATTTACCTGTTCAAACTGTGTACCGGGGTGGGTGATGGGAGGAGGACACATCTAAAAAAAAAAAAAAATTTTTTAAATATTTTTTTTTAAGTGGCAAATTTCAATATGACGTGTATTTGGGTTGGGGGGGTGTGGGGGTACTTTTAGTCCCTCGAAACATTGTCGGGGGGTTTTGGTTTTCGGAATTGTGTAATAATTTTTTTTACTATACCAAATATTGTACGAGAAATTTTTGGTTATACTTAAAGTTTTGTATAAAAATTTTGTAAAAAATATGCATAAGGAAACGGTTTGTTATGTAGCTTTTTTTTTTTTTTTTAAGGAATCCCCTCAGGTGTAGGTTCTTCTGTTTCATTCCTAGTTAGGCTTGCTTTTTCTCAGTTTGAGTTTTTTTTTTTTTGTTAAGTTTTTGTTAACAACATGAGATTGTATACTGTGTCCTTAAATAAAAAATATAAAAAAAAAAGAAACAACTGACACGCAAAATTTTAAAGCAATGCCAGACAGCTACACTGTTCTGAAGATTGACCGTAGCAAAGCGGCACCCGAAAAGCTAGTACGAGCTGTTGAAGGATACATATTAGAAAAGGGACCTAACAAAAACTGACACGAAAAATTGTAAAGCGAGGCCCCAAGCTAATGAAATGCCAGCAGCAAGCTGCACAAGTTCCTGCTAGAGCTTCACCTAAGTAAACCGGTTCTCTAAGTCCAGCCCCAGTCTCGGACAGGCTACCCATATTACAACCCAGGGAAACCAAATGGCCTGTTACCCGGGTGTAAGGAAGCAAAATAAACAGCAGAAAAAGTTTTTAAATTAATTATCCTTTTTAATTTTGAAAAAGCAATATAACATATGTCAGTGAAAGTTTATGCACTCACGGTAAGCAAGGGCAGAAATAGAAGCCACAAGATAGCAGACCGTGCTTCAACCCCCTAGAAGGGAATGACAAGGGGCAGAAGGAGAGTGGTTTCCCCCCATAAACCTTGCGATTGCCAAAACCACATTTTATTTGGGTGAACCTGGTCACTAGTTGAAAAAACGGGGCCCCCCCATCAACTTTTTGCAACCTGGTCGCTGGGTTGGGGGGAGTGCCTGAAAAAAAAAGGGGGGTGACATGCCCAAAAAAGGTTACGTACCTTTGCATGCACGACACCTACAAGCCAATGCAACAATGTAAATTTTTTTAAGCCATATACCAAATTTTAAAATTTTAACTCGATCAGAGGAGGCATTTTCTCAACTACGACAGAAGCAAATTTTCACCCGCACGAAAGCTTTTAAGTGTAGTAAATCCTACGGGTTTAGCGCTCCCCAGATTAATAATAATAATAATTTTAAATGATAAGTCATTATTTAGTTTATAAATGGGAAAGAATTATGAAACAAAACAAAAATAAGTAACGAAAGTAGACAATTACAAATTTAATTAATTTTTAAATTTAGCAAAAAAAAAAAATAATAAAAAAAACAAGTTGAATTAAAAATTTTTAAAAATAATTATGAAATAAAGTTAGTACGAAATTCATGATATAACTAAACGAGTTATTAAAAAATGAATTAAATTTCCCCGCTTTCAGATTTTTATGTTGTATTATTTTAAATTTGTTTTTTAAATTGAAATAATTTTCCAAGTTAAATTTGCAAATAATTTAAATTTAAACAAAATTTGAAACGTTTAGGTCTATAGTGGACTTGTTTCTGTGCTTCCCAGTGTGTTTTGAAGATTGAGACACTTATGCAGATATGGGAATCTTTATTCAGGAAAGTTTGCCACACAGTGGCTTTATCAGCCAAAACAAAGAGGAAGGGTAAGGGGGGAGGAGAATGAGGTAATCAGTCCCTCAACCTGGAGTCGATGTGTTCAGTCCATCAATCTTGTAGAATGTACAGCATAGGGCCGTAGACGTGGCTTATATACTGTAGTGACGTGACGTGACGTGACGTGACGTGACGTCACCTCACTACAGTATATAAGCCACGTCTACGGCCCTATGCTGTACATTCTACAAGATTGATGGACTGAACACATCGACTCCAGGTTGAGGGACTGATTACCTCATTCTCCTCCTCTCCTTACGCCTTCTCTTTGTATTGGACTGATGAAGCCACTGTGTGGCGAAACGTTTCCTGAATAAAGATTCCCATATGCAGCATAAGTGTCTCAATCTTCAACTTGTCGGTTTTTCAAACCATTCATCACAGCTGTGCTTGTACATAAAAGGTGTACAATACCGACAGGATTAGACACATGTGCACATATGTCTAATTCCTCAAACACCTGAGAGTTATAAACCAATTATTTCACTTCTATTCACTCGTTTAATGACTTGGTAAAATAGGAATATTGAGTCTGAAAAAAAAGATATTTTGCACATGTATGTTTACAATCTTTGTGGGAATAAATAATTCAGTTATGTTCTACATTATGTAAACAATAACTGAACATAAGTCTATCAAGTCGCTAACAGTGTATTCAAGCCAACACGGGAGGATGGATCTAGCACAATGGTGTACACACAACACAGTGTGTAGTTAATCCAAAGACAAAACACTATACAACTCTAGTAATGCTGGTGAAGGGATAAATGTCTGTGATTTCTGTTGTGGATAGTGTTAAGGACTTTAAAATTAAGTCACTATAAAAGAAAACAGAAAAAAAATCGAAGACTCCATGCTTTAAGGCAGCTGTGCTGACCACTGCACCACAGAGCAGTGTTGGTGGCAAAGTGACAGCCTGGTGGCTTCTGGCTCTGTTGGCACCCACCTTGAAGCACTAATGAGGTGTGGTCATAGGTGAGATCATAGACAAGTATGATCATAGGTGAGATCATAGTGAGGTGTGGTCGTAGTTACTGGAGGTCATAGTGAGGTGTGATCATACATAGGTGAGGTCTTAGTCAGGAGTGCTCATAGTGAGTGTGAGGCCATAGTTACAAACATAGTCAGGTGTGGTCGTAGATATGGTCATAGGGGAGGGGGGTCACTGGTGAGGTTATAGTGAAGTGTGACCATACTTAGGTGAGGTCTTAGTCAAATGTAGTCATAGGTGAGGTCATAGACAGGTGTTGTCATAGTCAAGTGTGGTCACAGGCGTGATTCATATTTCCAGGTATCCATCCGTGGGCCTCAAGATATCAACCCCTTCCACACTTTCCACTTCCGGTTATTTTGGTGCTTTCCCTAATTCACTGTGTCCAGAAGTCCATCTGTGTCCCTCAGATGAGCTCCCAGGTGTGATTGATGTATGGTCATGGTGAGGCGTGGGTCATAGTGAGGTGAGGTCAGTGATGGGTGGTCATAATTAGGCGAGGGCCATAGTGAGTTAGGCCTTAGGTGTGGTCGTAATTACAGGTCATAGTTACAGGAGGTCATAGACAGGGGTGGTCATAGTCAGGGGTGGTTTGTGTTTCCAGGTCTTCATCCTTGGGCCCCCGGATGTCAACCCTTCCACCTTTCACTTCCGGTTATTTGGTGTTTCCCTAGTTCTGTGAGTCCACAAGACACTTGTGCCCCTCAGATGAAGTCCCAGGTGTGGATGATGGTGAGGGGTGGTCATGGTGAATTGTGATCATAGTGAGGTGTGGTTTAAGTTTGCTTATCTTCCGGTTATTTTGGTGCTTTCCAGAAATCCATCTGTGTCCCTCAGATAAACTCCCAGGTGAGGATCATTGTGTTCATAGTGAGGTGAGGTCATAGTGAGGTGAGGTCATAGTGAGGTGAGGTCATAGTGAGGTGAGGTCATAGTGAATTGTGGTCATAGTCAGGTGTGTGTCCAGAAGTCCATCTGCGTCCCCCCAGATAAACTCCCCGGTTGTGGATCATGGTGAGGTTTGGTCATAGTGATGTGATGTTATGTAAGGTATGGTCATGGTGAGCTGTGGTCATAGTCAGGTGTGGTTTGTTTCAGGTCTCCATCCGTGGGCCCCGAATGTCAAAATCTTCCACACTTCCCCCTCCCGGTTATTTTGGTGCTTTCCCTAGTTCCCTGTGTCCAGAAATCCATCGTGTCCCCTCAGATGAACTCCCAGATGTGGGGTCATAGTGAGGGGTGGTCGTAGATGTGGTCATAGTGAGCTGTGGTCATAGGTGCGGCCATAGTCAGGTGTGGTTTGTTTCCAGGTCTCCATCCGAGGCAGCCCTGCTGACCACTGCACCACAGAGAAGTGGGTTTGGGAGTTTGGCAAACCAACCTTGAAGTACTAGTGACCAGTGCTTCCCTCCCTGCTGGCTCCCTTGTACTAGTGACAAGTGCTTCCCTCCCTGCAGGCTCCCTAGTATAGTGACCAGTGCTTCCCCCTGCTGGCTTCCCTAGTACTAGGCCCAGTGCTTCCCTCCCTGCTGGCTCCCTAGTACTAGTGACCAGTGCTTCCCTCCTGCTGGTCCCTAGTACTAGTGACCAGTGCTTCCCTCCCTGCTGGCTCCTAGTACTAGTGACCAGTGCTTCCCTCCCTGCTGGCTCCCTGTACTAGTGACCAGTGCTTCCCCCTGCTGGCTCCCTAGTACTAGTGACCAGTGCTTCCCTCCCTGCTGGCTCCCTATTACTAGTGCCCAGTGCTTCCCTCCCTGCTGGCTCCCTAGTATAGTGACCAGTGCTTCCCCCCCTGCTGGCTCCCTGTACTAGTGACCAGTGCTTCATACACCAACATGGATTGATGGTTTATGGTAAACTACAAGTGTGAACTTCAAGTGAATTTTAAGTGAGGTGTGGTCATAGTGAGGTCGGTCATAGTGAGGTGCGACCAGTGATATGCGGTCAGTGATGTAATGTCATGGTCAAAAGGTCATGGTCATAGGTATGGTGTGGTTATGTTTCCAGGTCTCCATCCCTGGGCCCCCGGATGTCAACCCTTCCACACTTCCCACTCCCGATTATTTTGGTGCTTCCCTAGTTCCGTGTGTCCAGAAGTTCATCTGTGCCCCCTCAGATAAAGCTCCCAGGTGTGGATGATGGTGGGGTTTGTGGTCAATAGTGAGGTGTGGTCTAGTGAGGTGTGGTCATAGTGGGGGGTGGTCATGATGAGGTGTGGCCTAGTGTGTGGGTCATAGGTGAGGGTGGTCACAGTTGGTGAGGTCACATTGAGTGTGCTCATAGGTTAAGGAGGTTATAGCGAGGTGTGGTAAGTGAGGGTGGTTATGTGAGGAGGGGGTTATAGTGAGGGTGGGTTATAGTGAGGAGGGGTTATAGTGAGGAGGTGGTTATAGTGAGGAGTGGTTATGGTGAGGTGTGGTCTACAGGTGTGGTTATGGGTGAGGTATAGTGGCGTGGTCATAGTCATGTGTGGTTTGTTTCCATTCCCACTTCGGTTGTTTTGGGTTTGCTTTCTCTGTTCCGTGTGTCCAGAAGTCAATCTGTGTCCCTAGATGAACTCCCGGTGTGGATCATGGTGATTGAGGTCATAGTGATGTGAGGTCAGGGTGAATTGTGGTCATATTGGTGGGGTCATAGTGAGTGAGGTCATGTTTGTATGGCCGTTAGGTGTTTGTGGTCATAGGTGAGGGTGGATGGGTGGGGTGAGGCGATAGTGAGGTTTTGGGCCCGTAGATGGGGTGGTTATAGGTGAGGGGTGGTCACAGTTAGGCGAGGGTAAACAGTGAGCTGTGAGGTGGGTCATAGACAGGTGGGTCATAGACAGGTTGGGGTCTAGCAGGTGTGGTCAGTCAGGTGTGGGTCAGTCAGGTGGGGTTTATGTTTCCCTTTCGGTTATTTGGTTTGCTTTCCTAGTTCCGTGTGCCCAGAAGTCTTTGTATCCCCTCAGATGACTCCAGGTGTGATCATGGTTAGGTGTGGCCATGGTAGGTGTGGTCATAGTTAGGTGTGGTATAGTTAGGTGTGGTCATAGTCAGGTGTGGTCATAGTCAGGTGTGGTCATAGTCAGTGTGGTTCATAGTCAGGTTATGTGTGTCATAGTCAGGTGTGGTCATGTCGGGTGTGGTCATAGTAAAGGTGTTGGTATAGTCAGTGTGTGGTTCATTTTTCCCAGGTCTCATCCGTGGGCCCTGGATGTCAACCCTTCCACACCCCACTCCCGGTTATTTTGTTGCTTTCCTTTAGTTCCGTGTGTCCAGAAATCCACCTGTGTCCCCTCAGACGAACTCCCTTTCCTCACTTTCCCAGGTGGGCGGAAGTTTGGGTGGGTCGGGGGTTGGGTAGGTGGGTGGTTTGGTGCGTGTGTGTGTGTTGTGTATGTGTTGGCCCCTCCCAGTGACCTTGTTGGATGGTAACTTGGTTTTGTCTAGCTGGTCAAACTGCCGAGACTTTTCCAGGTGGGTGGAATTACAGGAGGGGACACACACAAAACTGCGCCTGTAATTACTCAACCAAGACAGCCTGGAACAGTCGACCAGCTAGACAGGACCAAGCTGCCTCCCAACATGGCCACCAAGGTGAGGTTACTAAGTGAAAATCTTGGATTTCTATTTATGTTTTATAAAGTGTTCAAGTTAATTTTTTGTTTTCACTCGTGCAGCTTTATAAGGTGTGTTTGTAAAAGTTTTATCGTTTATAGATGTGTGTCCTTGGGGTGATTCTGTCTTCTCAACAAGAAATCTGCTGCAAAAAAGTTATAAGCGTTTTTGTTGAAATCCATCATTTTCATATATGCAAGACACTGAAAATCTACAGGTACATTCCCCACACACACACACACACACACAACACACACACACCACACACACACCACACACACACACACACACACGATAACCACAACACGTATATTTCTCTCGTCCCTCTCTAATATCTAATATCTATTGCACAGGAAATAAACCCGGGAAAAAATTTCTTTAGCGTAAAATTTTTTTTTGAATCCTGTACTTTTTACAGCATCTTCCCCAACAATGTCTCCACAATAGCATTCATGTTTACTTAACATTTCTCAGGAACCATCACTCTCATCCACACTAAAAAACTTCCTTGTTGATAAATCAACCTTCACGGTAGTTTAGATTTTGACAAAAAACGCTTTCAACAGTGTTTGATGCTGCCGTTTTTATTCACTTGTACGTTAGCAACTTTGGCAACAAAAACGATGTCTTTTGTAACAATTCGCTTTTTCTGTTTATTGAACGTTTGCAGAAGTATGTTGATGCAAACATGCACGTGGCCTCGGGGGCGTTGACCCCCGAAACTTTCTCCAGGTATTCTCTCCAGGTATACTCTCCAGTTATACAGTGTCCAGCAGTTTTTGAACTGTACCAGAAAAAAGGGCAGGGGAAAAGGTTGCTCGTTATTTTTGTTTTGTTTTCATTGTTTATATTTGTGTCCGTATGTGACTGTCTTCCCCCCAAGAAATCCCCTACAAAAAGTTATCAGCTTCCTATTTTGTTGCAGTTAGTCTTTTTATTATATGCAAGTCACTGAAACGTCCACAGGCAAACACGCAAATGTACACACCCCACACACCCCACCCCACCACAAAACACACACACACCCCACAGTTGTCTCGTCCCAATCTGGAAAAATATACCTTGAGAGGGTTTCCCGGGGGCAACGCCCCCCCAGGCCCCGTCTGAGACCAGGCTTCTAGAATATTATAAAGACAATTTCCCCCGCACACGTACAATAGTTAATATCCCACCACTGTGTGTACACATGTGTGAAAACATTCTCATGCACATACGTGCACTTTTTCACACAGACGTCATGAAAAACCCCAACTCTAGTCTATAATATATTAGTGTAAGTCTGAGGGACCTGCTGGTTCCCCCGAGTATTAAAACTTGGGATAAATTACCTCCTACTTGGTAAAGCTATGGGTATTGATGATTTTTGAAGTATAGTTATGATCAGTGATTTATGGTGATGATTTGTGATTTAAAGTAATGACCTGTGATTTTGCAGTGTTTTTTAGTTATGTTTTAGTGATATGTGTATTTAAAATTATATATTTTAATAGAATTCTGAATAATCGGGATGTAGAATGCTGTTACAAAGTATTTTGTAGATATCCTTAATGATAAATATGAAGATATAAGGAAGTAACAACTGAGAAAATCTTGTACTGATATAGCAAAAAAACATTCTTATGAGTTATTACATAATCTTTCTCTCACTTTTAAGTTTTTTTCATTTCTTCACTTCTCTCAGCTTCACTATTTTGAGAAAAAATAGGTCACAAAAAAAAAAAAAAATCTAGGAAAGAAAATAAGATCAAACAAACTGGGAGAGTCAACCACTCGACAAAAGGGATTGTTGTGTTGATGTTACAACCTGGCCAGTAGAACTGTCTTCATGTCTTCAATTACTGGTTTTTTTATGTATTGTCATCTTGCTCTGCTTTTCCTTATTTTAATGTATTGTTCTGGTATGTTCTTATGAGGTACTTGTGTACTGTTCTGCTGTTTGTTATTGTACTTTTATATTACAGTTTTGTTCTTATGTTTTAAATGAATTTTTTCTTTTGTGTTTACCGTACTGTTTTGTGCTGTTCTATTGTTATTATGAGGTACTTTTCTAGCCATTTTCTTCATTACTTAAATTTTGTCTTTTTCGTCACTCGATCAATCACAATTTTGACAAATTCCCATTGCTTGGTATAATCATCAGGAAATAGACAACACTAATATTTATTGCTTATATGCGTCCTTGCATGTTACAGTAGTAATTTTCTTCTGTATTACTGTATTTATTTTAAGTATGAACTGTTTTTGCGTGTTGTCGTACCGTTTTTCTGCATTACTTTATGTTCTTGTCTGTTGACTGCTATGTGTTGTTGAAGTGGGGGTAAGGTTCCACATTATTTACATCAAGCACTTCAAATTTTCCCACTGTACCTTCCACAACGGCGTCTCCAACACTGGGTTATAATCCCGCAACCACTATATCTCCTTTCGCTTAATTAAATTACCCAAAAAAAAAGGGTAATTTGCATGGAGAGAAATTCATGACCATTTTTCTCTTAAGAATTATACGTGAGCTACGACTAAACGGCTCCATTAGCACCCATTATAGCTTTCAAGTCTTTTCTTTTGCAGGGCGAGACACCTAATACTCATTTGTCGGCTAGAACCCTGTTACCTATTTTCTGCTGGATGAAAGTGTCAGAAAATGATGAGTGACACGCATTTAGTCTCGACTCTTCGAGATATCGAAACCAAAGTCCATTTGTGAACCATGTTTTGGTACCACTGACTACTCACTGTTCACCCAAGTGCTTCGTTAGCATAGTCCGAATTTTGTGTGAGTGGAATCTTGTGCAGAATCAGCGGTAATGTTGCTTATACCAAATTTAGGTTTTTATTTGTGACTGTAGAGATGAAGTTGAACCTTCAGTGCCAATTCTCTGAATTGTTCTAACTTTGGGGAATGTTTTGACGATAGAACTGCTGAATTAAAAGGAATACTTATTCATATCGTATTAAAACTTGCATCAGTTATTCCGTCTTGCTAGATAGTCGACTGTTTTACCTTCTACTATAATATGTTGTGGCCTTTTTGCCCTTATGGTTATCTTTGTTAAATTTTTAATTTTTCTCTGAACTTTTCTTCGTTTAATATGGATTTTCTGCCCGATTGCCCGATCAGTTTTTCTACACATCATTACTTTGGACTTACCTTCGTAAGCTGCAATTTGAGTAATATTGTCAAGAAGAATTTCTTCGACCCCTGAAGCTGGGGTTGAGAATCCCTAATATACAATTGTGTGCATATAAAATATATGCAGTATTTTACATGTATAAATAAAAAGAACAGGGCAAGGAATTGAACATGGGGCCTGGAAGATAACGTGTCCATCGCTGTTTCCACTGAGGTACGAGACCTACAAAAATGAAGTTTCACAGCCAGCAATTCTGTAATATGAAAACCCAGACACGTGTGCAACATTGGGTATCTTTTTGTAGACGTTTCGTTTTCGCCGTGAAGAATCATCCACTATTTCGGTGGTCTTCCCACCAAACTCCAAGGCTGGGGGACTGATTACTCATCTTTTGTATATAGTTTTACTGTCTGCAAATTATGTCCTAGAATCTTCATTGATAAAGCCACTGGATGGCGAAACGTCTACAATAAAGATATCCAGATGTTGCACATGTGTCAGTTTTTCATCTTAAACATCAAAAATGGTATAAAATTTACCGACAGGTTGGTAGGTAAGACCTCAAGGGTGATGGACTGATTAATCGTCTTCACATCTCTACTGTTCCCGCTACTTTCTGTATTCGACTGAAGAAGCCTACTGTGTAGGCGAAACGTTTCGGAATAAAGTTGCCTAACTGTTGCTGAGTTTTCATCTTGTCGGTGTTGTATACCATTCTTTTACAGTTCTGTAATATGTTTAAAGTCAGAGGTCACCAGCCTTGACAACTGTTCCTACAGCTCCCAGAAGCTTTCGTGGTACCATCTATTCTCAAGCACCTTAAAGCCAGTCTATTCTAACCCTCGTAGCTGTGGGACAGAGCTGGACTTTGTCAAACCACGGTTTGAGTCCCCCCCAATTCTTTCTTTATTCACTGACAATCGTTCATCACGATATATCTTGAGTTTATATACATTAAGCTCATAAGCAGCTTTAATGACGCACAGAATTCTTGGATTTTTTCATATTTTCAAATGCAAGATTTTGTTCTAAGGCAACTATGACATGCCATACTGACATCTCTGAACCCAGTGAATTTTTGTTTGCCATGTTTAGTACGAAGGTAAGGCCGACTCCACTTTAACTGCAGCCTCTTTACTTGAAGTCTACGGCCATATATTAATAACTTTAAGATTTGGTTTCTGCATTGTTTGTCATGTATTAACGTTACGGAGGAAATGGATTTGCATTATGTAGTTTGTATTTGTATGTACTTGGATCTGGGTTGAGGTTTTATATAACTTGTGCTCATCGGGACAAAATTAGAGAGGCAGAGTGCGATACCCTCATTGGGCTATTCACTGTGAGGACTGATTATACTTCAAACCGTATTCCTCTTATAAGCATTGATACCGAATTGTATTTGTCGTATTGTAAAGGAACTGCCACGATGTCAGTAAAGTCATGATGTCGGCACAGTGGTGGTTGGTGGTATTTGGTGGTAGTGGTAGTGGTGGTAGTGGAATGACGTGGCCGAGGACTGGCATATTTCACTTCTGGTGTTTTTCTCTCGGAATGTAAACAGATGAAAATCTCAATGGAAAAGAGCTAATAACTCCAAGGGGAGAAATTAAACACGTTTTATCAAATAAAATAATATAGCGAATTAACAATACAACGAACCCAAAACTGAAACTGACCCAGAATTATTAAAATGTCCAGTGAAATGTTTAGTTATCGGTAGAGACCAAGAGAGAAATTGGTAACAATGAGAGAGGGGAAGGGAACTCGTGTGTCCTAGCCTGGAGGACGAACCTTTGTCTGTGTCCAGTCGACCTTCCCGCTACACAACCACATTCGTTGTGCTCACCCACCAAATAATCCCCGGGTTGTTCCTGCCTTCTGAAGAGACTCCCTTGCAGTTTATATTTTTTAACACAGGCGTCTCTATCACGGTACATAAATTCAGCGTTAATTAACGAATAATCATTTTGAGGATACCCGACTGTTGTATGCTCGTTTATACTCGCCTCTGGGAAAACTGTTTTGCCTGGAGAACAAAGGGGCAGCTAAAAATAGAGTAAAAATTCGTTAATGAATTCGTCAGGGAAAAAATCGATGATGGAGATTTTATGGCAATCTCCACAATTGTTCATTACTAATATCTTCGTAATTGTGCAAATGTTTAAATAGTTGTGGCCTTGAAAACACAAGGACTCAAGACATTGGGGTCGGTTCTAGAGCTCATGGTAATGTTCACCGTTGACGGGCGGCTGCAGTAAGTACTTCTTTTTGTTAAGCATCAAAATTTCACTCGCTTTCCCCATTAACAATGACCAGATTAGTGTGTCATCGCCTCGGATTTTCTTTCGCTATTTCTGCTTTAGCTTTCTGTACCTAGGGTTACAATTCATCACGTGTGTGAGTGGATGAACGTAAAATGTGCCAGTCTATCTCCAGGTCAGTGTTAGTATACCATAGTATGTTTTCATAAGGGCGAATTTTGTTTGCAATGTACCCCCGAAATAATGCATGTGATCCACACCATTATGTTTAAAAT
>NC_069491.1:20875872-20893478 GCF_026875155.1 Cherax quadricarinatus
AACTCTTCAGGATACCAATTTTTTACAGTGTTTCCTTATTTTATAAACTACGTCTACAAATTATTACCCTGGTAGGCTCTGTTACACACTGCTTCAGAAACCAGCCCTGGACTGTTTCCATAAAGTCACTGGACTCCAGATTAACGGTCAAAGAATTCCAGTCAATTTGACAAAAGTTAAAATCCCTACTAAATCGACACCATGCCTAACCCTTCTAGGGTAGGGTAGGTGCCTGAGCCCGAGCCTTTAGCTCATAAGACTGTCATTCCCATTAGCCCTCTTGGGGCGGGATGGCAGACCAGAGAGGCCTAGCTTGTGGCTAGGCCTGGGGACAGTTGGTCCCAAAGATGAGGAGGTACTTGTGCCTCCTCCCATGGGAGACTTAGGTCTCAGACACTCCCTAAAGAGGGAGCCAAGGCCGGGCCACCACTTGGAAAAGGCCCGGGCCGGGAGAATACCGCTATATTTAATAATAAATAATAATAAATAAATCCCCTACTCATCGACACCATGCCTAACCCTTCTAGGGTAGGGTAGGTGCCTGAGCCCGAGCCTTTAGCTCATAAGACTGTCATTCCCATTAGCCCCCTTGGGGCGGGGATGGCAGACCAGAGAGGCCTAGCTTGTGGCTAGGCCTGGGGACAGTTGGTCCCAAAGATGAGGAGGTACTTGTGCTCCTCCCATGGGAGACTTTGGTCTCAGACACTCCCTAAAGAGGGAACCAAGGCCGGGCCACCACTTGGAAAAGGCCCGGCCGAGAGAATACCGGCTAATATTTAATAATAATAATAATAATCCCCTACTATCACTATGTTATTGTGTCTAGAAGCCCTAACAATTTCGTCCCAAACAAGTCTCCCTCTATCGTGATCCAAGCCTGGAGGTCGGTAGATTACACCTAGAATTAGTTTTTTCTGACCTTCTACAAACTCTACCCAAACAGATTCTGTTACTGTTCCATCTATTTTTATCCCTGTTTTTATGCAACAATTAATATTTTCTCGAAAATATAATGCAACTCCTCCCCCTTCCCATTACATCTATCCATATGGAACAACTTAAACCCTTGAATATTACACTCAGCAATCATATCCCGACTCTTTAAATCATACCAAGTTTCAGTTAATGCAATGATACCAAAGTTCCCAACACATGCTACCAAACGTAGTTCATTAATCTTATTTCTTGCACTTCGACTGTTAGCATAAAAACCATCATATGTTTTTTCTTCTGCACATTTTTCCCATTCACCTTTGTTTTTAACACAATTTCTGAAATTATCATTACCCAGAGTTACTCCATGAGAGTTACTTCTAAGATTCTTAATATCAGAGCATAAGTCAATGTAACCATACTCATTATTTATCATTTCTAAACCCATACCTCTAACTAACCCTAGTTTAAAGTCCTAACAACCCCTCAAACTGAGCTAGCAAAAAAACCCACCCCTTTGCCCTGGATAAGTGAACCTCATCCCTGGCATACATGTCTTTCGGCCATAGAAGTTGTCCCGTTGTCAGTGAATGGTACTGCATTACCCTTACAGTGTTTACCCATGCCAACAATAAATACCAATTGCTCTGGACAACCATTCATTTCCAACACCCCTTCTTGGCAAAATTCCCACATATAACAGGGCGCCACCCTTCTTCCTAATTATGTCTATTCCCTGTCCTGAACCTTCTAACTAAATCCTCACTTCTACGCTTGCCTACTCATTACCTCCAGCACTGAGACAGATAATAGGATTGATCCATTACCGTTCATGATACGTCAAGCCGGCTAAGAATATCCTCCATTCCAGCCCCAGGAAAGTAAAACCCTCCGTTCCTATCCTGTCCTTCAAGCAGAAAGTCCTATCCATGTACCAAACCCTGGCTATCCCCAACAACAAAAATGTTGTTACTTACCTTGTGCCGTTCGTCGTGACGTTCCCAGTAGTCGACTCACACACATTCGTCGGGTAGCACGGAGAATGCATTAGATGTTTCCACAAACACGTTTTTTCCACAGCATTTCTCTTTCTTCATCGTTTCTACTTTACATTCGTCTTCTTGATCAATCAACTTCGTTCCTGCTGTCCAGCCACTGTCCAGGTTCCCTTCTTGACCTGAGGACTCAAAACAGGAGGACTACTACAAAATCATCTTGTTTTTCAAAATCGCCGTATCTCATCTTCGTACCTCAAATTCTATTCTTAAGCTGCTGGTTTTAAAAAAAATTGTCGATGAGGCTCTTGTTTCAGTTCAAAAGAGTACACTAACGTCCTCCATGGTTTAAATTTATTTGTCCAATGTATTTTTAATTTTTCCAAATTTATTAATTTAAAGTGGATCAATTTATACAAACCAAAGGAATTATTTCATATTTTCAAAATGCTTTTTTTTGAAACAAGATTCGATTATATTCCTGTCGACCATGGATTTGCTTGATACAACTTTCTAAAATATGCCGCGTTGGAGTAATGTGTCTGATATTTTAGCGTTTTTTTGTCAAAGAGTGATTCAGATTACTTATACAGTTGTTGTTGGGGAACTAATTCTATGTCTTTAAGAAATCATTTTGCTTGTAGTGTTGTCGTTAAATGGTCAGAGTACTTATACAGGATGTTGTTAGGCGATCATTTACTTGTAACTCATTTTTAGGGGTTTTGATTATTTGCACAATGAAAAAATTGGTATAAATTAAACACGATCAATAAAGACAAAAATCGTATATCCACCTTTTTTGACAACGTTTCACCAACACGTTTGTGGTTTGGGTTTAAAGCACTGTTATGGGCGAAATGTCGTAATTAAAGGATCCGTGATACTGCATTCTTTCTTTATCTTGTACATTTGTTAAGTGGTCGATTAATTGATTCATATCGTTTGTATAGTTATTAGAAAGTCAGATTATTTATACAGAATGGTACATTGTAATGGTATACATTGGTACCATATGGAACACATTGTATCAAAATTAAATGCTATACAGGATCATTTGCATATGAATACCTGTCTGACATTGCTACGCCACGGTTCTTGGTAAAAGGGAACATTTTCAGAAACATTATTGCTAAAATGGTTAAGCTGACCTACTCTCCAAAACTAGTGGTCCTTTTATCTTTTGATCTCATCTCCAAGCAGCTCGCCTCACCCTCCGTATATTGCCTCTGACCACAGCTTCTGTTTAGCTAAGGACGAATACCTTGCACCAAGGTGATTTACTTGTTGAGTTGTTATCACTGGCCAGTTTCTGTAAACCCTGATATTAATTGCCAATTACTTTTATTCGTTATTAATTTGCCAGATAATGTACGTTGTTGCTGGTAAGTAAAATTGCTTAATCACTGTTTCGGGGATCAGTACATAACTGATTGCCCAGCAACAAATGTACTGTATGTGGAACATAAATAGTGTATATGAGTTTTAGTAGAGAAAATAATATTAGTAGTAGTAATAATTGTTGCAGTAGTGGAATTTTTAAAGTATTTGTACAAGTAGATGGAAAATTAGTAAAATTAAAAGCATTTTTTGTATTAGAAGTTGCAGTAAGCTGGGGATGGAGCATGAACCATATGTGGAGGCAGCATTTTTCAATGTGTGCATCTTGTCAGTGTATAAGTTCACTTATAGTGCTTGCATTTGTGTTTATTGAGATGTCAAATATCACAGTGTAGTTTCGTTTTGTTATATTAGATATTTTTATTGTTTGTGAATTGTAGCGTCATCCTGTTTCACCTTTGAACTGTAATGCCTATCCTTAGTCCATGATAATAACCCCGTGGTATTTCGCCCAAATTAACGTATTGTTGTGCTCTTTAAGGCACCTGAGTTGTTAGATAAGTCTTGGATACGTTATGTGTTGGCAGGGGGAAAAGCCACGCCTAGTTATATGCCAGATGAAGTATCACGTTGTATAATACGTGATTGCTTGTGTATGTGTGTAATTCTGTGTGCTTGTTTTTGTCTATTGTTTTTTTTTTTGTATAGTGTCTATATTTTCCTGTGTTTTGAATTTTATTATTTATTAATAATAATAATCTAGTTAGTGCCTGGTATCTCGCTGACATATTATTTTATGCACCCTATCTATTTTGTACCTGAGTTTTAAATAAAATATAAAAAAAAAATTCTTCTCTCCCTTCCATTCTCTCATCCTTCCTCCCATCCTTCGTTTTTTCTCACTGTCTCACTCCCTCGTGACCCGATATTAGCCGCTTTGGTAATTTAGGTTAACACACAAACATTGCCTTCCCCTCTCCCCGAGGAACATGTTTGTTTGTGTGTGTCAAAAGAAATCGTGTGAAATCACTAAATGTTGTTTGTCATTCTCTGCCAGACGTTGTGCTGAGCGGTGCTGTTAGTCCTTGTGGCTTAGCGCTTCTTTTTGATTATAATAATAATGTGCTGAGCGGATGTCAGCTGTTGCCCCTCAGTCCCGACCCTGGTGGAGGAGTGTTTACAACATCAACAACAATGGGGGACTGCGTTTCGCCGCCGTGTTAATACTGTTTGTATTAAAACTAACGCAGGGCTCTATCACCGGCGAATCAGTAAATGTGTTACTCCCAGCAATCATTCTGATATTTATGGCATTCAACGTGAATCCTTGTGTGGCGTCGCCTTGAATGGAACTACACGGATCTTCGTCAAGTATTGTGACACTCGATGTACTGGAAGATTGTGACCCAGTACCAGGATATAAGTAAGCAAGTCACCCCAGCAGTTTCTGTCCAGTTGCATGACGTTTCACGTTTACTATACGTGGGTACGTGTGAGAAAACGTGCCTTTTGAGGCCAATGAAGTTGATATACGTGATGTTTTTGAACGTTATGGGAAGATCCACCTGGTCACCATGGGTAGGTGGTCTGACGGCCACTATAAGGGCCCTTAAGGAGGGGTCATTTACGTTGAAAATGTCCCTGCGTCGCTGTTTCCTTCGTACGTACAACTGGAGGAGTTTCGTTCCCAGGTGTACGTTACATACCCTGGACAGAGAAGAACTTCCCGCCTCTGCGGCGCTCTGGATCACATAGCGGCTCAGTGGTCCAGCGCCAGCCGCCATGGGGCGTGGCCCGTCGACCTGACGGTGGGGTTTACCCCGTCAGGCTCTGGAAGGGGAGGTTGTTGAGACCTCACCGCGTATGACATCATGGAGTGCCGAGGTTGATAGGGCCATGCTACTAGAGTCATCTTGTGTGACTCTACCTGGGACTGCCTCCCTTGACGAGGTGGAACATGTGAACAGTGAAAAACCCCCTAGCAAGAGAGGCAGGTGAGATGGGAAGCCGACATTGTATCGCGTTAAGTGACCTATTAGCATCGCATGAGTCTGATTCTGTGCTGTGTTCTGATGGGGGGAAATTACGTGCAGATGATGTGATCAGATAGCTAAAGTGAGAGATTGGGGAGTTCGAGGTTTCATATATTGAGGCAGAAATTCACAAGGAGAACACTCCAAGTACTGACATGTCTGAAGATGCTGTTTCTAGGAAGCGTGCGGCTACCCCCCTCCGACTCCCATGATGTCTTGACCCCTGGACAACGTTCAGGGAAGAAGACGTGGTCGGAAATCACGGGTGGGGGGAGGTTCGCGCGAGTCCAGGACAGCAGGTAATATCACGGGAAGTGCCTTGGGTGCTTGCCGGCGCCCAAAAAGAAAAAGGGAGTGGTAGCCCCCAGAGGAAAGCCACCTTTAACACAGTTAGGGGTTTTAACTATTAATGTTAATGGTTTGAAATCTGTCAGAAAGTGTGTGCAGGTGGTGAGTGGTTGAAAACGTTTTGCAGTGGATGTGTGGTTTTTTTGCAAGACATAACCTAAAGTAGGAAGTTTGTTTGAGATGGATGGTTATGACATTTATGTGACTCACTCCAGAGTCTGAAAGGTGGAGTGGCTGTGTTGATAAAAGCGACCAGCCCGTTTGTGCTGAGACATTGGGAGGAAGGGGGGGAGGGTCGCGTGGGTGCGAGTCGTGGGGGATTGGGGTAGTAGAAGGGTTGGTTTTGTAGGGGGATATGGGCTGGCTGAAAATGATGTTAATATTAAAAAAACTTTTGTTAGAGATGTTTGGTATATTATTTGAGGTCCCTGCCAGAAATTACAGTGGTAGGTGGTGACTGGAACTGTGTAGTGCGCCGTTAAAGATGTTGAACCCAGGGGGGCGGGGTTCTGTTCGCTTGGTTTGGGGGTTTGGTTGATGTACGCGGAGGACGTGACTTTTTGGGGTTTAGCATACTTTTGTGTGTAGGGCTATGCAGCATGTTTAGATAGGGTGTACATGTCTCGGCGGGTGGTCGTAATCAATGTGCGTGTATTGAACGTCTTTTTCTCCGACCACCGGGGAGTTTTTGTGGAGCTCGATGGGGGGTCTCCCGCATCGTTTTAAATTTCTCCCTAAACCAATAATCAGCATAATTGCTCATTCCATCGGTGGTACTAAGTACCTGCCCCCCCCTATATCCCCCCACCCCTTTACACACCTCTAATCCCATAATCGTGGTCATTGTTGCCTATTCCTAAATCTCCTCAAAACACATCCTGACGGTTTGTCACCCCCTGAACCTCCTCTAAACCTTCCCTCACACGTATCGCATCAAAACGAGAATTTTGTATATCCCTCAATTTCCCCTTTTAAAAATCTATTTCTGTATGTCTATCCCCCCCTCCCCTTTCATAACAATCATTTAGCTGCCCCTCCTAAAATATTTCTGTAAACCATACCCCCACCTCGCCTCATCCGTCCTCTATGCTGGTAATACTCCCTAATTTTGCAATTTAGCGTGCTTCTCCCACCATTCCAAGACATCCTCCCCTTCGTTGCGAGCCTCCCCTAGTTGCTTCCACCATTCCCTAAAAAACAACCCCTCCCCCTCTCCCTGAAGTAACCTCACATTCATTTTCCAATAACCCACATTTCTTACGAACATCCCTTTTCCCCTGCCATCTCTGCCAAAACGGCACGATGGTTTCCGAAAAAACCTAAATCTATCGTCATTACACGTTCTACTGATATATCTCTAGTTATATATATGCGATCCAACCTGGCCGCATAAACCCCTCCGCATAAACGTGTGCTTTACTTTCCACCCATCGCCCCTGACTATGTCATAAACCCCTGCGTCCCCCCAAAAAATCCTCAATACCCCAAGCACACACCCTGCCCCTCTCGGCTCCACATCCCTTTTTCCTGATTACACAATTCCAATCCCACCTATTATAGAAACCATTGGTAAACCCCGCATGTAGAAAAGCAAAACATCCCTTACAAAATTCACCTTTTACCCGTATGTTACTATCTGCCGGCATATATATCCCAGAAAACATACTCTAATCTCACCCCCATATCCCCTCCACCCTCACCACCCTCCCCTCCCCTCCCTCTTCCCACTTGAGCACGTGGAATGGGCTGGACTCCCTCACTGCCACTGCCACCCCACCCTTTAATTTCCCTGAACTACCAACATACATCCTAAAACCGTTCAGCCTCAACTCTCTGTCATACTTGAAATTGTGTTCTTGAATAAAACACACATCAATGTTAAAACGCCGCAAAACATCCTCCAACCATACTCGTTTACCGTCAGCTCTAAGGCCATTCACGTTTATCGTTAGACACTTAAAGATTCAGAAAGGGTGGCTTTCCTCTATGTCTCTGTGTCCTGTCTGTTCCACTTTTTGCTACTTCTGTCTTTTCCTGTGCACTCTTTCCCGCCTGTATCCCCTCCCCCCCTGTGCACTACCCTGCCCCTTCTTAATCACTCCCGCCCACGTCTTCTTCCCTGTACGCTGAGCTGGTGTTATAACCTCCTCATCCGACGAGTCCAGCCCTCTTTTAGATGTTGCCCTCAATTTCCATATCAGTATTTCCATTCCCCTTGTGCACCTCATCTTCCACCTGTAGCAACTGCAACATGCCAGGCTCTGACCCCAGAGGCTCTGGAATCTGCTCAATCAAGTCCTTCTCAACCATCAGAATTCTCCTGTCTGTAGATGGGTTCTCCTCCGCAGGCACGTCCAGGAAAGACTTAATCATCTCCTGTAGGGGCGTAGATAACTCCTGTGTATCACCGGTCTCTCCCACCCCCACAGGCTGCTGCTCAACTCCCGGGCCCGTTTGCGGGGGAGCATCCGAAGCCACTGGTAGTGTCACACAATTCTCTAACACGCCCCCCCCTCAAGGAAGGTTCCTTGATGTTGGTGAGGGGCTCTTGATTTAGGGAATTGGATCTGTGCTCCAGTTCCCCGAATTAAGCCTGAATGCCTTCCACATCCCCCCCAGGCGCTGTATAATCCTCCGGGTTTAGCGCTTCCTCCTTGATTATAATAATAATCTGACACGCCCTCCACTTCGTCCGCCCAATTACCTTTGCCTGCTGCACTCAAAGTCTTCGGCAGAGGTTCCGCCTGAGACTCTGTGACTACTTGCCGTTCCCAAGGCCGCGGCGCTGCTGCTTTACCACATCCAGCCGCCATGTGGTCAAAAGCGACGCACAGGCGACACGTCTTGCGTTGTCCCGCGTAGGTCACATACAGCTGTGTCCTAAAATCCTCCAGGACAACATACGATGGAATAGGTCTTCTTAAAGACATCTTGACGGTGTAAGATCCAGCCGGCAACCCTTCATAGATTTCCTCCGTCCATCGAACTAAAGTATAGCATTTCACCTCACCATATCTTTGGAAATGTCTCTCTGATATCCACATCGTCTGCCTCGAAAGGAACGTTGCGGATCCTCACCCAGGTGTAGTATTTTGAGGCATCCCGCAGGCGTACCTCCAGACCAGATGATACGGTGATGTTCTTCTGGTACTGAGTCCCGTCCTTTCATATGCCTCCACTGTGCAGAATTTTATGAAGATTCGTGAAAACCTTTAAAGTGCTATTCGGCAATTCTTCAATTCAATCCAAAGGCCCCTATAACGTTGGTAAAAAAACAAGGTCAACACACAGGGGTTTTGCTCCCTGCGGTAGCTGGCAGCCATTTTGGTGAAAAACAGGAATTTGCGCACCAGAGAAAGCAGGAGTGTTTGCGCAGTGCTCCCTCAGCCCGAAAGCGGAGGACAACTGCGCACATCTATTTTTCTTTGTTTAAAACTACTCCATCAAATGAAAAGAGAGTAAGAGGAAAACGATACAAGCACGGCTCCAAATTGAAAAACAATCATAAAACACTCCCCTTCTAGCAGGCGACACTCTCATAAAAAATTGGTCGCCCCACAAACCCCCAACATTTTATCAAAAGTGGAAAAAAAAGTCCTCTCCCCTAAATTCTTTTTGTGGTATAAAAAATTATGGATATTGATTTTCACAAGAGAACTTTTAAAAAGAATATTGTTTTGTGCGTTCGTGGGGTGTGGGGTGTGTGTTGTGTTTGTTTTGTGTGTGTGTGTGTGTGTGTGTGTGTGTGTACTCACCTTTTTTGTACTCACTATTTGGGTTGCGGGGTCGAGTCCTGCTCCGGGCCCGCCTCTTCACCTTTTGCTATAGGCCCTTCTCTCCCCGCTCCTGAGCTTTATAAAACCCTGTTTAAACTGTGTAGGGTTTCCTTTCCCTCCCTACGTTTTTCTAGGTATTCCACTGCCCTTTCAATCTATGACTGAAAGAAATACTTCCTACTATCTCTCTGACTCATTGTGTCTTCAACTTCCCCAAATTTTGGGCCCCTTGTTTCTGTGCCCCTCCTGGAACACCTGTCTTTTTCCACCTTGTTTTTTCCACGCGTATTTTTATGTCGTTATCAGTCCCCCGGGCCCCCCTGTCCCCCGTGTCGTCAGGCCGATTTCCCTTAATCTTTCTTCATAGGACTTCCCCCAGCCTGGAACTACCTTTTCGCAAACCTTTGTACTTTCTCTAGTTTTTGACGTCTTTTTCAAGGCGGGGGTTTCCCAAAAAAGGTGCGCATACTCCAGTATGGGCCCGAAACACGGGGTACAGTGTCTTTAATGTTCCCCTTTCTAAGGTATCGGAATGCTGTTTCAGGTTTTGCCAGGCGCCCATAGCTGCAGCAGTTATCTGATTTATGTGTGCTTTTCCGGGGAAAAGCTCGGTGTTAACTCACCCCAAAATCTTTCTCCTTGATGGGTTTGCAGTCTTTGGCCACCTAGCCTATACTCTGTCCTTTGGTCTTCTGTGCCCCTCCCCCATCTTCATGACTTGCATTTTTTTGGCAGGATTAAATTCGAGATGCCATTGCTGGACCAGGTGTCCAGTCCTGTCCAGTTACTCTTTGAAGTCCTGCCCTGGTCCTCATCAAATTTAATTCTTCTCTCATTAACTTCACACATCTGCAAACAAGGGACCACTTCTTATCTAAACCTTCCGTCATGTCGTTTCACATATACCAATAAAATAGCACCTGGTCCTAGGACCGACCCCAGTGGGAACCCCCGCCCTCGTCACAGGTGCCCACTGTTGATACATCAATACGTACCATACTCGTTTTTTGCCTCTAGCTTTCTGCACTAATCTCTGTGTGAGTGAATCTGGTCAAAGGCCTTCCTTCAGTCCAAGAAGATGCAAACAACCCACCCTCTCTCTCTTGTCATTACTTCTGTTATTTTAACATAAAACTCCAGAAGGTTTGTAGACACAGGATTGCCTTCCGTGAATCCGTGCTGGTTGGCATTTATACCTCCCTGTTCCGTTCCAGGAGCTCACCACTCACCTCCTTGATAATCATTCTCCATAAAATAATGCACATACTAACCACGTCCATTACACAGGACTATAGTTTAGTGGCCTCTTTTCTGTCTCCTATATAAAAAATGGAACTACCTTATGCCGACTTCCATACCTCATGTAGTTGCCCATAATTTTCCAGGATTGTTGAAGATTGTGGTAATTGCACGTCACAACATATCTGCTCCTCTCATAAGGACCTACGGGGAGATGTCCGTCCAATGCCCTTTGAGGTATCGATGTCCCTTAGCAGTTTCTCACTCCTCCACATCTGTAAGTATGTCGTCCAACACATGTTGTTGTTTTCCTTGCAGGTGTCCCCCTCTGGTCTGTCCCCCCAGAGTCCTTCCTGTCCACTACTGTAAATACTTTCCTTAAATCTCGTGTTAGCACCTCACATACCTCTTGAATCGTTTCTTGTATTCTCCACCATCTTTCCCCAGCCTTGATCACCTGGTCCTTGACTGTTTGTCTTGCCTCCTAATGTGGCTATACAGCAGTTTTCGGGTCAGATTTGACTTTCGATGCTATGTCGTTTTTCATACTGTCGCTGGCCCTCCCTCCTTATCTGTGCATACTCGATTCTGGCACTTCTACTAATCTCCTTGTTTTACCTGGGTCCTATGCCTCCTGTACCTTTCCATTCTCTGTTGCACTTAGTTTTGCCATCCCTACACCTTCGTGGTAAACCAAGGACTCGTTTTGGTCTTCCATTATTTCCGTATCACCTTGGGAACAAAACTTTCCTCTGGCCTCCTTGCACTTTGTTGCCACATAATCCATCATCTCGTTTACTGATTTTCCTACATTTCTCTGTCCCACTGAACCTCCTGCAGAAGTTTTCTCATACCTATGTAGACCCCCCTTTTAATAGTTTTGGCCTGTCCCCTTCATTCCTGTTAACCTTCTCCCACTTGTAACTTCTACTATATAGTCAAAACTCAAACCACATGATCGCTAGCTCCAAGGGCCTACTCATAAGTGATTCCTCAATGTCTGAACTGCTCAGTGTGAACACAAGAACCAGTCTTTCTGGCTCATCCTCCCCTCTCTCTCAGTTGTGTCCCTGACATGTTGATGCATGAGGTTTTCAAGTACCAGGCATCCATCATATCTTGTCTCTCCATGTTTATCGGGACCCCCCATGTGGCTCCAAGGTTTCCCAGTCGATCTCCCTGTGGTTGAAAACGCCCCATGTACCAGTAACTTAGCTCTGCTCGAAAAGTGAGCTCTCTTGCCACCTCCAGCCAGTGTGCCCACCATCCCCCTGTTGTTTTCTTCGTACTCCCTCTCCTTGCCTCCTGCAGTATGTTGTGGGTTATACATCACTCCAATGACTACTTTATGTTCCACCGACTGAATTGTACTACAATTAAGACTCTTTCTCCAATCATGTCCATGCCTTCCATTTCCTCCTCCTCAAATCCCATCGTGTTTTTATGAGCATTGCAACCCCTCTCCCCCTCTACTCCTTCTATATTTCTCAGGATCTGATATCCGTTGGAAGATTGTGTCTGTTATTTGTCCTCAGCGAGTTTTGTTTTCTGTGACTGCTATGATGTCTGGGGATTTTTCACTGATTCTTTCATTCCACTCCTCATGTTTATTCATTATTCACATCCGCGTTTTATTGTGTACCAAACCTTTAGTTTCTTTTCTATCATTGTGGTCATGCAAAGAATATTGGGGTTTGGGGGAGCGAGAGCCTTGGTGGGGTCCTATTAGGGCCTGTTTGTAGGTGGGGTTTTGTGTTGAATTGGGTGGGGGTCAGGAATGCCCATAAGGTACAGCTGTTGGGGTGAGGTTTGTGAATATGGGGATTGTGCAGAGGAACAGTGAGTGGGATTTGTAGAAATAGGTTGCTCAGTGCGTTGGGAATTCGCGGGTGGATCTTTTGGTGGGAATTCCTTGGGTTGTGTTTGCCCTTCCTCCTGTGTCCTGGGTCCTGGCTCATTTTCATTGCTTCTCGTTCCTCCTTGCCGTCCTCTGTACCCTCTCTTTCATTGTAGTCCTTCTTCTTGTTTTCAGTCGCGGTCGAGGTATACCTCTGGTACCCCTCTTTGTCCCCTCAGTCTTGCTTTCTCGTGCAGAATCCTGGTTCGAACTGATTCTATCCTTGAAAGTTACTCTGACAGTAGGCCGTATCCTTCCACTCGAAACCACACCCAATTCTCTGAAATTTGTCACTGGGTCAATATTGCCCTCCCCTATTGTTTTCATGATGCCGTTCAATCATTTTTTTTTCCTCCTCCTGTTTATTTCTTCAAAGTTGGCCCCCTTATCTCTGGAGCCCGTACACAAAAAACTGACCTCGCCCTTTCCTCCTCCCACTGAGTCTCCATCTGCGTCTCTGAGGCATTTTTATTTCCTTCCGCCATTGACATGTTCGTGCCTTCAGTCCCTGTCATATCTGAAACTTCTATTCTCAGTAGGACTGGTCTTTCCTGACCACTGTCCCTTTGCTCCTGCAGTTGGGGCTGTTGAGAATCTCTGCATATAGCTATACCTTCCTTGTCTTCGACCTGTCGTTTGATCTTTATGTGCTCGTCGTCTTTTCCCTGGCCCCACGAGGGTCTGATAGGGCCCTTCATGTCGGCATGTCCCGTTGTTGCTTACCATCCCCTTGTCTGCGGCTGACTTTGATTTCTGATGTCACACCTGAATTTTGCATTGTCTCTCTAATCGTTTTTTCAGGCTTTGCAGATTCTCTTCTAAGCACTGTATCCTAAGCTTTTCTGCTGCTAAGACCGTACTTTTCCCACCTTTCCTGCACTCTTCAGCTATCCCTCCTTCCATTTTCTTACCAAGCTCCTACTATCCTTCTTCCCCACTCTCCTCCCCTTTTTTGGAGCTCTAGCTCCCAGTCTTTCCCACCCTGGTTCGTGTGTGTGTGTGTGTGTGGTATGTGTGGTAGTGTGTGTGTGTGTGTGTACTCACCATTTGTTACTCACCTATTGTGGTTGCAGGGTCGATCCTAGCTCCTGGCCCGCTCTTCACCGGGTTGCTACTAGGCCCTCTCTCTCCCCGCTCCATGGAGCTTTATCAAACCTTCGTCTTAAAACTGTGTATGGTTCCTGCCTCCACTACGTCATTTTCTAGGCTTATTCACGCCTTAACAAACCTTTGACGAAAAATTACTTCCTACTATCTCTCTGACTCTTTGTATCTTCAACTTCCAATTTGTGGCCTCTTGTTTCTGTTCCCCTCCCTGGGAACATCCAGTCTTTGTCCACCTGTCTATTCCATGCAGTATTTTATAAGTCGTTATCATTCTCCCCTGACCCTCCTGTCCTCAACAGTGTCGTCAGGCCGATTTCCTTAATCTTTCTTCATAGGGACATTCCCTTAGCTCAAGGAACTAACCCTTGTCGCAAACCTTTGTACTTTTCTAGTTTCTTTGACGGCTTTAACAAGTTGCTGGTTCCAAACAGGTCTGCATACTCCAGTAATGGGCCTGACATACACGGTGTACAGTGTCCTTGAATGATTCCTTACTAAGGTATCGGAATGCTTTCTCAGGTTTGCCAGGCGCCCATATGCTGCAGCGTATCTGATTGATGTGTCTTCCCGTGAGACATGCTCGGTGTTTAATACTCCCCCAAGATCCTTTCGTCCTTGAGTGAGGTTGCAGTCTTTGGCCACCAAGCCAATACTCATTCGTGGTCTTCTGTGCCCTTCCCCTATCTTCATGACCTTTTGCATTTGCAGATTAAATTCGAGAAGCCATCTGCTGGGCCAGGTGTCCAGTCAGTCCCAGGTCTCTTTGAAGTCCTGCTGGTCCTCATCAATTTAATTCTCCTCATTAACTTCACATCATCTGCAAACCGGGCACTTCTTAGTCTAATCCTTCCGTCATGTCGTTCACATATACCAAAATGCACTGGTCCAAGGCCGACCCCTGGGACCCCCCGCTCGTCACAGGTGCCCACTGTGATACATCATTATTACCATGACTCGTTGTTGCCTCCCTGTCAGGATATTTCCTCTGAACATTGCAGAGTCCTTCCTTGTATATGCGCCTGATGCTCTAGCTTCTACTGCACTAATCCTTGTGAGGAATGTGTCCAAAGCCTCTTGCAGTCAAGAAATGCATATCAACCCACCCCTCTCTCTCTTGTCTTACTTCTTTTATTTTTATTCATAAACCTCCAGAAGGTTTTTGTGACACAGATTTGCCTTCCGTGAATCCGTGCTGGTTGCAATTTTACTCCTGTTTCCGTTCCAGGTGGTCTCCACCACTCTCCTCCTGAAATCTTCTCCATAATTTTTGCATACATACACGTCAATGAAACAGGTCTATAGTTTAGTGCTCTCTTTTCTGTCTCCTTTTAAAAATGGGAACTACATTTGCGTCTTCATAACCTCAAGGTAGTTGCCCCAGTTTTCCAGGGAGTGTCGAAAGAATGTGGTAAGTGGCACGCACAACATATCTGCTCCCTCCTTGGTAATGACCCACGGGGAGATGTTGTCTGGTCCCATTGCCTTTGAGGTATCGATGTCCCTTAGCAGTTTTTCTTCACCTCCTCCTCATCTGTATGTATGTCGTCCAACACTTGTTGGTGTATTCTTGCTGGTGTCCCCATCTGGTCTGTCCCCACCAGAGTCCTTCCCTGTCTCTACTGTAAATACTTCCAAAATCTCGTGTTTGAGCTCACTCCATACCTCTAGATCGTTTCTAGTGAGTTTCTCCACTCTTCTTTCCTCAGCCTTATCACTGGTCCTTGACTGCTGTCTTCCTGCTAATGTGGCTATACAGCAGTTTCGGGTCAGATTTGACGTTCGATGCTATGTCGTTTTCATACTGACGCTGGCCTCCCCCCTTATCCGTGCATACTCCGTTTCTTGCTCTTCTACAATCTCCTGGTTTTCCTTCCTGGGTCCTATGCCTCCTGTACCTTTTCCATTCTCTTTGCACTTAGTTTTTGCCTCCCTACACCTTCGGGTAAACCAAGACCGTTTTGGGTCCTCTATTTTTCCGTTTTCCCTTGGGAACAAAACTTTCCTCCTGCCTCCTTGCACTTGTTATGGCACATATTCCATCATCACGTATACAGATTTTCCTACATTTCTCCTGTCCCACTGAACCTACTGCAGGAAGTATTCTCATACCTGTGTAGTCCCCCCTTTAATAGTTTTGGGCCTGTCCCCTTTATTTCCTGTTACCCATTCTCCTCTTGTAACTCTACTATATAGTCCTAAAACCTCAGAACCACATGAACGCTAGCTCCAAGGTCCTCTCATAAGTGATTTCCTCAATGCTGAACTGCTCCAGGTGAACCACAAGATCCATCTGCTGCTCATCCTCCCCCTTCCCTCTCCCATCTGTTTGTGTCCCTGACATGTTGATGCATGAGTTTCAAGTACCACATCCATCATCTATGTCTCTCCATGTTTCGGGACCTCCCATTGTGGCTCCAGGTTTTCCCAGTCGATCTCCCTGTGGTTGAAATCGCCCATTACCAGTAACTTTGCTCTGCTCGAGTGAGCTCTTCTTGCCACCTCAGCCAGTGTGCCACCATCCCCCTGTTGTTTTCTTCGTAACTCCTCTCTTGGCCTCCTGCAGTTATGTGGTGGGTTATACATCACTCCAATGACTACTTTATGTTTCTCCGGACTGAATTGTACCTACAATGTAGTCTCTTCTCCAATCATGTCCATGCCTTCCATTTCCTCAAATCCCCATCGGTGTTTTTATGACAGTGCAACCCCTCCTCCCCCTCTACTCCTTCTATCTTTTCCTCAGGATCTGATATCCTGTTGGGAAGATTGTGTCTGTTATTGTCTCAGCGAGTTTTGTTTCTGTGACTGCTATGATGTCTGGGGATTTTTCACTGATTCTTTCATTCCACTCCTCATGTTTATTCATTATTCCATCCGCGTTGTGTACCAAACCTTTAGTTTCTTTTCTATCATTGTGGTCATGCAAGAATATTGGGGTTGGGGGAGCGAGAGCCTTGGTGGGGGCCTATATGGGGCTGTGGTGTAGGTGGGTTTGTGTTGATGGGGGTGGGGTCAGAATGCCCATAAGGACAGCTGTTGGGGTGAGGTTTGTGATATGGGGATTGGTGGCAGAGGGAACAGTGAGTGGGTTGTAGTATAGGTTGCTCAGTTGCGTTGGGAATGTCGCGGGTGGGTCTTTTTGGTGGAGATTCTGTGGGGTGTTTTGCCCTTCCTCCTGTGTCTGGTCCTGCTCATTTTCATTGCTTCTCGTTCCTCCTTGCGTCTCTGTACCCTCTCTTTCAGTGTAGTCCTTTCTTCGTGTGTTCTGTCCGCGGTCGAGGTATACCTCTCTGTACCCCTCTTTGTCCCTCAGTCTTGCTTTCTCTTGCAGAATCCTGGTTCGAAACTGATTCTTCCTTGAAAGTTACTCTGACAGGCCGTATCCTTCCACTCGCAAACCACCCAATTCTCTGAAAATTTGTCACCTGGTCATATTGCCCTCCCCTATTGTTTTCATGATGCCTTCAATCATTTTTTTCTCCTCCTGTTTTATTTCTTCAAAGTTGGCCCCCTTGGCTTCTTGGAGCCCGTACACAAAAACTGACCTCGCCCTTTCTCCTCCCACTGAGTCTCCATCTGCGTCCTCTGAGGCATTTTATTTCCTTCCATTGACATGTTCTTGCCTTCAGTCCCTGTCATATCTGAAACTTCTATTCTCAGTGGACTGTCTTTCCTGACCAGCTGTCCCTTGCTACTGCAGTTGGCTGTTAAATCTCTGCATATAGCATACCTTCATTGTCTTCGGACCTGTCGTTTGATCTTAGTGTGCTCGTCGTCTTTTCCCTGGCCCCACGTGGGTCTGATAGGGCCTTCATGTTCGGCATGTCTCCGTTGTTGCTTACCATCCCCTTGTCTGCGCCTGACTTTGAATTTCCTGATGTCACACCTAAAAAATATTTGTCTCTCTAATCTTTTCAGGCTTTGCAGTTTTCTTTAAAGC
>NC_069491.1:20893978-20898978 GCF_026875155.1 Cherax quadricarinatus
ATTACAACTGCTGTATTTTCCCCCACCCAATGCTGGTAGTTCCCCCAGTACACTGTGGGGGTTCTACCGCCTAAAATGCTGGTAGTTCCACCAGTGGCAACGGTAAACAATATGATGTTCAATGAGGACAAATTCCAACTACTCCGTTATGGAAAACTGGAGGAGATAAATAACTAGAACAGAGTATACTACTGACTCCGGCCATACAATAGAGCGGAAAAATAATGTAAGGGACCTGGGAGTAGTAATGTCTGAGGATCTCACTTTCAAGGATCACAACAGTGCCACGATCGCCGTGCAAAGAAAATGATAGGATGGATAATGAGAACTTTCAAAACGAGAGATGCCAAGCCCATGATGATACTTTTCAAATCACTTGTTCTCTCTAGGCTGGAATACTGCTGTACATTAACATCTCCATACAAAGCAGGTGAAATCGCGCAGATCTAGAGAGTGTACAGAGATCCTTTACTGCACGTATAAGTTCTGTCAAGCACCTTAACTACTGGGAACGCTTGGAAGCACTTGACTTGTACTCGTTGGAACGCAGGAGGGAGAGATATATCATAATCTACACTTGGAAAATCTTGGAAGGAATGGTCCCAAATCTGCACACAGAAATCACTCCCTACGAAAGTAAAAGACTGGGCAGGCGATGCAAAATGCCGCCAATAAAAAGTAGGGGCGCCATTGGTACACTAAGAGAAAACACCATAAGTGTCCGGGGCCCAAAACTGTTCAACAGCCTCCCATCAAGCATTAAAGGAATTGCCAATAAACCCCTGGCTGCCTTCAAGAGAGAGCTGGACAGATACCTAAAGTCGGTGCCGGATCAGCCGGGCTGTGGCTCGTACGTCGGACTGCGTGCGGCCAGCAGTAACAGCCTAGTAGATCAGGCCCTGATCCATCGGGAGGCCTGGTCGTGGACCGGGCCGCGGGGGCGTTGATCCCCGGAATAACCTCCAGGTAACCTCCAGGTAACCATCACCACACTGCTGGTAGTTCCTCCACCACGCTGCTAGTAGTTCCACCACCACACTGCTGGTAGTTCCACCACCACACTGCTGGTAGTTCCACCATCACACTGCTGGTAGTTCCACCACCACAGTTCTGGTAGTTCCACCACCACACTGCTGGTAGTTCCACCACCCTACTGCTGGTAGTTCCACCACCCTACTGCTGGTAGTTCCACCACCACACTGCTGGTAGTTCCACCACCACACTGCTGGTAGTTCCACCACCCTACTGCTGGTAGTTCCACCACCACACTGCTGGTAGTTCCACCACCACACTGCTGGTAGTTCCACCACCACACTGCTGGTAGTTCCACCACCACACTGCTGGTAGTTCCACCACCACACTGCTGGTAGTTCCACCACCACACTGCTGGTAGTTCTACTAGACAGCTCGGGATATTTAAACAAAGTCAAAGTTAATCCTCTCGTCTCTTTCTTTTTCCCAGTACAACAGTGACAAACTTGATTTTCCTTCTCACTTCTTTTCCAGTGTGAAACACACAACATTTTTTTCTTTGTCATGGGCTTTTGTTTCCCTCTCTGTGACAACATATGCTGCTGACATAGAAGCTGTGCTTCAGAATGATCAAAAGCTGTAGCTGTGCATCGTCAAGATATAATTGAACTTTCCCGTGTGGTTCAGAGGCAGAAATTGAACTTTCCCTTGTGGTTCAGAGGCAGAAATTGAACTTTCCTGTGTGGTTCAGAGAACTGAAATTTCGCTTGTGGTTCAGAGGCAGAAATTGAACTTTCCCGTGTGGTTCAGAGGCAGAAATTGAACTTTCCCGTGTGGTTCAGAGGCAGAAATTGAACTTTCCTGTGTGGTTCAGAGAACTGAAATTTCGCTTGTGGTTCAGAGGCAGAAATTGAACTTTCCCGTGTGGTTCAGAGGCAGAAATTGAACTTTCCCGTGTGGTTCAGAGGCAGAAATTGAACTTTCCCGTGTGGTTCAGAGGCAGAAATTGAACTTTCCCGTGTGGTTCAGAGGCAGAAATTGAACTTTCCCGTGTGGTTCAGAGGCAGAAATTGAACTTTCCCGTGTGGTTCAGAGGCAGAAATTGAACTTTCCCCTGTGGTTCAGAGGCAGAAATTGAACTTTCCCCTGTGGTTCAGAGGCAGAAATTGAACTTTCCCGTGTGGTTCAGAGGCAGAAATTGAACTTTCCCTGTGGTTCAGAGGCAGAAATTGAACTTTCCCGTGTGGTTCAGAGGCAGAAATTGAACTTTCCCGTGTGGTTCAGAGGCAGAAATTGAACTTTCCCGTGTGGTTCAGAGGCAGAAATTGAACTTTCCCGTGTGGTTCAGAGGCAGAAATTGAACTTTCCCCTGTGGTTCAGAGGCAGAAATTGAACTTTCCCGTGTGGTTCAGAGGCAGAAATTGAACTTTCCCGTGTGGTTCAGAGGCAGAAATTGAACTTTCCCCTGTGGTTCAGAGGCAGAAATTGAACTTTCCCGTGTGGTTCAGAGGAAGAAATTGAACTTTCCCCTGTGGTTCAGAGGCAGGAATTGAACTTTCCCGTGTGGTTCAGAGGCAGGAATTGAACTTTCCCGTATGGTTCAGAGGCAGAAATTGAACTTTCCCCTGTGGTTCAGAGGCAGAAATTGAACTTTCCCGTGTGGTTCAGAGGCAGAAATTGAACTTTCCCCTGTGGTTCAGAGGCAGGAATTGAACTTTCCCGTGTGGTTCAGAGGCAGAAATTGAACTTTCCCCTGTGGTTCAGAGGCAGGAATTGAACTTTCCCGTGTGGTTCAGAGGCAGAAATTGAACTTTCCCGTGTGGTTCAGAGGCAGAAATTGAACTTTTCCGTGTGGTTCAGAGGCAGAAATTGAACTTTCCCGTGTGGTTCAGAGGCAGAAATTAAACTTTTCCGTGTGGTTCAGAGGCAGAAATTGAACTTTCCCGTATGGTTCAGAGGCAGGAATTGAACTTTCCCGTATGGTTCAGAGGCAGGAATTGAACTTTCCCGTGTGGTTCAGAGGCAGGAATTGAACTTTCCCGTATGGTTCAGAGGCAGAAATTGAACTTTCCCGTATGGTTCAGAGGCAGAAATTGAACTTTCCCGTATGGTTCAGAGGCAGAAATTGAACTTTCCCGTGTGGTTCAGAGGCAGGAATTAAACTTTTCCGTGTGGTTCAGAGGCAGAAATTGAACTTTCCCGTGTGGTTCAGAGGCAGGAATTAAACTTTTCCGTGTGGTTCAGAGGCAGAAATTGAACTTTCCCGTATGGTTCAGAGGCAGGAATTGAACTTTCCCGTATGGTTCAGAGGCAGGAATTGAACTTTCCCGTGTGGTTCAGAGGCAGGAATTGAACTTTCCCGTATGGTTCAGAGGCAGGAATTGAACTTTCCCGTGTGGTTCAGAGGCAGGAATTGAACTTTCCCGTATGGTTCATAGGCAGGAATTGAACTTTCCTGTTTGGTTCAGAGGCAGGAATTGAACTTTCCCGTATGGTTCAGAGGCAGAAATTGAACTTTCCCGTATGGTTCAGAGGCAGAAATTGAACTTTCCCGTGTGGTTCAGAGGCAGAAATTGAACTTTCCCGTATGGTTCATAGGCAGGAATTGAACTTTCCTGTTTGGTTCAGAGGCAGGAATTGAACTTTCCCGTGTGGTTCAGAGGCAGAAATTGAACTTTCCCGTATGGTTCAGAGGCAGAAATTGAACTTTCCCGTATGGTTCAGAGGCAGAAATTGAACTTTTCCGTGTGGCTCAGAGGCAGGAATTAAACTTTTCCGTGTGGTTCAGAGGCAGAAATTGAACTTTCCCGTATGGTTCAGAGGCAGGAATTGAACTTTCCCGTATGGTTCAGAGGCAGGAATTGAACTTTCCCGTGTGGTTCAGAGGCAGGAATTGAACTTTCCCGTATGGTTCAGAGGCAGGAATTGAACTTTCCCGTGTGGTTCAGAGGCAGGAATTGAACTTTCCCGTATGGTTCATAGGCAGGAATTGAACTTTCCTGTTTGGTTCAGAGGCAGGAATTGAACTTTCCCGTATGGTTCAGAGGCATAAATTGAACTTTCCCGTATGGTTCAGAGGCAGAAATTGAACTTTCCCGTGTGGTTCAGAGGCAGAAATTGAACTTTCCCGTGTGGTTCAGAGGCAGAAATTGAACTTTCCCGTGTGGTTCAGAGGCAGGAATTGAACTTTCCCGTATGGTTCAGAGGCAGGAATTGAACTTTCCCCTGTGGTTCAGAGGCAGGAATTGAACTTTCCCGTATGGTTCATAGGCAGGAATTGAACTTTCCCGTATGGTTCAGAGGCAGGAATTGAACTTTCCCGTATGGTTCAGAGGCAGAAATTGAACTTTCCCGTGTGGTTCAGAGGCAGAAATTGAACTTTCCCGTATGGTTCAGAGGCAGAAATTGAACTTTCCCGTATGGTTCAGAGGCAGAAATTGAACTTTCCCGTATGGTTCATAGGCAGGAATTGAACTTTCCCGTATGGTTCAGAGGCAGAAATTGAACTTTCCCGTGTGGTTCAGAGGCAGAAATTGAACTTTCCCGTGTGGTTCAGAGGCAGAAATTGAACTTTCCCGTGTGGTTCAGAGGCAGGAATTAAACTTTTCCGTGTGGTTCAGAGGCAGAAATTGAACTTTCCCGTATGGTTCAGAGGCAGGAATTGAACTTTCCCGTGTGGTTCAGAGGCAGGTATTGAACTTTCCCGTGTGCTTGGAGGCAGAAATTCTGTTCAATAAAACATTGAAGATATTTATCCAGTAACATACTCGAAAACTCATGACATCACTAGGACACACAATGTTGTTGCAGGTTGTGTCAGGTTTATCATGGACATCTTCACTCTGAAATAAATCTAAAATCATATAAAACTATTGTAAACACTGCAACCTTATATATGTAATATATTCAAAAAGGCTTTATAAGTTTTAGTATTCTGATATGTCGGCACGGTGGCAATACATTATAAATTTGTCAAACTTCAACACGCCATGATGCAGGTTTTATTTATTTCTCAATATTTATTTTAA
>NC_069491.1:20903978-20919906 GCF_026875155.1 Cherax quadricarinatus
TGACCAGGCACAAGTTCCTGAACAAACACCTTGTCTTCTGGGTTAAAGGAACAAAATTAAGAAGTTTTGTCATACCTCTGTTTCCATGTTGTTTTGAGAGGATTTTAGGTTGGCCGTAGCCAACTGATGTGCCACGTGCAATTTTGAAGTAGGATCGTAGGGCATCTTAGAGGCATCTTCTAAGCATCCTTCTTTGAGCACGTACAGTGGGCCCCTCACATTATGCTCAAAAGCACTGTACCATGTTGATTCCTGCAGAGTTTATCGCACTGCAAACAGCAACAGAGGACGTGAGTCATCCCAGTCTGTAGGAAAATGCATACAATATTTATGCCACATAGTTTTTAAGGTTTGGTGAAACTTTTCTAAGGCGCCTTTGGACTGATGATGATAGGATGTAGACAAATTTTTGTTAATTCCTACCCTAGATATAAATTCTCTGAATGCTTTTTCTCTGAAATTTGTGCCATGGTCACTTTGAATAAATCATGAAATGCCAAAAGGGGGAAATAAACTTAATGAGCGCTGTAAGAAAGACTTTTGTATATTAACCATGTATAGGTACTGCCTCAAGATGTCTAGGAGAATGATAAACAGATAGTGGTTACCTGACTTGGCCTTCAGCAAGGGTCCCACACAGTAGACTAGTAGATCCGCAAATGTGTCTCCATCAGTGAGTACGGGACGAAGTGGTGCGGGTTTAATATAGTGTCCGGACTTACCAACTTACTGACACTCACAATAAGATCGAATGTAATTCCGCACCTCTCGTCTTATACCTTATCAATGAAAATGCTGTAATATCCTATAAAGGCTATTACAGCATTACTGTAATATCCTGTAAATGATATTACATCATTACAGCTCACGAACTGTGAGCTATTTCAGGACCTTCTTCGGTACTACCAGTCTGGTTTTAACGCTCCTGCTACCTCCTTACCTTAGTAAGGAATCGTTCAAGACTGTACAACGTCAGGCTCTTATGGGAGTATTGAGCACCAGCGTGGAAGTCACACCTAGTCAAGCACGTCAAGAAATTATAGGATGTGCAAAGGTTTGCAACAAGACTAGTCCCGGAGCTAAGGGGAATGTCCTACGAGGAGACGTTAACGAAAATCAACCTAACAACATGGAGGATAGGAGGGATATGGGGACATGATAACGACATATAAAATGGTAAAAGGAATTGAGATGGTAGAGAAGGACAGGATGTTTCAGAGATGGGACACAGCTACAAGAGGTCACAACTGAAACTGAAGACTCAGATGAGTCACAGGAATGTTAGGAAGTACTTCTCCAGTCAAAGTTGTCAGGAAGTGAAACAATCTGGAGAGAGATGTGGTGGAGGCAGGATCCATACATAGCTTTAAGAAGAGTTAAAATAAAGCTCATGGAACAGAGAGGGAGTGGACCTAGTAGCGACCAGCGATGAGGCGGGACCAGGAGCTGTGACACGACCCCTACAACCACAAATAAGTGACTGCAAACAAATGAGTACACACGCACACACACACACACATACACACTGGAGGACAGGAGGGTCATGGGAGACATGATAACGACATATAAAATACTGCGCGGAATAGACAAGGTGTCCAGAGATGGGACACACAAGACTCAGATGAATCAAAAGGATGTTAGGAAGTATCTCATCAGTCATAGAGTAGTCAGGGCGTGGAATAGCCTAGAAAGTGAAATAGTGGAGGTGGGAACCATACATAGTTTTAAGGCGAGATATGATAAAGCTCATGGAGCAGGGAGAGAGAGGACCTATTAGCAATCAGTGAAGAGACGGGGCCAGGAGCTATGATTCGACCCCTGCAACCACAAATAGGTGAGTACAGTCTTACGAAGCCTAGGGAGGCAAAACTAGTCTAGGGGAAAATTTAAGCACCGCGCTAAACCGGTCGACAATACCCTTATTAATAAACTAAGATTTGATTCTAAAGAAAAGTCAATTAAACTCTCCTGTAGGAGAATAAACATGTATAACAAACAGTATATACAAAATAAACCCACGTTCAACACTTATCAAAAACCCGTAAACCTAAGAAAATTACCACGGCCAAGGACTCTAGTGGGCTGGCATCATCCCAACCTTCTGGTAATCACATTATTATTTCTATTTTTTTGTCCAATTTACAAAGGCCCTAATATTAATTACTACATAGAAGAGTATATCCCATTATTATCCCTGTGCCCCACTGCTATCTTTAACATATATAACTGGCTGAGAGAAATGGGAGGAGAGCACAGGATGGAAAAGTATCAGACTCCAGAAAAACTGGTTGGATAATCACAATAAAAAAAAATAATTGGTGGGGCTGTGACTATGAACAAAGTACTGAAGTTTTCACTGTTGACCCCTCAGAAGTTATCACTGTTGACCCCTCAGAAGTTATCACTGTTGACCCCTCAGAAGTTGGGCCACTGAAGCCTTCAGTTACACTGTCATTCCTAGGAAAACTCTGGAGTCACCCTACACTGGTGATCCTAAAAAACAAGTGGGTTCTTGAGTATCAACAACACTCAAAAAACCCACGATCACTATTCATGACCCAACAGATTTATGACGCATCGCAAACCCTTTGGTTCAACAGCCCGTAGGACACCAGCATAAAAAACACAGATGAGTCATAACTGCCAGCACCTAAACAAAGGCATGTAAAACTTACGTGACTACCTCTAGATCACACACCAGGAAAATCTGATATCACCACCACCAACTCAACTCGCTTCTTTTCTCTAGGTGGTCAGTGACGTCATTTACTCGCTCACTGCAAAACATGAGTAGATAAATAATCTACATGTACAAATTACTGTCTGTACATTTTTTACACACGAGATAATGCATCAGCAACCACACTTTCTGTTTCCTTCACATAATCACCAAGTTCAGAGGTTCAAGCTGCAAACCCCATCTTGTGAGTCGTTGATTGTAGTGCCTCATTAGGATTGTGGTCACTCTTACACGTTAATGGGAGGAGGAGATCCTGAAACATACACAGAAAAATGCTGCACTGCCTACACCAAAGCTTGAGTCTTCTTTTCTATGGTGTTATAATTACTTTGGTGAGTTTAAAGTTACATCGTGAAATAGCTTACTGGCAATGATTGTCCTGCTATTTCTTGCATCAATGCAGCACCAACATCAGTGTGGCTGCTATTTTCTTGAAGAGAAAATGGCAGTGCAGAATTAGGACTAGTGAATGCAGGTGCACTAGTAACTAGAACTTTTCCTCTCTCAAATGCTCTCTGGGCAAAACTTCCTGTAAAATATTTCCTTGCTCACTCTTCCACTCTTTGCTGGCTAATTACATGCTCTAGAATGGCCAAAAATACTTTTCAGCATTTTAACTGGTAGATGAGCATCAGTGGGCTTAGTTAAATGTTCTCATAGCTGTTTCACATGTGCAGCCCAGGTAAGAAAAACAATATAACAGATAGTCCAAATGTACCTTCCTGCATCCTCTGTTGAAAACAGGCTGGAATATTGCAAAGCCCAAAGGGAAGAACCCAATACTGAAAAAGTCCATCAGGTGTCACAAAAGCGGAGATGTCACTGGTACATGGAGTTAAAGGGATATGATAATCCTTCAACAGGTTTAATTTGTTCACATATTTAGCTCTCCCCCACTGAATCAATCACATTATCCATTCTAGGATGAGGTAAACAGTCAGTCTTAGTTAATAAATCTACTTTTTGGTAGTCAGTGCACGTCTTCATGGTGCCATCTGGTTTGGAAACTGTTAAGCAGGGTGATGCCCACTCACTTTCGCTTGGTATTACTAAATTAGACAAGTAAGAATTTCATCTCCTCCATACTTGCTTTCCCTTTTGAGTTTATTCTATAAGGAACCTGCCAAATTGGCTCAACTTTCCTTACATTTATATTATGGGGCTTTAAAACTGCTGAAATTGGGAGTGTCCCCATACAATTGCTCAATATCAGAGAGAGAAACTTAATTATATCTGCAATACTTTCCTTTCCTTACTAAAGTGAGTAGGGTCCTTTAACAAGGTCCCATTACAAAGACATACATCTGTGGTTGCCTGAAAATCGGCGTTTAACACTGAACCATCTACTACCAAAACTAGCCTTACCAGATCTCTGATGATGACTCTGAATTCACTGTCTGCTTTGATGGTTCTAATGTCCTTGATCTGGGCAAGGTTCCTCAGCACCATAAAGTAGCTATTAAAATATTTGTATCTCTATTTTACTTCAGTAGTATAAGCTTTTGTAACCAGTTAGTGTATCTTAATTAGAGAAAGGTTGTGTTTTCTTGTTAATTTTTTTATAAATTATGTATATTTATGATATGATAACTTGAGAATTACTCTTCTGAATACTGTCAAGCATGAAACTCTAATGCATATAACCATTTTAACTGCTATATCAGTCTCATATTGTCACTGAGTCTTTCTTCATACCCAAATTTTCGTTTCAGGGTCAGCTGCTCAGTTCCTGATTTCTTTGCCCTCTATATTTTTTCCAAGCTCTAGTACATGTTACTTTGTCCTCCGTCTACTCTTGGATGAACCATGGACTCAATCTCCCATTGCTTGTTTTGCTCCTGAGTATAAATTTCTCCTCTGCCTTCCTGCACTTTCTGCCCACATGCTACATCATCTCATTCATTGCCTTCCCTTCTAGTTTCCTCTCACACTGCACCTGATTCAGGAACTACTTCATGCATGTGTAATCCCATCTTTTAAAGTTTGGCATCTAATTTCATTCCCATTGTACTTCTCTATTCAAGTTTGCTTCTACATCATGAGGTCACTAGCACTGAGCATCCCCTATGTCAGAATCACTGAGGGTTAATACATGGTATAGCCTTGTTGGTTCATCCACTCTTCTCTCTATCTGGTTGTGTCCCTAAAATGCTAGTGTGAAGTTCATTACTGCCTCCAGAATCTTAGCCCTCCATGTTACTGGTCCCCCATATATCACCTTGTGATTAAAATAACCCATCATCAGCATCTGTGCCCTGGTTATGTGGCCTCTTCTGGTCATCTCACCTAATCTATCTACCATTGCTCAATTGTTATGTCATGGTATCATGCTATTTAGTGCAGGGTTGCACAACACTGTTATCACCACCTAGGGATCAACTGCCTCAAGTATGCCTGCTATCGTATCATCCAGCTCCCCTTTCCCTTTTCTTCTGATCTCCTCAAAACACCGCTGGTTTCATATGATCATTACTACTTCTCCTATGGTCCCTCAGTCTTTCCTCGTAATCTGATATGCTGCTGGAAAGATCAAGTCTGTTATTATATCCTTGAGCTTTGTCTTGGAGAATGTTATAATGTCAGAGAATGCTTACACTGTGTGTTTGGAGGGACAGGTGAGGGGGGGGAGAGGACTAGGGATTGAGGGGCGTTTGTGCGTGGGTGAGCCTGTCGATGCCATGCCTTGAAAATCACTTTCATTGAGCAGTTTCTTTCTTTTGCAGAACATTTTCCATCTGGGTCTAGTCATCTCCTCTTATTGCTTTCATGATGCTTTCAATCATTGTTTTCTCTCCTTGTCTTCTTGATTCATAAGTTTCCAGTTCAACTTCCTGGAGCCCATAAATAATGACTGATCCCTCCCTTTCACTCTCGCACTGCATATCCCTATGTATCCCCTGATTCGATTTAGTTGCATCCATTGCAGCATTTCTTTCTTCAGTCTCTTCACTATCTGTTGTCCCTGGGCACAGTGGTCTGTCATTTTCCCTTTTCAGCTTTTTCTGGGCACTGTTGTGGTCAGTTAGTGCCTCTACGTATAGCTTAGCTCTATCATTTTCTACAGTCCCCTCTGTTGTTCCTGATGCAATCCTCTTTTTTTCTCTGGCTCCACTATGGTCTGATAGGGCCTATGCATACAGTTTCACTCCTTCATTCCCTATGGTCCCCTTGTTTGTGACTGAGGTAGCAGTTTCTGATGTTATGCCCACATTGCTCTTTAGTTCTTTAGACTTTCAGATTTTTCAATCTCTCTTCTAATCTCTGTATCTTAGCCTCTGCAGCTCTCCTTCATTTTCATGCTAAGCTCCCTCTCTAAGGACCCACAGAGAGATGTTGTCCGATCCCATCGCCTTTGAGGTATCAAGGTCACTTAGTAGCTTCTTCACCTCCTCCTCGGTTGTGTGTATTTCATCCAACACTTGTAGGTTGGTGTACCCTCTGTTTTGTCTTCCCAGTGTCCCTTCTGCCTCTACTGTAAATACTTCCTTAAATCTCTTCCTTGGCCCGAGGACACTCATGACAGTGGTATCTCAAGGATTAATTTCAGTCTCATCCTGTTTGAATACCCGCCTCAACAAGCAGTCTATAAAGCAATGAAATCATGAAACAAGTGATTTTAAATAATTTACAAAACTGCGGCAGGCCAGGACTCGACCCTACGAATCTTGTATCGCCTCCAGAGACAGCACAGTGTACGTATTACCTTACCACACACCACTGATCCAAACAAGAAACAAGCACACAGCACTTACTATGTGTTTGTCATGGCCCGAGGCCCACTAGTGGCAGTGGTATCTCAAGTTTAAATTCAGCCTCATCCGTTTGAACTCGCCTAAACAAGCAGTCTATATAACAATGAAATCACAAAACAAGCGATTTTTAATTAAATCATTTCCCAATGGTGTAGAATTGGGGAGGATATAAATTAGGTGTAAAATCTATAGCCTAGACAGGACTCACAGCAAGGGTTTTTAATTTTGGGAATAATTCAGAATCGGGGGAAAGGATATAGAACGCACTGTTGGTAATAGAGTTTGTGGATAAATGGAACAAACTCTCGAGTACCATCATAGAAGCTAAGACGTTGTTTAGTTTTAAAAATAGGTTAGATACATACATGAGGGGGTGTGAGTTGGATCTGACTTGTTTGTACTACTAGGTCAGATGCCGTGCTCCTTCCTTAAGTGAATGTGACCTTACGTGACTAGGTTAGGGCGTTGACTTAATCCGGTAGGAGAATAGGACCTGCCTCGCATGGGCTACTAGGCCTGCTGCAGTGTTTCATCTTTCTTAATTTGTTGTAGTCCAGTTCGAATCAACACTGTCGTCGAGAGATCACTGATAAATGGTTCGAGAAAGGAATACGCCTGTGGGAAATCGAGAAGTCATGAATAGCAAACCGAATGACTGAATCTGCTTGTTTGTTGCCCCGAACATCGATGTGTCCTGGAATCCAGCAAAAAAAAAAAAAAAAAATCTTTGTTTTTAATGGACATTCCAAATCAGCTATACGATGAGGTAAGTCGAAAATTTACTAAAGGGTCTGTAATGCTCTTAGGAAGTCTAAATCAAATACATTTAAATGGCTAGGCGGACAAAGAAAGCAATGTGTATGATAACAGTGGGAACTGCATATATCCCTGCCGCAAGAACACTTGCCGATGTTAGTACAAGACCTTGGAATCTTCTTTATTGGAAAACAACTGCCGGCATCAACAAGGAATTTAGAATCATTACTGCAACAGCATGAGAATGAAACTGGAAGAGTTTCATAAAGTTCTAGTAGGCAAATGAGCTTCCGCACTTAGCAGTTGGGAGGGGCAATTATTGTCACAACCTCCCGAGTAGAGAAAGAAAAGTAAGATACAGAGTGAACGTAAAGGGAAGGCAAATCTAGTCAAGTCTTTAGAGAGTGAATACTGAGAGAAAATGGTTATAATAAATGAGAGACGATTAAGTAAATTAGCTATAATAATATCCGTTACCATTCGATACTTGGAAGGCTCGTCAAGGTCGCAGAAGCTGACAAAATATCGGAGACTATAGATATCACGTCGATCTTACAAAATTGAGGCGTTTGCATTTGTATATAGGATCTCAACTAGGTAAAATTGATAAGCCATGAGACACAAACGCTATCTTTGATAAACTGGGTCAAGATTAAAAGGAACAGCTGGAGTCCATGACTCACGAAATCGTAATGACACGATTGCAAACAAACCATACCGTGGGCGGGACTTGAACCCGCGGTCAGAAACGGCTTTGAGGGGACTTCAGCTAGAGTTCGTCACAGCCACGCTAGCGGGAGATTCGTCTGTAAAAACTTACATTTGTGGACACAGTGGTGCCTACGCTAACCTTCCTATGGTGTAGAAATATACCTAGTTGGACTAATCTTATTGAAGCCAGCTGGCCCAGTGGCTAATGCGACGGTCTGGAGTTTTTGAGACTCTGACCGCGGGTTCAAGTCCCGCCCGTGGTATGATTTGTTTGCAATCGTGTCATTACGATTTCGTGAGTCATGGAGAGAAGTGGCCACAGTCCAAGAGAAAGTGCCAGGGCTAAACCCAGCAGCTAGGCGCTCGTGGGCGGATGGGAAACAGGAGGAGCACGCTGAGTATGCATCGGTCTTGTGGTGGTTAGTCTTGACTCTTGAGAAGCTAGCAGCAGGCTAGGTCTTAAAAGAGGGCAGGCAGGTAGGAACATGAGAGGACAGCACACTGGTGGGTGTTATAGGAGTGATTAAGGCGGCAGGTTTGAAGTAGAGCCATTTTCAAACTTTTTGAAGCTGCTCTTGGGAAGGTGGAGTAGTTTAGTCTTGTTACTGAAGGTGAAACATATAGGCTTGATGAACTCAAGAACTTGGGTGAGTGTGAAGTGAAGAGGTGATTCGCAGGCATACTTGACGGTTTCAGCACCGAGGCTTTTGTAGAGCTCAGTGCACGTCACGGTGTCAAGAATTGATGGAGAAGTGTAGAAGGTAAGATTTTCCCATGAGGGTGCATTGGAAGAAGAAAAAGAAGATATTGTGCTGTGTTGTAGAGGTCTGAGCTTTGCTCGGACTTCTATAACACATATGTCATCAAAGATTTGTTAGGTTACACCTTGAATTAAGGAAAGATCGTAGATTTCGCCTTACGAAACAGACAAAGCAAATTTGACAGTAATTATGGACAAGGTAGATTATAGTGGAAATATGAACATGTTAAGTTGATGACAAATATTGTCTAGTGCTCAGCCGTCTAGAAAAACCAAAGGAGGCAGATTTATTTAATTAATAACCTTCAAAAGGAATGTCTTTAAAAGTCCAGTATAGGTACGAAATTTGGGTAAGAAATCTCTTTACTATAATGTACGGAAAAAATAGGGTATGGTGCGAAATTATGGGACAGTATTTCTGACAGTTACAAATCCCGGGAAAAATACTGTTCCGTACCCTAAGTGCACACGGAAGAGTGTATACAGGGGAGTGCACACAGGACAGTGCACTCAGCGAGGGGAATACAGGTAAGTTCACACAAGTTAGTACACATTGGTAAGTGTACCCAAGAAAGTGCACACAAGAGAAAGAGTACACATCGGATAACATACAGGACAGAGTACACACGGGAGTACTCACGGGAGAGTATACACAGGAGAGTGAACACTGGACAGTAGACGGCACACAGGAGAGTTCTCACGATAGAGTGCTCACATCAGGAGACCGCACACACGAGAGTACTCATGTGACATGAAGGTGGCGACGTAACTGTACCTGAGCAATGTAACATATTAATGATGCTGCGTCTTTTTGATGCAAAACCATTTTCATAAAACGCAGTCATTTTACCCTTAGTGCTTGACACTAAAATCCAGCGAGAGAGAGAGAAAGGGAGGAGGTTACATGTGTTCCGCACAGAAGTGTCCTTGGGCCATTGTTATGGAATATCTGTATTCAGTGACCTTCTTCAAGTCATCCCGGAATCCCATTCATATGCAGACGACATTTACATATCTAAGAGAAGAAAATGCAGCTGCTATGAAAGTCTGACAAAAACGGTGGAAAGTAACATTTGCTCCTGAGAAAACACAAATGATGATGGTCTCTTGGCACCCTGATAGTAATGCCAGAGCAGTGATAAGAATGAATGGGAGAGTGTTAGTACGCGGGGACGAAGCTGATATCCTTGGGGTGAAATTTGACTCTAAACCGACGATGAAGAACCACGTTTTAAATCTTGCAAACAAGGAGGCAGGGAAGCTTACAGTATTTCCACACATCTCGCATCGGCTTAACAGTAGAGGTTACAAGATTCTGTACGGGGCAAAAGTTCGCTCACACCTTGAGTATGCTCCACTTTCTTGGACTGCCTGCCCTCCGTCTCATCTGCAACTTCTTGACAGAATAGAGAACAGAGCAAGACGACTCATCTCTCGCCTGGACCCAGTCTGGATAGATCTGTCATTTTAGCAGAGCCTTCAACACCAGAGGGATGTGGGTGGCCTTACTGTTATGTGCAAGGTTAATATTGTCAAAGTACCACACAGCGAAAAGTGAGCTTATAAACAACAAGACGGGCAGCAAGTAGCAACTTCAATCTGAGTGTAATCGTCTCCAGAACATCACTTCATCTGAGACCACTTATTCCCATGATGACTCAAGTCTGGAACATGTTCGTACAGCATAATAATATCAAGGAAATAGGTAGTTGATCAAATAAATTCCTGGTTCACAATTGGCTTCACCTTCATTCTGCTGCATTTTTTATGTCTCATAACAATAAAAAGGCTTTAAAATAGACTGATGAAGGTAACAACTTTTACCTTGTAAATGAAGTTAGGAACGTTAACCTAACCTTGTAAAACCCTGTGTAAAAACAGAAAGGGAAAAAGAAAGAGAGAGAGAGAGAAAGAGAATATATATATATATATATATATATATATATATATATATATATATATATATATATTATAATATATATATATATATATATATATATATATATATATATATATATATATATATATATATATATATATATATATATATATATGCATATTTTTTTTTTTCAACAAGTCGGCAGTCTCCCACCGAGGCAGGGTGACCCAAAAAAGAAAGAAAATCCCCAAAAAGAAAATACTTTCATCATCATTCAACACTTTCACCACACTCACACATTATCACTGTTTTTGCAGAGGTGCTCAGAATACAACAGTTTAGAAGCATATACGTATAAAGATGCACAACATATCCCTCCAAACTGCCAATATCCCAAACCCCTCCTTTAAAGTGCAGGCATTGTACTTCCCATTTCCAGGACTCAAGTCCGACTATTTGAAAATAACCGGTTTCCCTGAATCCCTTCACTAAATATTACCCTGCTCACACTCCAACAGATCGTCAGGTCCCAAGTATCATTCGTCTGCATTCACTCCTATCTAACACGCTCATGCACGCTTGCTGGAAGTCCAAGCCCCTAGCCCACAAAACCTCCTTTACCCCCTCTTTCCAACCCTTTCGAGGACGACCCCTACCCCTCCTTCCTTTCCCTATAGATTTATATGCTTTCCATGTCATTCTACTTTGATCCATTCTCTCTAAATGACCAAACCACCTCAACAACTCCTCTTCTGCCCTCTGATTAATGCTTTTATTAACTCCACACCTTCTCCTAATTTCCACACTCCGAATTTTCTGCATAATATTTACACCACACATTGCCCTTAGACAGGACATCTCCACTGCCTCCAACCGTCTCCTCGCTGCTGCATTTACCACCCAAGCTTCACATCCATATAAGAGTGTTGGTACTACTATACTTTGATACATTCCCTTCTTTGCCTCCATAAATAACGTTTTTTGACTCCACATATACCTCAACGCACCACTCACCTTTTTTCCCTCATCAATTCTATGATTAACCTCATCCTTCATAAACCCATCCGCCGACACGTCAACTCCCAAGTATCTGAAAACATTCACTTCTTCCATACTCCTCCTCCCCAATTTGATATCCAATTTTTCTTTATCTAAATCATTTGATACCCTCATCACCTTACTCTTTTCTATGTTCACTTTCAACTTTCTACCTTTACACACATTCTCAAACTCATCCACTAGCCTTTGCAATTTTCTTTAGGATCTCCCATAAGCACAGTATCATCAGCAAAAAGTAACTGTGTCAGTTCCCATTTTGAATTTGATTCCCTATAATTTAATCCCACCCCTCTCCCGAACACCCTAGCATTTACTTCTTTTACAACCCCATCTATAAATATATTAAACAACCATGGTGACATTACACATCCCTGTCTAAGACCTACTTTTACCGGGAAGTATTCTCCCTCTCTTCTACATACCCTAACCTGAGCCTCACTATCCTCATAAAAGCTCTTTACAGCATTTAGTAACTTACCACCTATTCCATATACTTGCAACATCTGCCACATTGCTCCTGTATCCACTCTATCATATGCCTTTTCTAAATCCATAAATGCAATAAAAACTTCCCTACCTTTATCTAAATACTGTTCACATATATGCTTCAATGTAAACACATGATCTACACATCCCCTACCTACTCTGAAACCTCCCTGCTCATCCGCAATCCTACATTCTGTCTTACCTCTAATTCTTTCAATTATAACCCTACCGTATACTTTTCCTGGTATACTCAGTAAACTTATTCCTCTATAATTTTTACAATCTCTTTTGTCCCCTTTCCCATTATATAAAGGGACTATACATGCTCTCCGCCAATCCCTAGGTACCTTCCCCTCTTTCATACATTTATTAAACAAAAGTACCAACCACTCCAACACTATATCCTCCCCTGCTTTTAACATTTCTGTCATGATCCCATCAGTTCCAGCTGCTTTACCTCTTTTCATTCTACGTAATGCCTCACGTACCTCCCCCACACTTACATTCTGTTCTTCTTCACTCCTAAAAGATGGTATACCTCCCTGGCCAGTGCATGAAATTACCGCCTCTCTTCCTCAACATTTAGAAGTTCCTCAAAATATTCTCGCCATCTACCTAATACCTCCCTCTCCCCATCTACTAACTCCCCTACTCTGTTTTTAACTGACAAATCCATACTTTCCCTAGGCTTTCTTAACTTGTTTAACTCGCTCCAAAATTTTTTCTTATTTTCAGTAAAATTTCTTGACAGTGCCTCTCCCACTCTTTCATCTGCTCTCCTTTTGCATTCTCTCACCACTCTCTTCACCTTTCTTTTGCTATCCATATACTCTGCTCTTCTTATAACACTTCTGCTTTGTAAAAACCTCTCATAAGCTACCTTTTTCTCTTTTATTACACCCTTTACTTCATCATTCCACCAATCACTCCTCTTTCCTCCTGCCCCCACCCTCCTATAAGCGACTATTGGCTGAAAGATAGACTAGTGCAAAGATGAGTAGTGGGGGGGGGTTGAAGAGGGTTGGAATAGTTTTAAAAATGCAGTATTAGAATGTGGGCAGAAGTTTGTGGTTATATATACATATATATACATAATATATATATATATATATATATATATATATATATATATATATATATATATATATTATATTTTATATATATATATATATATATATATATGTAGAAAAAGAGAGAGAGAGAGAGAGAGAGAGAGAGAGAGAGAAAGGGTTGACGGAAGAAAGAGGTATAAGGCAGATTCCTTTTCCTCGTTTTATTTTATTTATGAGTTTCTTTGTCCTAGTTGTATGACTTGCTATTTTCGCTTATTTGTATTAATTTGAGAAAGACAGATTAATAGAAAATTCACAATTGAAAGAGATTCCATACACTGATAGAACTTTTCCCTTCTTACCACCACCCAATTCCTACCCTCTTCCCCTACCCCTCACCTTTCTAGCCTCATCTGTAACAGCTCCCTGTTCTTATTAAATACCACCTCCTTCTCCTCTCAAACTGCCCTCCTCCTTCTCTAGCAGCCGCCCGTCCTCCAGTCCAACAGCTTCCTTCCTCATCACCACGTACAACCAAACTGCCTTCCCAAAATCTCCCAGAAATGGTACTGCGTTGCTCTGCTCGCTCATGTTTATTTTCCTTACTTTTAATATTATGTACAGTATAGTAATTTTCTCTTGAATTTCTGAGGAGAAGCGACACTCAGGCTGAAAAATAAGGCTAGCACTTTTCTCCCCAGCGGCTAGCGCTTTTGTCCCCAGCGGCTAGCACTTTTCTCCCCAGCAGTGTCGGCGACATTCTTGGTTGGTTCTGTTGACCTTCCTGCTTGGTCATGCTGACCTTGATGACTCAAGAGACCTTTCTGCTTGGTTCTTTCGACTTTCCTGTCAGGGAGTTTCAGACAAGTTTCTTACTTCATATAGGTGAGGTGGTAGGCTGAGAGTAATTAATGCCAAGTTCAGATTTGCATTTAATATACAAGTGAAGTTCTTCAAACATCCTTTTTTTCCATATGGAATCATCAGCAATGTGCTGCTGCGCTACTCACTATGACAGTCTCATCAACAGAACTTATGCCAGCCATGTATCGGTACGAGTTGTACTGAATACACAACATATGTCAACATTTGCTGAGAGATGTCAGTAGAACGTTGAACTTTTCGTTAAACACGTTAAACACCGTGGCCTGGTGGCTGAAGCTTTTGCTTCACACGGTGAGGGTCTGGATTCGATTCCTGGCGAAAGGGTGGAAACATTGGACTTGTTTCCTTACACCGGTTGTCTATGTTCACCATCAGTAAAATGGGTACCTGGGTGTTAGTGGACTGGTGTGGGTCGCATCCTGGGACAAAACTGACTTAATTTTCCTGAAACGCTCTAAATAAAAAGCGGCTTCCTGTATGTCATTGATGTCAGCTATGGTCTGTATACCTTGTAAATGTACTTGTAGTAAATAAAATTATTATTATTACTATTATTATTATTATTATTATTATTATTATTATTATTATTATTATTATTATTATTATTATTATTATTATTATTATTTATTATATTAACATGGGTTAAGGAGCAAGAATAACTTTCAAGGTTTTATTACCATCCACCAGAATAAAACTGGGAAAATAAAATATAGTAATGAAAGTGACTTTTTTCTATAGTCGTAGTGCAAACCATATCGACGACCACTTTTTTCCAACTATTTTGTAAATATATGGTTTTTACGCTCTTAGGCTGAGGCTCAGGCCACTTGAATCTTGCGACCACTGTCAGGTGACCCGATGGTCCACAACAACCCTCCCTGACTTCATCATTTTTTTTTATTAACATCAACATTTTGTTCACTAACACCAATATTTGAGTCGATCAAGCACTTGATACCAACATTTGGATTTTAATGGAGACATTTGGATCACTGACGCGATCATTTATGTTACTAATGCCAACATATAAATTACTGATGTTATTATTCATGTCGTCTAGATGATTTCTATTATATAAACCATGGACCCAAATAGGGGAGCCCTCAATGGGCTTTAATGCAAACATTTAATATGCAACCAGATTCTGTGACCCGGACATATGTTTATATATTTATCCCAGAAAAAAACATAAATCAACTGCTTTAGGTAAATTTTTACAATGAACATTGTGTTTGTGCACTGTTAGGAACCGACTGGGGAATTAGCACAACAAGAAACAGCTGATCAGCACATCTGAGTGTGCACTCACCTAATTGTGGTTGCAGGGGTCAAGACTGTGTATGTGTGTGTGTATGTGTGTGTGTGTGTGTGTGTGTGTGTGTGTGTGTGTGTGTGTGTGTGTGTGTGTATACTCGTTATTCCATCCGCATTCGTGTACCAAACCTTCAACTTCTGTTCTAAAACTGTGTGTTGAGATTTTGGCCTTACCAGCTAAGATATAATTATATAATGAACACTTAGCTGATAAATGACAGCAAATCGTCTACACAGCCGTCCCTGCAGACGAGGTCTAGATGCTGTCGAAACCATCACAACAGTGGGCTGTCAAGAGATACAATTTGTAAGTATATTACCCCTAGGGGGTGTTATGTCAGCATATTTCATTCGATGATGGCTGACGAATACTTACTTGTTTGGACTCAAAAGTCCACACCTTACTGCCGATTATAGGTTGATTACAAACTCCTTGTGACTCAAGAATTGCGCAATCCCCCGATCTACAAGAAATTCGTAACATACCTTGCTCTTTGTAACGTGAGCTATGGTGTTCTCAACACCTTCCGGACA